>CM076574.1:429503309-429886277 GCA_034641835.2 Pinus albicaulis
GATGTAGTAAGTATTCGGATGCATGTATTAATTCACATGAAATTATTTTCTCTAATGGAAATTATATTATTTTATTATTGATACAAAAGCTTCTTCAATGGATCAGCCTCCATCCAAACATGATTTTCTCATTGACAACACCCAAATTGGTGATTTTCCAAGTATGTTGCTATGTGTTTTCACTTAATTGTGTGCAATGGTTATTGTTGTGTTGTTAATGTACTATTTGAATGTTAACAGGGATGCACCATCCCAATATTGTGCTTTCACTTGAAGCATGTAAACAGAAGCACCATCCCTCTATTTATCAGTCCTGTAAAGGATTGTTTGATGGGACACCTAATTGATGTATTTTGTATTTTGATGCTTGTATTAATTCACATGATATTATTTTCTTTAATGAAAATTGTATTGTTATCTTACAGATACAACAACTTCTTCAATGTATCGCCCTCCATCTGAACATGATTGGCTCATTGATAACACCCAAATTGGTGATTTGTCAGGTTAGTTTCTATGAGTTTTCCCTTAAATCTATGCAATCATTGTTGTTGATGTTTTTAAAGTAGCATTTGAATCTTTGGAGGGGTGAAGCATCCCAATATTGTGCCTTCACTTGAAGCACGGAGCCAAAAGTGTCATCCCTCTATTTATCAGTCCAGTCAAGGTTCGTTTGATGGGACACCTAATTGATGTAGTATGTATTCTGATGACTGTATTAATTCACATTATATTATTTTCTCTGACTAAATTTGCATTGTTATTTTATAAGTACAACAGCTTCTTCAATGGATCGCCCTCCATCTGAACATGATTAGCTCATTGACAACACCTGAATTGATGATTTTCCAGGTTTTTTGCTATCTGTATGCTATTAACTATGTGCATTGGTTGTTTTTGATGTTTTTAATGTAGTGTTTGAATGTTTTTAGGGGTGCACCATCCCAATATTGTGCCTTCACTTGCAGCACATAGTCAAAACTACCATCCCTCTATTTATCGGTCTAGTCAAGGTGTGTTTGATGGGACATCTAACTGATGTGTTTTGTATTTTGATGCATGTATTAATTCACGTGATATTATTTTCTTTGATGGAAATTTCATTTTTATATTACATATACAACAACTTCTTCAATAGATTTCCCTCCATCGGAACATGATTGGCTCATTGGCAACACCCAAATTGGTGATTTGTCAGGTTTGTTGCTATGGGTTTTCTCTTAACTGTGTGCATTGGTTATTGTTGATATTGTTAAAGTAGTATTTGAATATTTTCACGGGTGAACCATCCCAATATTGTGCCTTAACTTCAATCACGTAGCCAAAAGTGTCATCCCTTTATTTATGAGTTCAGTCAAGGTGCATTTGATGGACACCTAATTGAAGTAGTTTGTTTTTTGATTCCTATATTAATTCAAATGATTTAATTTTCTCTGACGTAAATTGCATTGTTATCTTAAAGATACAACAACTTATTCAATGGATCACCCTCCATCTGAACATGATTGGCTCATTTACAACACCCAAATTGGTGATTTTCCAGGTTTGTTGTTATGTGTTTTCTATAAATTGTGTGCACTGGTTGTTGTTTATGTTTTTAATATAGTGTTCGAATGTTTATAGGGGTGCATCACCCCAATATTATGGCTTCACTTAAACCACACAGAAAAAACCACAATCCCTCTATTTATCAATTCAGTTAAGGTGCATTTGATGGGACACATACTTCAAGATGTAGTAAGTATTATCATGCCTGTATTAATTCACATGATATTATTTTCTCTAATGGAAATTGCATTTTTATCTTAAATATACAACTTCTTCAATGGATCACCCTCAATTCGAACATGCTTCTCTCATTGACAACATGCAAATTGGTGATTTGTTAGGTTTGTTGCTATGTATTTGTTCTTATTTTGCTCGTAAATTGGGTACTAGTTGTTGTTGATGTTGCTAATGTGGTGTATGAATTTTTGCATATTGAATCATGATAGAATAAATCGGCAAGGTTGAGGAAAAGACATAAAGGTTAGCCAACTTGTAGGCTTCTAAAACAAGTTATGGGAGAAACTACAACATCTTCTTCTTTAATCTCTCATATACCAAAATTCATGTCGTTAATTTCAATGCAGTTGATGATGCTAGGTTGTTGAGGATTCTTGGTGTAGTGACCAACGTTTTTTAGGTGTGATACCTATCGAGGAGGAGTTGGTTGTTAGGGTTTTCTTGGTTTCCATAACTAGGGTTATCAGACATTGAAATTGTTCCATCTTCTGATAAGTTGCAAATATGTACATATAATTCATCTTTTCTATATAAATAAAGTCTTTTAGTGGTCCAATAATCATTTACTTTCAGATTTTATTATGATCTTGTCTTCCCTTTCTTCATTGGGTAATCTCTAGCACTTTCTTTTTAATGACAATTTGACATGACAGACTACAATAAATCATTGTATACAACAAAGACTGCAATGCCTCTTGCACCTCAAACACTTATTATATAAAATGGAATTAGTTGACATATATGGTATATGTAGAATTGATGAACTCATTTATAGTGTAAGACATATATAGTGAATGGGGCTTGGTGATTTTAGATAAAAATATTAACATCTTTAGACCCTTTCACAAAATATGACATCCATAAAATTATTCCAATTCCTTTTATTGCATTATTCCATATACACAACACAAGTTTGAAAAAGATATGTTGTTGTGAACCTCCAACTAAATGGAAAACAAGTGCACCATTTGCATGACATAGGAATCTTTGAGCAGTGGTTGATATGGATTTTTCTGATTAATAAGGTGATCTGAATGACTAAAATTTCTCTTGCTGGAATCACCCTTGCTAAAGCATACCAAGACACAAAAATTTATGTTGCTGAAATTATCCTTGCTCAAAAAACCCAAGACATTGAACTCTATCTTGCTGAAATAACCCTTGCTCAAACATTGTCAGGGGAAAATGAGAGGAACATCCTCTCTACTGATATGAGCCACCAACTAGATGGAAAACAAGTGCAACATTTTCATGAAATTAGAACCTCTTAGTAGTGGCTGATATGCATTTTTCTGGTTTTTAAGGTGATCTAATTGGCTATAATTTCTCTTGCTAGACTCAACCTTGCTCAAGCATCCCAAGACACTTAACTTTATCTTGCTTAAATTATCCTTTCTCAAGCAGTGCAAGAGACTCAACTCTCTCTTGCTGACAGCTGGCACATACGAAATTTTTACGGTATCATAATAACCAGCTTCCTGTTTATCTCCTCTTTCTCTTATTAACACTTCTATATATGTTATTTTCATAGTACTTTAGCATATAGTATTTTTCAAAACACTCCTATTGTTGAATGGCCCCTGATTGTGATATTTTGTCCCATTGACATATTTATTGGTAATTTACGGAAATTAAAAACTTTATTTTTTTCATATCTTATCTTCACTAAATTTTCAGAAATAGAGGGAATCAAATGAGTTGTACATGTTCTGGTTGTGGGTGATAGGAAAGGACATAGACAAGTGCATTGTATTGAAGTCTTTGGAATGCTTCCTAATTGTTGTAATGTGTGTGCCATCAATTTTATTTAATGTAGTATGATTTACATAGGTTAATGACATGAGTGTTAAGGGCACGATGACTCACAAATTGGATGAAAAGTGATAAGGATTCCTATCCAAACCTAGGACTTCCACTCTCCAAATTGAATTTTGGGCAAGCTTCTTGAGCAGTGATGAAGAAACCCTTGTTTTCTATCTTAATAAGTATGGAACTAAACGAGGATGAGAGTGATAAAATGGTGAAAAATATGGGTGATTTGTCCTACTGTGTCAACTCATGGAACACCTAAATGCCTTGTCAAATTTACGACCCCTAGGAAGCAAGCTTCACCTCTCCGTTGTCAAAAAATTTAAAATAGCTCTGAGGTTACCCCAAGTTGCAACAAGGCACTATATTATAGAAAAATAATTAGGAACTTGTAATCCCTGCACATGTTCACAATCCTAATTGTGGATAGTACTAAAGGTGTTAAATGACCAAACTAAGGGTAAAGTTGAAAGCGTGGAAACCAATTCCTTGGCTAGGTGAGGGCTATTTGATAGTCACTATATTATCATTGGGATAAACTACATCTGGAACTATTCTTTCAATTAAACTAAGTAACCCTTAAATCCATTTTGATTAGATATACTTAGATGCCTTGATGTTATATGTATTATGGAGGATGTTCTTTTTTCAACCTTGATTCTTCTGTGTAAATGGTGTGAGGGGAAAATGAGAGGAAAAAAAATATGTTGATATGAACCTTCAACTAAATGGAAAACAAGTGCAACATGTGCATGACATTGGAATCTCTGAGCAGTGGTGGATATGGAATTTGCTGGTTAATAATGGGATCTAAATGAATGGAATTTATTTTGCTCGAATCACCCTTCCTCAAGCTTTCCAACACACTGAACTTTCTTTTGCTAAAATTATCCTTGCTTAAGCAGCCCAAGACACTGAACTCTCTCTTGTTAAAATAACCCTTGTTGAATTTGTGTGAGGAGAAAATGAGAGGCAAAAAAATATGTTGATATGAACCTACAACTAAACGGAAACCAAGTGCCACATTTGAATATTGGAATCTCTTAGCAGTGGCTGATATGGATTTTTCTAGTTAATAAGGTGATCTAAGTGACTGGAATTTATATTGCTGGAATCACCCTTGCTTAAGCATCCCAAGGCACTAAACTTTCTCTTGCTAAAATTATCCTTTCTCAAGTAAACCAAGAAACTGAACTCTCCCTTGCTGAAATAACCCTTGTTCAAATGGTGTGAGGGGAAAATGAGAGGAAAATCCTCTCTATAAAAAAATTTTAATGCTAGAGGGCACTATAAGTGTCATTAGTCTTTAATTAGGGTTTTCATTACCAATGTGTGTTTGTGTGGTAAAATCCTTCAAAATTTCCCAAAGGAAATCATGAAATGTGTTGTACATTGATTGAAGTTCATCGGGAATATGATGTGGTGTTTCATTTCATGTTTTCAGATTATGGAACACATATCAATATGTTTGCATATGTTTCCATGCCATTCCATACACTTTTAACAATTTTTGTACATTTCTAGTTATGTTACAACTATTGCATTTGTGTTTCCTGCAAGTGAGCAAGAGACCCTTCACATGTCAGAGTATAGAATTTCTCCATGGATTTTTCCTTTTGGTATTGCATATCATAAAGGAACAAATATACATATTTATAAATTTTATCGTACATTTTCCTTCTTTGTGGTGTATCAATAATAAGTTACTAAATCTTTGTTTAGTTTTCAAAACAATGTTAAGTACATAGAATATGTAAGTAAGAAAATTGTCCATGTGCAAGTTGTGGAATGGTTCTGAATTAGAAATATGCATACATGGAAAAATTATATTTAGTTAACCTTATGAGGCTTCAATGAATATTGCAAAGTGCTACTTAAATGAATATGAGAATGGTTAGTGCTTATATGTACAAATATATATCAACATGTAAAAATGGTATTTATATGAGAAAGAAGACCTAAGGAGTATGGAAGATTCACCGCATGGCAATAGAAGTTTTGCTAATCAAATTTTTAAAATTAAATAAAGCACTCTAGGTGTCACAAAAACATGTCACTGAGGTTTATGACATCAAAAATAAAAGACAACAAATCACTTGAAGTGAAAGCTTATAGCATAGAATTTTTTGAAATTGTTATTTAAATGTTGTAGATGTACTCAAGAAGAATGCACTTGATGAAAGAAATTACCTTATGATAATTCCCCATCATCAATATATAGATAAAATTCCAAAAAAAATCTTGTATAATTCAATATCTAGAAGGTTTATGAATGAAACATTATAAAAAATATATACATTAAAGCATGTTTTTAATTTTCAGAAATTTGAGCATCAAAAAAGCATAATTACATAAATTAAAAAACTTAAAAAGTCTATTCCACATAATGGAGACGCGAAGTCCATTCCCTGGGATATACTTTATCAAAAATCCACATTATTGTTACACAAAGTTCATTTCTATGGATCCACGTTATCAAAATCTTCCATTTACTTTTATATATCAAGGTATTTTATAAATTTTATAACAGGCAATAGTACAAGTCCAAAGTTATATAACCATAAAACCTAGAAATTGATTGCTATAAAAATATATTATAACAAAAGTATAGTCCTCTTCCAACAAAACCACAAGTATTGAATACAAGTGTGCATTCTTTAATTTTTTTATCTTTGCCAGCTCCTGGCACAAACTGATTTCAATGGGAATCTCTCCCCAATATGAAAGGTAATGTGACCTATAAAAGTAAATTAATGATAATGGTTATCTAATGGAGATAGACTTCTATTTGATAATGCTAACGTTTAGAAAAGTTTATTTTTCTAATTAAACTTTTAGATATTGATGAAGGATTAGTAAGTTCTTCTGAATTAGATTTTAACCTCCACCCATTCCTTTAAAATTCATTATGAAATCAATGAAATTTACAATCAGATTTAGTGTAAATAACCTCAAAAACCTTAAACTATTATATCACAAGCCATGAAAATATTACATTTGTTCATATACATGGAATATCACACATTTTTGCATAAACGTGTCACCCAAACTTTTAGGTCCCTATATTATTAGTATATTCCCTTATTGTTGTTAGTGTAACCCCCTTATTGTTATTATTTTACCCTGGTAACCCCCATATTGTTACTATTGTGCCCTTAAATTATTATTGTTAGGTCGGCTAGGATTACATTGTGGCCCCACTAGGATTACATTGTGGCCCCATGGACTCTTATATATAGAAAGGAGGTTTTGTAATTTGAATCATCCAAGAATTGTTCATTAATGTAATTTATTGGAGGTTGCCTCCTCGAAGTGGCTTCTTTCTCAAGTGTCGATATCTCTTTTCTTCTATTTTTGGAGCTGGTTTCACAACATTTGGTATTAGAGCTTTGAGATTCTAGGGTTTTGCTACTCCAAACAGGTCATCGTGGAATTTTCTCTATAACTTTGTTTCTATGAAGGTTCAGAATCTGAAATTTTTAGAGTGCAAAGCCAAAATCCTGGGGAACATCGTCGCAAAATTTCAAATATTTGTTTGAAATATTTTTGTAGATATCAACTATGGAAGTTAGGGATTTTTTAGGCTTCTAAATTTCATCTGAAAGAGGTGATCGTGGGAAAATATTCATAACTCTCTCTCTTTGAGCATCAGATTGGAGTGCCATAAAAATTGGTCACAATAACATGGACTACAGTTTCTTTTCTATCAATTTCAAAGCCGAAGGATGAAACAGTGACACATGGCAAGTCGTACAATTTTTCTCTCCTAAACTAGTCCATAATTAGGTTATTGTGGGACATTGGACATAATTTTTCCTTGGAGAATCCAAATCAGGTCAGACCTGTGGCATTGGAAAGATAATTCATAGGGCTACTTCAGTGCCACATTTCAAATATTTAAGAGCCACAATCACGAAGATAATCAAATTTCAATATCAAGCTCCTCAAAAGAAAAAAAAAGGTGTGTATTTTGTTTCCGAATTGCATAAGGCTTGTTTGAATAATAAATTTGAATTGATTACAAGGGCATATTGTAGAATATATATTAGTATTGGGTTCTAAAAAATGCCCTGTAAAAATAATTCAACACCCATTAAGCCTTCAAAAGTCTCTACTATGACTCATGAATATGAACAATTGCATCATGATGCATCAAAATTACAAAAGCATCTACACCAAATTTTGCTCTCGCAAAGAGCAGCAAAAAATGAAATGGAAGTTTTAAAGAAAGGCATGTAAGCGAATATGGATGGTTTGAATAAAGGCGTGGAATCTAAGATAGATGGCATGGAAGCTGGCATGGAAGCTAAGATCGATGAAAAAATGGAAAACATGAAGAATGATCTAAAAGCAGACATGGAAGGTTTGACAAAGTTGATACAAGAAATGTTTTCTAATGGTGAAAAGATAGTAGAGGAAACTCATGATGAGAACAAAATAAGTGTTAATCGTGATTTCATAAACTCTAATGTTAGCGGGAAGAACTACCATATTTCAAAAATGGATATGAGGAAGTTTGATGGAAAGGATCCTGTAACATGGATACTACAGATGGAGAAATATTTTTATCTCCATAATGTGAAAAACGCACAAAAGGTGCACATTGCAACTTTACATTTAGAGAAAAATACATTCGTATGGTATCAATGATTTTGATCCAATAAAAAAATTGTCTCTTGGACAATTTTTACGAAGGAAATGATAGCACATTATGAGGATACAAAGAGCAACACCTTCTTTAGCAAATCGATAAATATCAAACAAAAGGGTTTAATAGGGAAGCACATTGAGGACTTCCAAACATTGAATATAAGGGTAACTGATATTCCAGAGGAACACAAGATTGATCTCTTCATAGGTACTTTAAAGGATAACATCCAACATGAAGTTCGCGTTTTGGAACCTGATTCATTGGAGAAGGCATTCAAGTTGGCATGAAAAATTGAATGTAAAATTATGGCAACAAGGAAGCCTACCACTCACTTCTATAAAGAGGGAAGTGTTGCTACTCCTAGATTTCCACAAACTACAAGGTTGACACCACAACAATTGGAAGAAAAAAGAGAAAAAGGGCTTTGCTACAGTTGTGATAGAAAATACATTAAAGGTCATAAGTGTGCTGAGAAGACATTATTTTACATAGATTGTGAAGAGGAAGAATAAAATGAAAAAGAAGAGGATATACACTAGGAACCAACCCAAGAAGAGGAAGAAATGAGTCCGACCATATCGTGTAATGCATTGGCAGGAATTACCACTCCTCAAACTCTCAAGATAGAAGGACATATCAAGAAGAAAAAATTAATAGTGTTGATTGATTCAGGTAGTACCCATAATTTTATTCATTGTAAGGTAGCGAAGGAATTGAATTTTTTTCGATACCCGGCACCAGAATGTCAAGTGATGGTTGCAAATGGAGGAACTATAAATTTCTCTAGAAAATGCCATGATATCAAGATAACCATGGGGTAATATGTATTGAATAGTCCAATGCTTTCCATTCCTATGGGAGGTGCTGATGTTGTACTAGGAGTACAATGGTTACAATCTTGGGGGACAGTAGCTTTTAATTTTCAAGAACTTTTCTTGAATTTTTTTCAGAAGGAAAGGAAGTCCAATTATGGGGTATTGCAGGGAAGATGGGAATGATAATAAGCTCTAATTTCATGAAAAATCTTCTAAAGAAAGAACAACGAGGCATGATTGCACAATTATGCTCAATATAAGTTCCAACATCAAAATCTTCTATTTCTGCAAATCTCCAAAAAGCCTTGGACAATCATTCCAATGTTTTTGAAACTCCCAAAGGACTCCCACATATTCGTGATCATGATCATGCTATTCATTTGATTCCAGGAAGTGTTTGTCTAAACATCAGGCCTTATAGATATCCTTATGGCCAGAAGAGCGAAATTGAAGGTATGATTGCAGAAATGTTAGAGGCAGGTATAATTCAACCTAGTCAAAGTTCTTTCTCTGCTCCTGTAGTATTGGTACAAAAGAAGGATGGATCGTGGTGCATTTGTCCGGATTATAGGGAGCTCAATAAGCTCACAATTAAAGATAAATTTCCCATTCCTTTGATTGATGAATTATTGGATGAATTACATGGAGAAACTTATTTTACCAAGTTGGATCTTTGTTCAAGGTATCATCAAATTAGAATGAAGACTGAAGATATTCTGAAAACAGCATTTCGAACTCATGAGGGTCATTATGAATTTTTGTTCATGCCTTTTGGCCTTACCAATGCACCTTCTATGGTCATTTCAAGGGTTGATGAATTCCATTTTCAACCCCTTACTTATAAAACTTGTGCTAGTATTTTTTGATGATATACTAATCTACAATAGGTCTTGGAAGGATCATGTTCAACATGTTGACAGGGTGCTCAAACTATTGCAGGAGAAACAACTATATGTAAAAACATTCAAATGTTTCTTTGAAGTACTAGAGGTGGAATATCTGGGTCATATTATATCTCACGAGGGTGTTAAGGTAGACCCTAACAAAATTAAAGCCATTAATGAATGGAAATTCTCCACAAACATAAAGCAGTTGCGAGGATTTCTTGGGTTAACAGGGTATTATCAAAATTTTGTTAAGAATTGTGGGAGAATAGCAGCACCTCTAAAAACATTATTGAAGAAAGATGAATTTTCATGGACACCTGAAGCAACTAAGGCCTTTGAACATATTAAAGAGGCAATTTGCCTAGCACCAGTCTTAGCTACGCCAGACATCAAAAAAACCTTTATTGTGGAATGTGATGCCTCAGGAAATGGAATTGGTATTGTTTTAATGCAAGAAGGAAGACCCATTTATTTTGAAAGTCGTCCAATCAAAGGAAAGTATTTACAGAAACCTATTTATGAGAAGGAAATTTTAGCAATACTGCATGCACTAAATAAATGGAGAACTTACTTAATGGGAAGACACTTCAAGCTAAAAACTGATCATGATAGTATTAAACACTTTTTGGAACAAAGACTGTCTTCAGAAGAGCAGAAAAAATGGGTCACAAAAAAAGGGAAGTTAAATTTTGTCGCAGATGCACTCTCAAGAAAGAATGAAGAGGTGGAAGCATTGCTTTGTGCCATTTCTATTATCCAACCAGATTGGATAACCGAAGAAAGAGATGAATGGAAGAAGGATGAAGAAGTGTGGACATTCATTAAAAAGTTATATCAAGATCCTAGTAAATCTGATACATTTAGTTGGAAAATGATTCCTTATGGTACAAATATTTCTTATATCTTTGTAAGAATTCCCAACTAAAACAAAATATTCTTTTGGAATTGCACACTTCTCCTTTAGGAGGACACTCAGGATTTTTAAAAACTTACTGATAACGTTCAAATCCACAGTCCCGTTTTGCTCAACTTTTTAACAAAGCTGTGTGTACAATTTCATTCAAAATTTCATGCCCAATCATCTTCCCAATCCGGGCAATATCACAACCTCCCTTTATTCTAAGCTAGCAAATTCAACACTTAAATCTGAGAGTGTTAATATCTCAAATCTCTGAGATTGAGATATTAATTCCAAGCCCTTATGTTATGCACTGAACTCCTCTGTGCTTCTAAATTTCAACCAACTCATAGTCCCCACATATTTCATATGTGTACCCCTTTTGTTGGTTATTAATCCAATGTATTCATCGGCCCTATGAATTTAACTCTTGTAACAAAAATTCTATGACTTAAATGTCCGCACGGTACTCATAACCTCAATTATAGGCTTATAGCCTTACCACGACTTTAACAAGATCCTAGGTGCCATAATATACAATTAACCTTTTCCAATGTAACCAACTTACACTTACCTCGGTTAACTCCATGACCATAGTCGACACAACGCCGATCACCCTATATACATATACATGCGTGGGCCCAGTGCTAATGACCTTCCACATCTGATGGCGGAGAGAACGTCACCCTGCTCCATACAATCCGATGGATATCGCTTGGCCTAGATGCACAAAAAATAATGCACGATGGCATGCAATGAAATTGGTTTTGCAAATTTGCTCAGGGACACGTGTCGCCCAGCGTATGGAATCGCTCCAAGTTCTCGAATACCGCTTACCACTTCAAAGGTGGTGTGATCAACTGCCGGTTTCACTCCAACCCTTCATTACTGTTCACTTCGGTCACGGTTCCGCTTCTTACCTTCCAAGTTCCGTTCTCGTCTGCGCCTCTCATCTATCGACCCAACGCAACATCCCAGTTATATCGCTTCGCGGGGGAAAAACCAACGCATACTCCTTTCTCCATACTCATTTGTCGAACACCGATCAGCTATTTATGAGCCGCATAAACCTCCATACATGGCTTAAATCCATATCTCTATTCGTGGCATATACTTACGACTATATCACTCCACTGTCGACCAGTTCGAGACACAGTATCGACAGTATTTACATCGATCCCTCCAATCATATACAGAGCGTAATTAACCCCAAATTGCAGAGTACATAATTACATATTATCATACACTCTCTTTCTAAATACACAAGCAGACACTTAGCTCAATTTATAGAGTCTTGCTCCTATGAGAATTTAAGGCAATTTCACGCAGTAATTTCACCAATAAATGCACAAATACGAAGGTACTCTCCCTACAGAGTTAAACAACAAATACACAGTTACACTGAGATAATTTCCTCATATGATTCAACCAAGAAGACATAAAGTCACACATGGAACTTATGAAAAATTCTCCATAAATAGATATATATATACATACAGGTGATCAATCTCAAAAGCAATCACTTAAAATTTCATGACAGGCCAGATATTTAGTTCAGTGGCCATTATCCTCCTACCATGTTGCTGAAGAATTTCTCTACCTCTCTCCCTATCTAAACTCTTCAGGATTACATTTATACCACAAGGATGACCTGAATCGATTTAGGTCTCCAAACAGTTCAGCAACTCTTAGCATTCCCAATTCCTAAAATCAGACTCAATAACTGAACTAATCCTAAATTGACTCTTTGTATTCCTATCTTAACCAATTTCTCATGTTCTCAAAATGACTTGAGAATAATTACAATTCCCTACCAATTTTATTAAAAATATTAATATTTACAAGAAATTTAAAGAACGTGGGACCCCCTATGTCTACTTATGTACAAAGTAACTTTTGAGCCTAATGCCCCTGCATCACTTAGCACAAGGTGAAGAAAGAATTTTTTTGGGATGGCCTTAGATCTGATATTCAAAATTTTGTGGTGGAATGTTTGTTTTGCCGGTAGAATAAATTTGATACAATTAAGACCCCGGGTCTTCTACAACCTTTATCCATTCCAAGTCAACGTTGGGAGGAGATTTCAATGGATTTTATCATAGGCTTACGTAAGTCCGAAGGAAAGAGTGTCACCATGGTGGTAGTTGATAGACTTACCAAGTATGCACACTTTTTTGCATTATCTCATCCATTTAAAGCAAGTACAACTGCTACTACATTTATGGACACAATTCAAAAGCTACATGGAAACCCAACGGTTATTGTGAGCGACAAAGATCCCATTTTTACGGGAAATTTTTGGACGGAGTTATTTTCTTGTTTGGGTACTCAATTAGCTCACAGTTCATCTTATCATCCTCAATCTGATGGTCAAACTGAGATAGTAAATAAATTTTTGGAAGGATATCTTTGTTGTTTTGTATCTAATAAAAAAACACAAGGTGTCAAGTGGTTACCTCTAGCTGAATGGTGGTATAACACTTCCTTCCATACTGTAGCAAAAATGACCCTATTTATGGCACTTTATGGATATCATCCACCATCCATCACATCATATTTAAGAGAAAATTCAAAGGTTCAAGTAGTGGAAGATCACATTGAGCATCAACAAGAAGTTCTCCAACTCTTAAAGGACAACTTGAATTTGGCACAAAATCGAATGAAACAACAGGCACATAAACAACACAGTGAGAAAATTTTTGATGTAGGAGAATGGTATTTTTACGTCTACACCCATACAAACAAATGTCCCTCAAGCAACCTAAGAAGGATAATAAATTATTGCCAAAGTACTATGGAGATTCTACATGGGAGGATGAGAATTTTGTACAAAAGCACCCAAAGCTACTCAAGCGTTGAGCACAATGCTTTTTTGAAGGAGATGGTCATGTTAGGTCCCTATATTATTAGTATAGTCCCTTATTTTTGTTAGTGTAACCCCCTTATTGTTATCATTGTACCCTGGTAACCCCCATATTGTTATTATTGTGCCCTTAAATTATTATTGTTAGGTCACCTAGGATTACATTGTGGCCCCATGGACTCCTATATATAGAAAGGAGGTTTTGTAATTTGAATCATCCACGAATTGTTCATTAATTTAATGTATTGGAGGTTGCCCCCTCAAAGTGGCTTATTTCTAAGGCATTCATATCTCTTTTCTTCTATTTTTGGAGCTAGTTTCACAACACATGAAAAAGACTCCAATCATGGTTCTTCTTTAGTGAAAGAACCATGTAATGATAGCCCCAGGAAAATTATCACAACAGCACATTCACATATTGGGGAACTATGTTGATGATGATCAATGAATTATCTTGCAACAGATGATGATAGGAATATATGTCATCTCTAACACCTCCATCTACAACTAAAATTCATCTAGAAATTATATACTGCAATAGATGCTGATAGGAATATGTCATCTCTAACACCTCCATCTACAACTAAAATTCCTCTAGAAATTATATCGATGGACAACTTATGAATTTTTTCATGGTAATGTATGCTAAAATATTGAAACTGAGAAATCCACATTATTTCTTCCTTGTAAAGTGGTTTTAGATTCGCTTTTCGAACTTCACTGATTCCTTTGATCTGATTCCATATGAGTTGTGATTTTTTGAAAACTATAATATCATTGACAACATAATTTTTTTCCTCCTTTAACCCCTCAATAAGGGAAATGTAGTAGGCTTCGTGGTTCATTGTCCTCCGGTGGACTTCTATATTTCTATGTAGCACATGATGTGTTGTTGCATTATGAAGCACATATTTTATATTGGCTTCATTAGGATTAGGATGACAAGACACTTCGATGTACAACTCCCACTTTTGCAACATTTTCTATGCTTAGAAGACCTGAAAAATAAAATAATAATAAATTCATATCACACAAATAGGATTTTATCTAGCTTATACATTCAAACATCCAAACAAAAGAAAGGGGTTGGTGAAGTCATTAAAAAATAAATAATGAAAAAAACTAGAATAAACACATAATTTATATGGCCATAATAGATCATTATTGCAATTCCTAACTTCGTGGGCATTATTTTTCTACCCCAAATCCATCTCTAGAAGAGTTGTTCCACTTGTACCAGCTAATTTTTCTACCTTGAAATTCAACAACTTTCAAATTTCAAGCTCAAAATTTTTGAAATGCGGTGACATAGGGTAGATCTTCAATATTGACCAACACTCACCAAAAACCAAGCAAGTGATATGATATCATTATATAATCTAGCAAGAACCAAACACTACGTATAAATATTGTGAGATTAAAAGTTAAAACATTTTATACACATTTAAATGAAATTTACGCTCGTCAGCCACATGAGCATACATCTAATATTTGGGAAGCATCGAGTAGGAAATGAATGAACAAAAGTTCTTAATAAAAATTTCATACGAAAATCAAGATATGTACACTGCAAGGTGAGGAAGAAAAAGTGTAAATATGAACATTGGACACTGGAAAGGAACAAAACCTTAAAGCTACACTACATCAAGGAAATTTAATTCCTTATATGCTATGAAAATACAAACTAATTCTGGATGGATTTGACTAGATTTTTATTAGCTAAGGACTAATATATATCACTGTTAGGATGCATTACCAAAAATAAACCATAAATTCTGAATATGCCTTGATTCTGTTAACCTACACATTCTACAGAGGAAAATTAAAGATCTTCAAGCTCACTATGCTACCCTTCCACAACTGATTATTGGCCAAAAATCTTACTTCAACTGCCTAGAAATGATAGACTGTCAATTGGGCCTATAGTGGAGGAGGTCAAGGAAAATGAGATTGTGCACAACAGCACGAAGAAGTGGACTCTGCACAAATATGTTTTCAAGTCAATTTGTAGCCATATTAAGACTCAAATGGGCTTGGTGGACAAGGAATTTTAGTATGACGGGCGAGTCTTGAAGCAGGGACTCTTGGGAGACATAATTAATGAAATAGGAAGATCATTGTATTTCTCCTTGTAAAATCATGAATGTCGAAAACAAAATTTAATGCAAGGATTTATAAGATGATTACATTTATAGTCATTTAAATGGTGATGAGTCAATATTGGCATAAAAAATAACAATAAAATAAAGGGAATAATTCCCAAGCCACTATTCATGCTCAATTAGCCTATGTTGGGTATTCTGCATCTATGTGCTATGGGAAACTATCAACATCACGTTTTAGGAATGTTAAGATAGCCAACACCTTGTTCAAATATAACAATTTCGTTAACATTTCTAGAGGAATAAATAATAAAATATTGATGCTAATTCATGTTTTCACTAAAATGATGCTTGTTCCTGGAATATGTTAGGAATCTTCATGTTCCCAAAAATCCAATTTCAACCTCCTTAATGTACTAAAACTAGTTTGTTGTAGGTACGAAACATAAAAATTTACAGCCTGATAGGGCTATAAAGAGAAGAAAAGGAAATTTTAGGGTGGTGGGACCCTCAGAATGCTATAAAAATTGAAGCATAAAATTTTTTATGTTGTTTTCGTTTTTTGTGCTCTTATGAAGATGTGCCTCCTATTAGCGATGTCCTAGGGTGCCCTACAATTTCAAATACCTGGGACACTGCATTTCTGCCAGTGACATCCCCAGTGAAGTCCTTAAGCACTAGGGGTGTTCACAATCCATGGCATTTTTTAATATGTAGTTCAATTGTCTAATATACAAATGTTGTATTATACTATTACTAAAAATTTGCATCATGTTCGCATTGGATTTTTTTATATTAATGAAAAATATATCTTTTTATGAAATTTAGTGTAATTTTTTATGATTTTATTAATAAGGGTAACTCCTTAGGTTTTATAGAGTATGAGTATATTATTTGGCCTTGCGAATACTTTCTCCAAGTGTCTCATAACATTCCAACTCTAGCTTACACCCATCTTCAACAATGAATACACAATCATACTTTTGTAGAGTGACTTCTTAGATACCAACACACATTATTCCATGCAATTGGAACTAAAAACCTTTTGTGGGGAACTTAAATTGGCATGTCTTCCTATTAGTGCTTTTGTTGTGAAAGCAAGATTGGCACCAAAACAACACCTGATGTTTTCTGCCAATAGACAAAATATTTGAATGTTGTGATGAGTTTTGTTGATTGAGATGTTAATTTGAGATTCAGAATAATAATATGTATAATCATTATGTGATTAATATGAATAAGACCTTGATTAATAGGAATAAGGTTGTAGCCATGATTTGTTTCTAAAATTTGTACAAACGATGCCAAAGAATATTTATCGGAGAGAAAGGAAAGCTACCAAATGAATACTGCCTTCTACAATATCACCAAAATTGGTTCGTACCAACTATTTTTACTCTGAAGGGTTTAATGTATGTGATAGCTAGTGTAATGCCTTATATATATTGGTTGGCATAGAACAAATAGGATTCCTTTTATGTCATTACTCATCCTATAGGCTTTATATCTTACATGGCAAAGATGTTTCTTGTAAGAAAATGGCATTTCGAAAAATTAGTAAATATGGTTAAGGAAATTCAAAATTTGGCCTTGATACTGAAAAAATAATACTGGTTTTTAGAGGTAAAATCCTAAGTATCCTTCGCACTAGTAGTAGCCTATCCACTCAAACGAATTCAGAGACCAGGGGGAGGGGCGGTGGAAATGCAGATTTCAGAAAAGTTGAATTTTTTGTGAATATATTTATCAGGATTTCTCTAGAAAATGAAAAGGTGGTACATGGATATGTGTTATTTGGAAATATATATATATATATATATATATATGGCAAATTTTTGGGTTGAAACATGGCCAATTTTCACTCGCTTCATTTGCTAAATACCGAAATGCTATAAAATTGTGCCTGAAATTACCCTGCAACGCTGAAACGCCACTTCCAGATTCCAATATGGGCCTAAAAATTTTTAGGGATTTAATCCCAGATTCTTGGTTTATCCTCTCTATTTCAGTATGTAAATGATGAGAAGCATTTCAAGAACCTCTCTCGGAAATTTCTGGCAACTTAGGCACTAGTAGCACAACAGATCAAACAATGAAATTCAACATCTAGTTCTAACTTCTCGTTATCAATATTTTAAGAGGTATACATTCTCATGTTTAAAGCAAAAATTCCAATGTGCATTAGCTATAGAGTAAAGATAAACACATATATTTAATTTATTTAATTCTGCTTTCTAGCTCTTTGTCTATTACAATTAGACAACGCAATCTCCAAGGTTAAATATTTTGCTGATCCATTGATTTTTCACAAGTTTGGGGCTTTGGAGATGTTGTATCTCAAGAAACAATCCCTTGGATGTGGTAAGGAATCAGTGCTTAAGATATTTTGTAAATGTATGTCATAATTATAATATCAAATGGCCTCTACTTAACACCTTTAGAATCTAATTATTTAATACACTCAATAATTTGATATAATGAAAGCCTTCACAATGCCATAAACTGTTGATATCTTAATGAAATGAAAAGAAGAACTGTAAAGGAAACTTGAAGTGATATGTTGAGAAACAGAATCTATCACTTTTAATTTTCAAAGGAAATTCATGGAGAGAGAGGAAACCTGAAATAATATGTTGCAAACACATAAACTATTACTTTAAAGTTTCATGAGGATTTTGTGAAGAAAGAATAGATGGGGTGAAGGAGCGCAAATTAAGGTTGTTTAACTCTTGCTCATAGATGTAATTAAGAGACCGACTGCTACATTACTTCACTTCATTCAAAGAGGAATAAACACTGAGCGAAACTGGAAAGACATATCAACATCAACAACTGCAGGAAACTTGATCTTCTTTCATTTGTTTCTCAGAAATTCAGTACCAAATTAACAATCCTCCAGACGTCTAAAACTCAGACTCTATTTTATTTATTTATATCTACTTAAATACATTACAGTGGTTCGTAACTCCTAAAATTCTTGAAACTATCCGGCTACATAAGCTATTAAGATTACTTCTGCAATCATACTTGAGAAAACAAATTAAAACTAGAAATATTTTTCATTTTTATTAATCTGATTTTGTTGATGCGTCCTCCCGAAATGTCACGGTGTCCTTTCTGGTTATGATGCAGTAGCTGGACAACTCTGTAATGACGCCTCAGTGCCCAACTCTACCTACGGCCCTATGCTTCAAATGTTGTCAATCATATCACCTACTACCTGACTCTGCCTCTTATCGTTTGATCTACGTCGGGTCACTTACCTGATTTTTTCTACCGTGTTCTACCTATTTCTTCACAAAATGATGCATAATCACATAAGCCTGGACTTGAAATCCTTTGTGCCTTCACTTGAAGCATGGAGCCAAAAGCGCCATCCCTCTATTTATCAGTTCAGTCAAGGTGCGTTTGATGGGACACCTAATTGATGTAGTATGTATTCTGATGACAATATTAATTCAAATTATATTATTTTCTCTGACGAAAATTGCATTTGTAGAATTTTGGCTTTTGTGATCCATAGTAAAATTATGAAGAATTTTTCGGTAATAATCACATTAAAATGAACATTGTCGACGCGTTTCGAACCAACCAGTGTGGTTCATCATCAGGACTAGGTGAGAGATCAGATCCGAACGTTGAGTTTAAATAGATGCAGAAATGCCTAAACTAGCCATTACGATAACGACTAGTTTGACTTTGACAATGCTAGTTCTATTTTAATTAAATTAATTATTTACTCAATTATTAAATAATTTTTTTTAAATTTATAACAGCTAGTTTTAATTAATTAATTAAAAGTTTAATTATTTAATAAAATATATTTATTAACCTTTATATTTTAGTTAATTAATTATTATTATTATCTTAAAGATACAATATCTTTTTCAGTGGATCACCCTCCATCTGAACATGATTAGCTCATTGACAACACCCGAATTGATGATTTTCCAAGTTTGTTGCTATGTGTTTGCTATTAAATATGTGAATTGGTTGTTGTTGATGTTTTTAATGTAGTGTTTGAATGTTTTCATGGGTGCACCATCCCAATATTGTGCCTTCACTTGAAGCACGTAGTCAAAATTACCATCCCTCTACTTATCAGTCCAGTCATGGTGTGTTTGATGGGACACCTAACTGATGTAGTTTTTATTTCAATGCATGTATTAATTCACATGATATTATTTTCTTTGATGGAAATTTCATTGTTATATTACATATATAACAACTTCTTCAATAGATTTCCCTCCATCAGAACATGATTGGCTCACTGATAACACCCAAATTGGTGATTTGTCAGGTTTGTTGCTATGGGTTTTCTCTTAACTGTGTGTACTGGTTATTTTTGATGTTGTTAAAGTATTATTTGAATATTTTCATGCGTGAACCATCCCAATATTGTGCCTTCACTTCAATCACGTAGCCAAAAGTGTCATCCCTTTATTTATGAGTTCAGTCAAGGTGCACTTGATGAACACCTAATTGATGTACTTTGTATTTTGATGCCTGCATTAATTCACATGATTTAATTTTCTCTAATGTAAATTGCATTGTTATCTTACAGATACAACAACTTCTTCAATGGATCACCCTCCATCTTAACATGATTGGCTCATTTACAAAACCCAAATTATTGATTTTCCAGGTTTGTTTTTATGTGTTTTCTATTAACTGTGTGCACTGGTTTTTGTTGATGCTTTTAATATAGTGTTTGAATGTTTGTGGGGGTGAATCATCCCAATATTGTGGCTTCACTTGAACCACACAAAAAAAACCACCATGCCTCTATTTATCAATTCAGTCAAGGTGCATTTGATGGGACACCTACTTCAAGATGTAGTAAGTATTCTGATGCCTGTATTAATTCACATGATATTATTTTCTCTTATGGAAATTTCAATTTTATCTTAAATATACAACTTCTTCAATGGATCACCCTCCATTCGAACATGCTTGTCTCATTGACAACACACAACATAGTGATTTTTCAGGTTTGTTGCTATGTATTTGTTCTTATTTTGCTCGTAAATTATGTACTGGATGTTGTTGATGTTGATAATCTGGTGTATGAATTTTTGCATATTGAATCAGGACAGAATAAATCGACAAGGTTGAGGAAAATACATAAATTTTAGCCAACTTGTAGGCTTCTAAAACAAGTTATGGGAGAAACTACAACGTCTTCTTATTTAATCTCCCATATACAAAAATTCATGTCATTAATTACAATGCATTAGATGATGCTAGGTTGTTGAGGATTCTTGGTGTAGTGACCAACTTTTTTTAGGCGTGATCCCTATCGAGGAGGAGTTGGTTGTTAGGGTTTTCTTGGTTTCCATAACTAGGGTTATCGGAGATTGAAATTGTTCCATCTTCTGATAAGTTGCAAATATGTACATATAATTCATATTTTCTATATAAATAAAGTGTTTTAGTGGTTCAATAATCATTTACTTTCAGATTTTATTATGATCTTATCTTCCCTTTCTTCATTGGGTAATCTCTAGCACTTTTTTATAATGACAATTTTACATGATAGACTACAATAAATCATTGTATACAACAAAGACTGCAATGCCTCTTGCACCTCAAACAATTATTATATAAAAGGGAAGTAGATGAAATATATGGTATATGTAGACTTAATGAATTCATTTCTAGTGTGAGACATATATAGTGAATGGGGCTTGGTGATTTTAGATAAACATATACACATCTTTAGAGCTTTCACAAAATATGACATCCATGAAATTATTCCAACTCCTTTTAGTGCATTATTCCATATACACAACACAAGTTTGAAAAAGATATGTTGTTGTGAACCTCCAACTAAATGGAAAACAAGTGCAACATTTGCATGGCATAGGAATCATTGAGCAGTGGTTGATATGGATTTTGCTAGTTAATAAGGTGATCTAAATGACTTAAATTTCTCTTGTTGGAATCACCCTTGCTAAAGCATCCCAAGACACAAAAATTTCTCTTGATGAAATTATCCTTGCTCAAGCAGCCTAAGACATTGAACTCTCTCTTGCTAAAATAACCCTTGCTCAAAAATTGTGAAGGGAAAATGAGAGGAACATCCTCTCTAGTGATATGAGCCTCCAAATAATTGGAAAACAAATGCAACATTTTCATGACATTAGAATCTCTTAGTAGTGGCTGACATGGATTTTTCTAGTTTTTAAGGTGATCTAATTGGGTAGAATTTCTCTTGCTAGAATCATTGTTGCTCAAGAATCCCAAGACACTTAACTTTATCTTACTAAAATTATCCTTTCTCAAGCAGCGCAAGACACTGAACTCTCTCTTGCTGACAGCTGGGACATACGAAATTTTTAGTGCATGATAATGACCAGCTTCGTCTTTATCTCCTCTTTATCTTGTTGACACTTCTATATATGTTATTTTCATAGTACTTTAGCATATATTATTTTTCAAAACACTCCTATTTTTGAATCGCCCCTGATTATGATATTTTGTCTCGTTGACATATTTATTGGTAATTTACGGAAATTAAAAACTTTATTTTTTTCATATCTTATCTTGACTAAATTTTTAGAAATAGAGGGAATCAAATGAGTTGTACATGTTCTAGTTGTGGGTGATAGGAAAGGACACAGACAAGTGCACTGTATTGATGTCTTTGGAATGTTTCCTAATTGTTGTAATGTGTGTGTCCTCACTTTTATTTGATGTAGTATGATTTACATAGGTTAATGGCACGAGTGTTAAGGGAATTATGCCTCACAATTTGGATGAAAAGTGATAAGGATTCCTATCCAAACCTAGGACTTCCTCTCTCCAAATTGAATGTTGGGCAAGCTTCCTGAGCAGTGATGAAGAAACCCTTTTTTTCTATCTTAAGGTATAAGGAACTAAACGAGGATGAGAGTGATAAAATGGTGAAAAATATGGTCGATTTGTCCTATTGTGCCAACTCATGGAACACCTAAATCCCTTGTCGAATATATGACCCCTAGGAAGCAATCTTGACCTCTCCGTTGTGAAAAAAATTAAATTACCTCTAAGGTTACCCCAAGCTCCAACAAGGCACTGTATTATAGAAAAATAATTAGGAACTTGTAATCCTTGCACATGTTCACAATCCTAATTGTGGATAGTACTAAAGGTGTTAAATGACCAAACTAAGGGTAAAGTGGAAAGCATGGAAACCGGATCCTTGGCTAGGTGAGGGCTATTTGATAGTCACGGTATTATCATTGGGTTAAACTACATCTAGACCTATTCTTGCAATTACACTAAGTAACCCTTAAATCCATTTGGATTGGTTATGCTCAGATGCCTTGATGGTATGTGTATTATCGAGGATATTCTTTTTGCAACCTTGATTCTTCCGTGTAAATTGTGTGAGGGGAAAATGAGAGGAAAAAAAAATATGTTGATATTAACCTTCAACTAAATGGAAAACAAGTGCAATATTTGCATGACATTGGAATCTTTGAGCAGTGCTGGATATGGAATTTGTTGGTTAATAAGGGGATCTAAATTAATGGAATTTATTTTGCTGGAATAACCCTTGCTCAAGCTTCCCAACACACTTAATTTTCTTTTGCTAAAATTATCCTTGCTTAAGCAGCCCAAGACACTGAAATCTCTGTTGCTGAAATAACCCTTGTTGAAATTGTGTGAGGATAAAATGAGAGACAAAAAAATATGTTGATATGAACCTACAACTAAATGGAAACCAAGTGCCACATTTTAATATTGGAATCTCTTAGTAGTGGCTGATATGGGATTTTCTAGTTAATAAGGTGATCTAAGTGACTGGAATTTATCTTGCTAGAATCACCCTTGCTTAAGAATCCCAAGGCACTGAACTTTCTCTTCCTAAAATTATCCTTTCTCAAGTAACCCAAGACACTGAACTCCCTCTTGTTGAAATAACCCTTGTCCAAATGGTGTGAGGGGAAAATGAGAGGAAAATCCTCTATAAAAAAATTATAATGCTAGAGGGCACTATAAGTGTCATTAGTATTTAATTAGGGTTTGCATTAACCAATGTGTGTTTGTGTGGTAAAATCCTTCAAAATTTTCCAAAGGAAATCATGAAATGTGTTGTACATTGATTGAATTTCATTGGGAATGTGATGTGGTGTTTCATTTCATGTTTTCATATTATGCAACACATATCAATATGTTTGCATATGTTTCCATGCCATTCCATACACTTTTAAGACTTTTTGTACATTTCTAGTTATGTTACAACTGTTGTATTTGTGTTTCCTGCAAGTGAACAAGAGACCCTTCGCATGTTAGAGTCTAGACTTTCTCCATGGATTTTTCCTTTTGCTATTTCATATCATAAAGGAACAAATATACATATTTATAAATTTTATCGTACATTTTCCTTCCTGGTGTTGTATCAATAATAAGTTATTATATATTTGTTTACTTTTCAAAACAATGTGAAGTACATAGAATATGTAAGTAAGAAAATTGTCCACGTGGAAGTTGTGGAATGGTTCTAAATTAGAAATATGCATGCATGGAACAATTATATTCAGTTAACCTTATGAGGCTTCAACGAATATTTCAAAGTGCTACTTAAATGCATATGAGAATAGTTAGTGTGTATATGTACAAATATATATCAACATGTAAAAATGGTATTTATATGAGAAAGAAGATCTAAGGAGTATGGAATATTCACCACATGGAAATAGATGTTTTTCTAATCAAATTTTTAAAATTAAATAAAGCACTCCAGGTGTCACAAAAACATGTCACTGAGGTTTATGACATCAAAGATAAATGATAACAAATCACTTGAAGTGAAAGCTTCTAGCATGGAATTGTTTGAAATTTTTATGTAAGTGTTGTAGATGTACTCAAGAAGAATGCACTTGATGAAATAAATTACCTTATGATAATTTCCCATCATAAATATATAGATAAAATTCCAAAAATTTATTATATAATTCAATATCTAGAAGGTTTATGAATGAAGCATTATAAAATATATATATATATTAAAGCATGTTTTTAATTTTCAGAAATTCAAGCGTCAAAAAAACATAATTACATAAATTTAAAAACTTAAAAAGTCTATTCCACGTAATGGAGATGCAAATTCCATTCCCTCGGATCTACTTTATCAAAAAACCACATTATTGTTACACAAAGTTCATTTCTATGGATCCACGTTATCAAAATATTCCATATACTTTTATATATCAAGGTATTTTATAAATTTTATAACAAACAATAGTACAAGTCCAAAGTTATATAACCATAAAACCTAGAAATTGATTGCTATAAAAAGCTATTATAACAGCAGTATAGTCCTCTTCCAACAAAACCACAAGTATTGAATACAAGTGTGCATTCTTTAAAAAATTTATCTTTGCCAGGTTCTGGCACAAACTGATTTCAATGGGAATCTCTCCCAATCTGAAAGGTAATGTGACTTATAGAAGTAAATTAATGATAATGGTTATCTAACGGAGATAGACTTCTATTTGATAATGCTAGCGTTTAAAAAAGTTTTTTTTCTAAGAAAACTTATAGATATTGATGAAGGATTAGTAAGTTCTTCTGAATTGGATTTTAACCTCCACCCATTCCTTTAAAACTCATTATGAAATCAATGAAATTTACAAGCACATTGAGTGTAAATAACCCTAAAAACCTTAAACTATTATATCACAAACCATGAAAATATTACATTCGTTGATATACATGGAATATCACACATGTGTCCATAAACGTGTCACCCATATTGTTAGGTCCCTATATTATTAGTATAGTCCCTTATTGTTTTTAGTGTAACCCCCTTATTGTTATTATTGTACCCTGGTAACCGCCATATTGTTATTATTGTGCCCTTAAATTATTATTGTTAGGTCGGCTAGGATTACATTGTGGCCCCACTAGGATTACGTTGTGCCCCATGGACTCCTATATATAGAAAGGAGGTTTTTTAATTTGAATCATCCAAGAATTGTTCATTAATGTAATATATTGGAGGTTTCCCCCTCGAAGTGGCTTATTTATAAGGCATTGATATCTCTTTTCTTCTATTTTTGGAGCTGGTTTCACAACATTTGGTATCAGAGCTTTGAGATTCTAGGGTTTCACTAATCCAAACAGATCATCATGGAATTTTCGCTGTAATTTTTTTTCTATGAAGGTTGAAAATCTGAAATTTTTAGAGTGTGAAGCCAAAATCATGAGGAACATCTTCGCAAAATTTTAGATATTGGTTCGCAATATTTTCAGAGATATCATATGTGGAAGTTAGGGCTTTTTGAGGCTTATGAATTTCATCTCAAAGAGGTGATCATGGGAAAATATGCCTAACTCTCTCTTTGTGCGTCGGATTTGAGTGCCGTAAAAATTGGTCGTAAGCACACAGACTGTAGTTTCCTTGCTATCAATTTCAGAGCTAAAGGATGAAACAATGACATGTGGCAAGTCGTACAAGTTTTCTCTCTTGAACTAGTCCATAATTAGGTCATTGTGGGACATTGGACATAACTTTTCCTTGGAGAATCAAAATCAAGTCAGACTTGTGGCATTGGAAAGATAATTCAGAGGGCTATCGCAGTGCCAAATTTCAGATATTGAAGAGCCGCAATCACAGAGATAATCCAATATCAATATCAAGCTCCTCAAAAGCAAGAAAAGGGTGTGTATTTTGTTTCCTAGTTGCATAAGTCTTGTTTGAAGAATGAATTTGAATTGATTACAAGGGCGTATTGTAGAATAGATATCAATATCGGGTTCTAAAAAATGCCCCGTAAAAATAATTCAACACCCATTAAGCCTTCAGAATGCTCTGCTATGACTCATGAAGATGAAGAATTGCAACATGATGTATCAAAATTAGAAGAGAAAGTACACCAAATTTCGCTCTCGCAAAGAGCAGAAAAAAATGAAATGGAAGTTTTGAAGAAAGGCGTGGAAGAGAATATGGATGGTTTGAAGAAAGGCGTAGAATCTAAGACAGATGGCAGGGAAGCTGGCATGGATTCAAGCTAAGATCGATTAAAAAATGGAAAACATGAAGAATGATCTAAAAGAAGACATGGAAGGTTTGACAAAGTTGATACAAGAAATGTTTCCTAATGGTGAAAAGATAGTAGAGGAAACTCATGATGAGAACAAAATAAATGTTAATCGTGATTTCATAAACTCTAATATTGGCAGGAAGAACTACCATATTCCAAAAATGGATATGAGGAAGTTTGATGGAAAGGATCCTGTAACATGGATACTACATATGGAGCAATATTTTGATCTGCATAATGTGAAAAACACACAAAAGTTATGCATTTCAACTTTACATTTAGAACAAAATACATTTGTATGGTATCGATGGCTTTGCTCCCGTAAAAAAATTGTCACTTGGAAAATTTTTACGGAGGAAATGATAGTACATTATGAGGATACAAAGAGAAACACCTTCTTTAGCGAATTTTTAAATCTCAAACAAAAGGGTTTAATGGGGGAGCACATTGAGGACTTCCAAAAATTGAATATAAGGGTAACTGATATTCCAGAGGAACACAGGATTTATCTCTTCATAGGTACTTTAAAGGATAACATCCAACGTGAAGTTCGTGCTTTGGAACTTGATTCATTGGAGAAGGCATTTAGGTTGGAAAGAAAAATTGAATGTAAAATTATGGCGACAAGGAAGCCTACCACTCACTTCTATAAAGAGGGCAGTGTTGCTACTCCTATATTTCCACAAACTACAAGGTTGACACCACAACAATTGGAAGAAAAAAGAGCAAAATGGATTTGCTATAGTTATGATAGAAAATACACTAAAGGTCATAAGTGTGTTGAGAAGAAATTATTTTACATAAATTGTGAAGAGGAAGAATAAAATGAACAAGAAGAGGATATACACGAGGAACCAACCCAAGAAGAGGAATAAATGAGTCTGACCATATTGTGTAATGCATTGGCAGGAATTACCACTCCTCAAACTCTCAAGATAGAAGGACATATCAAGAATAAAAAGATAATAGTGTTGATTGATTCAGGTAGTACCCATAATTTTATTCATTGTAAGGTAGCCAAGGAATTGAATTGTTTCCTATACCCAGCACCAGAATGTCAAGTGATGGTTGCAAATGGAGGAACTATAAATTTCTCTGGAAAATGAAATAATATCAAGCTAACAATGGGGTAATATGTATTGAATAGTACAATGCTTTCCATTCCCATGGGAGGTGTTGATGTTGTACAAGGAATACAAAAGTTACAATCTTTGGGGATAGTAGCTTTTAATTTTCAAGAAATTTTCTTGAATTTTTTTCAGAAGGAAAGGAAGTCGAATTACGGGGTATTGTGGGGAAGCCAGGAAAGATAATAAGCTATAATGTCATGACAAAGCTTCTAAAGAAAGAACAACGAGGCGTAATTGCACAATTATGCTCACTAGAAGTTCCAACATCAAAATCATCTATTTCTGCAGATCTCCAACAAGTCTTGGACAATCATTCCAAGGTGTTTGAAACTCCCAAAGGACTCCCACCTATTCATGATAATGATCATGCTATTCATTTGATTCCAGGAAGTGTTCCTCCAAACATCAGGCCTTATAGATATCCTTACTTCCAAAAGAGCGAAATTGAACGTATGATTGCAGAAATGTTAGAGGCGGTTATAATTCAACCTAGTCAAAGTTCTTTCTCTGCTCCTGTAGTATTGGTACACAAGAAGGATGGATCATGGCGAATGTGTCCGGATTATAGGGAGCTCAATAAGCTCACCATTAAAGATAAATTTCCCATTCCTGTGATTGATGAATTATTGGATGAATTACATGGAGCAATTTATTTTACCAAGATGGATCTTCGCTCAGGATATCATCAAATTAGAATGAAGACTGAAGATATTCCAAAAACAGCATTTCGAACTCATGAGGGTCATTATGAATTTTTGGTCATGCCTTTTGGCCTTACCAATGCACCTTCTACATTTCAAGGGTTGATGAATTCCAATTTCAAACCCTTCCTTAGAAAATTTGTGCTAGTATTTTTTGATGATATACTGATCTATAGCAGGTCTTGGAAGGATCATGTTCAACATGTTGACAGGGTGCTCAAACTATTGCAGGACAAAAAATTATATGCAAAAACATCCAAATGTTTCTTTGGAGTACAAGAGGTGGAATATCTGGGTCATATTGTATCTCACGAGGGTGTTAAGGTAGACCCTAACAAAATTAAATCCACTAAGGAATGGAAAGTCCCACAACCATAAAGTAGTTGCGAGGAATTCTCAGGTTAACAGCGTATTATCGCAAGTTTGTTAAGAATTATGGGAGAATAGCAGCACCTCTAACAACATTATTGAAGAAAGATGCATTTTCATGGACTCCCGAAGCAACTAAGGCCTTTGAACGTCTTAAAGAGGCAATGTGCCTAGCACCGGTCTTAGCTACACCAGACTTCACAAAAACCTTTATTGTGGAATGTGATGCCTCAGAAAATGGAATTGGTGCAGTTTTAATGCAGGAAGGAAGACCCATTGCTTTTGAAAGTCGTCCAATCAAAGGAAAGTATTTACAAAAACCTATTTATGAGAAGGAAATGTTAGCAATACCGCATGCACTAAAGAAATGGCGAACTTACCTAATGGGAAGACACTTCAAGGTAAAAACTGATCATGATAGTCTTAAACACTTTTTGGAACAAAGACTATCTTCAGAAGAGCAGCAAAATGGGTCACAAAGATGTTGGGTTATGACTTTGAAATAATCTACAAAAAAGGAAAGCTTAATGTTGTTGCAGATGCACTCTCAAGAAAGAATGAAAAGGTGGAAGCATTGCTTTGTGCCATTTCTATTATCCAACCAGATTGGATAACCGAAGCAAGAGATGAATGGAAGAAGGAAAAATATGTATGGACACTCATTCAAAAGTTGCAGCAAGATCCTAGTACATCTGATACATTTAGTTGGAAAAATGATTCCTTATGGTACAAAGATTGCTTATATTTTTGTAAGAATTCCCAACTAAAACAAAATATTCTTTTGGAATTGCACACTTCTCCTTTAGGAGGACACTTAGGATTTTTAAAAACTTACCACAGGGTGAAGAAAGAATTTTTTTGGGATGGCCTTATATCTGATATTCAAAATTTTGTGGCGGAATGTTTGGTTTCCCAACAAAATAAAGTTGAGACAATTAAGACCCTAGGTCTTCTACAACCTTTATCCATTCCAAGTCAACTTTGGGAGGAGATTTCAATGGATTTTATCATAGGTTTACCTAAGTCCGAAGGAAAGAGTGTCATCATGGTGGTAATTGATAGAATTACCAAGTATGCACACTTTTGTGCATTATCTCATCCATTTAAAGCAAGTAAATTTGCTACTACATTTATGGACACAATTAAAAAGCTACATGGAAACCCAACGGTTATTCTGAGCGACAACGATCCCATTTTGACTGGAAACTTTTGGACAGAGTTATTTTCTTGTTTGGGTACTCAATTAGCTCATAGCTCATCTTATCATCCTCAATCCGATGGTCAAACTGAGACAGTAAATAAATTTTTGGAAGGATATCTTTGTTGTTTTGTATCTGACAAACAAACATAATGGGTCAAGTGGTTACCTCTAGCTGAATGGTGGTATAACACTTCCTTCCATACTGTAGCAAAAATCACCCCATTTATGGCACTTTATGGATATCATCCACCATCCATCACATCATCTTTAAGAGAAAATTCAAAGGTTCGAGCAGTGGAAGATCACATTGAGCATCAACAAGAAGTTCTCCAACTCTTAAAGGACAACTTGAATTTGGCACAAAATCGAATGAAACAATATGCAGATCAACATCGTAGCGAGAGAAGTTTTGATGTAGGAGACTAGGTATTTTTACTGCTACAACCATACAAACAAATGTCCCTCAAGCAAGATAATAAGGATAATAAATTATCGCAGAAGTATTATGGTCCTTACAAGGTGTTGCAAAAGATTAGTACTATGGCATACAAATTGGAGCTTCCTACTTTGTCATGAGTGCATCCAACTTTCCATGTTTCATGCTTAAAGAAGGTTATAGGTGAAAATATTCTAGTTCAAACAATATTGCCAAAACTTTATGAGGAAGGAAAAACCATATTGGAACCTTAAGTGGTCATAGAAACAAGAACTCGATAGCTACAGAATCGATCAATTTCAGAGTATCTCATCAAGTGAAAGAACTTACCCACTGAAGATTATACAAGGGAGGATGAGAATTTTATATAGAAGCACCCAAAGCTACTGAAGCATTGAGGAAAAATATTTTTTGAAGGAGAGGGGCATGTTAGGTCCCTATATTATTAGTATAGTCCCTTATTGTTGTTAGTGTAACCCCCTTATTGTTATTATTCTACCCTGGTAACCCCCATATTGTAAGTATTGTGATGTTAAATTATTATTGTTAGGTCGGCTAGAATTACATTGTGGCCCCATGGACTCCTATATATAGAAAGGAGGTTTTGTAATTTGAATCATCCAAGAATTGTTCATTAATGTAATGTATTGGATGTTTCCCTCTCTAAGTGGCTTATTTGTAAGGCGTTGATATCTCTTTTCTTCTATTTTTGGAGCTGGTTTCACAACACATACAAAAGACTCCAATCATGGTTATTCTTTAGTGAAAGAACAATCTAATGATGACCCCAAGGAAAATTATCACAACAACACATTCACATATTGGGGAACTATGTTGATGATGATCAATGACTTATATTTCAATAGATGATGATATGAATATGTCATCTCTAACACCTCCATATACAACTGAAATTCCTATAGAAATTATATCAGTGGACAACTTATGAATGTTTCCATGGTAATGTATGCTAAAAGATTGAAACTGAGAAATCCACATTATTGCTTCCTTGTAAAGCAGTTTTAGATTTTCTTTTCAAACTTCACTGATGCCTTTGATCTGATTCCATATGAGTTGTGAGTTTTTGAAAACTATAATATCATTGACAACATAATTTTTTTCCTCCTTTAACCCCTCAATAAGGGCAATGTAGTAGGCTTCATTGTCCGTTGTCCTCTCGTGGACTTCTATATTTCTATGTAGCACATGATGTGTTCCTGCATTATGAAGCACATATTTGATAGTGGCTTCACCAGGATTAGGACAACAAGACACTTTGATGTACAACTCCCACTTTTGCAACATTATCTATGCTTAGAAGACCTGAAAAATAAAATAATAATAAATTCATATTAGACAAATAGGATTTTATCTGGCTTATACATTCAAACATCCAAACAAAAGAAAAGGGTTGGTGAAGTCATTACAAAATAAATAATCAACCAAACTAGAATAAACACATAATTTATATGGCCATAATGGATCATTGTTGTCATTCCTAACTTCGTGGGCATTATTTTTCTACCCCAAATCCATCTCTATAAGATTTGTTCCACTTGTACCAACTAATTTTTCCTACCTTAAAATTCAACAACTTTCAAATTTCAAGCTCAAAATTTTTGAAATGCGGTGACACGGGGTAGATCTTCAATATTGACCAACACTCACCAAAAACCAAGCAAGTGATATGATATCAATATATAATCCAGCAAGAACCAAATACTACGTACAAATATTGTGACATTAAAAGTTAAAACATTTTATACACATTTAAATGCAATTTACACTCATTAGCCACATGAGCATACATCTAATTTTTTGGAAGAATCGAGTAGGAAATGAATGAACAAAAGTGCTTAACAAAAATTTCATATGAAAATCAAGATATGGAGACTACAAGATGAGGAAGAAGAAGTGTAAATATGAACATTGGAAACTGGAAAGGAACAAAACCTTAAAACTACACTACATCAAGGAAATTGAATTCCTTATATGCTATGAAATCCAAAATAATTCTGGATGGATTTGACTAGATTTTTATCAACTAAGGACTAATATCTATCACTATTAGGATGCATTCCCAAAAATAGACCATAAATTCTGAATATGCATTGATTCTGTTAACTTACACATTGTGCAGAGGAAAATTGAAGATATTCAAGCTCACTATGATGCCCTTCCACAACTGATTACTGGCCAAAAATACTACTTGACCTGCCTAGAAATGATAGATTGTCAATTGGGTAGTAGTGGAGGAGGTCAAGGAAAACAAGACTGTGCACAACAACACGAAGAAGTGGAATCTGCACAAATCTGTTTTCAAGTTGATTTGTAACCATATTAGGACTCAAATGGGCTTGGTGGACAAGGAATTTTAGTATGACAGGCGAGTCTTGAAGTAGGGACTCTTGGGAGACATAATTAATGCAATAGGAAAATCATTGTATTTCTCCTTGTAAAATCATGAATGTCGAAAACAAAATTTAATGCAATGATTTCTACGATCATTAAATTTACAGTCATTTAAATGGTGATGAGTCTATATTGTCATAAAAAATAACAATAAAATAAAGGGAATAATTCCCAAGCCACTAGTCATGCTCAAGTAGCTTCTCTTCGGTATTCTGCATCTATGTGCTATGGGAAACTATGAGCATCACGTTTTAGGAATGTGAAGATAGCAAACATCTTGTTCAAATATAATGGTTTCTTTAACATTTCCAGCAGAATAAATAATAAAATATTGATGCTAATTCATGTTTTCACTAAAATGATGCTTGTTGGGCCTGGAATATGTTAGCAATCTTCATGTTCCCAGAAATCCAATTTCAACCTCCTTAATGTATTAAAACTAGTTTGTTGTAGGTAAGAAACATAAAAAGATAGGGCCTAATAGGGCTATAAAGAGAAGAAAAGGAAATTTGAGGGTGGTGGGAGCCTCAGAATGCTATAAAATCTGAAGCACAAAAAAGTTTATGTTATTTTCGTTTTTTGTTCTCTTATGAAGATGTGCCTCCTATAAGCGATGTCCTAGGGTACCCTAAAATTTCAAATACCTAGGACACTACATTTTTTCCAGTGACATCCCCAGTGAAGTCCTTAAGCACTAGGGGTGTCCACAATCCATGGCATTTTTTAATATGTAGTTCAATTGTCTAATCTACAAATGTTGTATAGTACTATTACTGAAAATTTGCATCATGTTCGCATTGGATTTTTTTATATTAATGAAAAATATCTCTTTTATGAAATTTAGTGTAATTTTTTATGCTTTTATTTCCGAGGGTAACTCCTAAGGTTTTCTAGAGTATGAATATATTCTTTGGCCTTGCGAAGTCTTTCTCCAAGTGTCTCATAACATTCCAACTCTATCTTACACCCGTCTTCAACAATGAATACACAATCATACTTTCATAGAGTGACTTTTGAGATACCAACACACATTCTTCCATGAAATTGGAACTACAAACCTTTTTCTGGGGAACTTGAATTGGCATGTCTTCCTATTATTTCTTTTGTTGTGAAAGCAAGATTGGCACCAAAACAACACCTGATGTTTTCTGCCAATAGACAAAATATTTGAATGTTGTGATGAGTTATGTTGATTGAGATGTTAATTTGAGATTAAAAATAACAATATGTGTAATGATTATGTGATTAATATGAATAAGGTATTGATGAAGAGAAATAAGGTAGTAGCCATGATTCGTTTCTAAAATTTGTACAAACTATGCCAAAGAATATTTATCGGAGAGAAAGGAAAGCTGCCAGATGAATACTACCTTCTGCAATATTACCATAATTGGTTCGTACCAACTATTTTTACTCTGAAGGGTTTAATGTATGTGATAGCTAGTGTAAGGCCTTATATATATTGGTTGGCATAGAAAAAATATGATTCTTTTTATGTCATTACTCATCCTATAGGCTTTATATCTTACATGCCAAAGATGCTTCTTGCAAGAAAATGGCATTTCAAAAAAGTAGTAAATATGGTTAAGAAAATTCAAAATTTGGCGTTGATACTGAAAATATAATAATGGTTTGTAGAGGTAAAATCCTAAGTAGCCTTCACACTAGTGGTAGCCTATGCAGTCAAACGGGTGCAGAGACCAGGGGGAGGGGTGGTGGAAATGCGAATTTCAGAAAATTTGAATCTTTTGTGAATATATTTATCAGGACTTCTCTAGAAAATGAAAAGGTGGTGCATGGATATGTGTTCTTTTGAAATATATATATATATTGACAATTTTTTGGGTTGAAACGTGGCCAATTTTCACTCGCTTCATTTGCTAAATACTGAAACACCAACAAACTGTGCCTAAAATTACCCTGAAATGCTAAAACACCACTTCCAGAGTCTAATATTGCCCTAAAGTTTTTTAGGGATGTAATCCTAGATTCTTGGTGTATCCTCTCTATTTCAGTATGTAAATGTTGAGAATCATTTCAAGAACCTCTCTCGGAAATTTCTGGCTACTTAAGCACTAGTAGTACAATAGATCGAATAATGAAATTCAACATCTAGTTCTAACTTCTAGTTATCAATATTTGAAGAGGTATACATTCTCACGTTTAAAGCCAAAATTCCAAAGTGCATTAGCTATAGAGTAAAGATAAACACATATATTTAATTTACTGAATCTTGCTTTCTGGCTCTCTGTCTATTACAATTCGACAATGCAATCTCCAAGGTTAGATATTTTGCTGACCCATTGATTTTTCATAAGTTTGGGGCTTTGGAGATGTTGTATCTCAAGAAAAAATCCCTTGGATGTGGTAAGGAATCAGTGCTTAATATATTTTGTAAATGTATGTCACAATTATAATATCAAATGGCCTCTGCTTAACACCTGTAGAATCTAAATATTTAATACACTCAATAATCTTATATAATGAAAGCCTTCACAATGCCATAAACTGTTGATATCTTATTGAAATGAAAAGAAGAATTGTAAAGGAAACTTGAAGTGATATGTTGAGAAACGGAATCTATCACTTTTAATTTTACAAGGAAATTCATGGAGAAAGGAAACCCAAAATAATATGTTGCAAACACGTAAACTATTACTTTAAAGTTTCATGAGGATTTTGTGAAGAAAGAATAGATGAGGTGAAGGAGCGCAAATTAAGGTTTATTAACTCTTTCTCACAGATGTAATTAAGAGACTGATTGCTACATTAATTCACTTCATTCAAAGAGGAATAAACACTGAGCGAAACTGGAAAGACATATCAACATCAACAACTACAGGAAACTTGATCTTCTTTCATTTGTTTCTCAGAAAATTTAGTACCAAATTAACAATCCTCCAGAGGTCTAAAACTTGAACTCTATTTTATTTATTTATATATAATTAAATACATCAAAATTGTTTGTAACTCCTAAACTTATTGAAACTATTCGACTACATAAACTATTAAGATTACTTCTGCAATCATACTCGAGAAAACAAATTTAAACTGGAAATATTGTTCGTTTTTCTTAATCTGATGTTGTTGATGCATTCTCCCAAAGTGTCATGGTGTCCTTTCTAGTTATGATGCAGTAGCTGCACAAATCTGTAATGATGCCTCAGTTCCCGACTCTGCCTATGGCCCTGTGCTTCAAATGTTGTCAATCATATCACCTACTACTTGACTCTCCCTCTTCTCCTTTGATCTGCGTCGGGTCACTTACCAGAGTTTTTCTACCGTGTTTTGCATATTTCTTCACAAAATGATGCATAATCGCATAAGCCTAGACTTGAAATCCTTGGTGCCTTCACTTGAAGCACAAAGCCAAAAGCCTCATCCCTCTATTTATCAGTTCATTCGAGTTGCGTTTGATGGGACACCTAATTGATGTAGTATGTATTCTGATGACTGTATTAATTCATATTATATTATTTTCTCTGAAAAAAATTGCATTGTTATCTTATAGATACAACAGCTTCTTCAATGGATCGCCCTCCATCTGAACATGATTAGCTCATTGACAACACCCAAATTGATGACTTTCTAGGTTTTTTGCTATGTGTTTGCTATCAACTATGTGCATTGGTTTTTGTTGATGTTTTTAATGTAGTGTTTGAATGTTTTTAGGGGTGCACCATCCCAATATTGTGCCTTCACTTGGAGCACGTAGTAAAATTACCATCCCTCAATTTATCAGTCCAGTCAAGGTGTGTTTGATGGGACACCTAACTGATGTAGTTTGTATTTTGATGCATGTATTAATTCACGTGATATTATTTTGTTTGATGGAAATTTCATTGTTATATTACACATACAACAGCTTCTTCAATATATTTCCCTCCATTGAAACATGATTGGCTCATTGACAACACCCAAGTTGTTGATTTGTCAGGTTTGCTGCTATGGGTTTTCTCTTAACTATGTGCATCGGTTATTATTGATGTTGTTAAAGTAGTATTTGAATCTTTTCATGGGTGAACCATCCCAATATTGTGCCTTCACTTCAATCACGTAGCCAAAAGTGTCATCCCTTTATTATGAGTTCAGTCAAGGTGCATTTGATGGACACCTAATTGATGTAGTTTGTATTTTCATGCCTGTATTAATTCACATGATTTAATTTTCTTTGATGTAAATTCCATTTTTATCTTACAGATACAACAAATTCTTCAATGGATCACCCTTCATCTGAACATGATTGGCTCATTTACAACATCCAAATTGGTGAATTTCCAGGTTTTTTGTTATGTGTTTTCTATTAACTGTGTGCACTAGTTGTTGTTGATGTTCTTAATATAGTGCTCGAATGTTTGTAGGGGTGCATCATCCAAATATTGTGGCTTCACTTGAACCACACAGACAAAACCACCATCCCTATATTTATCAATTCAGTCAAGGTGCATTTGATGGGACACCTACTTCAAGATGTAGTAAGTATTCTCATGCCTGTGTTAATTTACATGGCATTATTTTCACTAATGGAAATATCATTTTTATCTTAAATATACAACTTCTTCAATGGATCACCCTCCATTCGAACATGCTTGTCTCATTGAAAACATGCAAATTGGTGATTTGTCAGGTTTTTTGCTATGTATTTGTTCTTATTTTTCTCGTAAATTGTGTACTGGTTGTTCTTGATGTTGCTAAAGTGGTGTATGAATTTTTTCATATTGAATTAGGACAAAATAAATCGGTAAGGTTGAGGAAAAGACATAATGGTTAGCCAACTTGTAGGCTTCTAAAACAAGTTATGGGAGAAACTACAATGTCTTCTTCGTTAATCTCCCATATACCAAAATTCATGTCATTAATTACAATGCATTAGATGATGCTAGGTTGTTGAGGATTCTTGGTGTAGTGACCAACTTTTTTTAGGTGTGATCCCTATCGAGGAGGAGTTGGTAGTTAGCATTTTCTTGGTTTCCATAACTAGGGTTATCGGATATTGAAATTGTTCCATCTTGTGATAAGTTGCAAATATGTACATATATTTCATCTTTTCTATATAAATAAAGTGTTTTAGTGGTCCAATAATCATTTACTTTCAGATTTTATGATGATCTTGTCTTCCCTTTCTTCATTGGGTAATCTCTAGCACTTTTTTTATAATGACAATTTGACATGAAAGACTACAATAAATCATTGTATACAACAAATATTGCAATACCTCTTGCACCTCAAACACTTATTATATAAAAGGGAAGTAGATGACATATATGGTATATGTAGACTTGATGAATTCATTTCTAGTGTAAGACATATATAGTGAATGGGGCTTGGTGATTTTAGATAAACATATACACATATTTAGACCTTTCACGAAATATGACATCCACGAAATTATTCCAACTCCTTTTAGTGCATTATTCCATATACACAACATAAGTTTGAAAAAGATATGTCGTTGTGAACCTCCAACTAAATGGAAAACAAGTGCAACATTTGCATTACATAGGAATCTTTGAGCAGTGGTTGATATGGATTTGGATAGTTAATAAGGTGATCTAAATGACTTAAATTTCTCTTGTTGGAATCACCCTTGCTAAAGCATCCCAAGACACAAAAATTTATGTTGCTGAAATTATCCTTGCTCAAGCAGCCCAAGACATTGAACTCTCTCTTGTTGAAATAACCCTTGCTCAAACATTGTGAGGGGAAAATGAGAGTAATATCCTCTCTAGTGATATGAGCCTCCAACTAAATGGAAAAAAAGTTCAATGTTTTCATGACATTAGAATCTCTTAGTAGTGGCTGATAGGGATTTTTCTAGTTTTTAAGGTGATCTAATTGGCTAGAATTTCTCTTGCTAGAATCAACCTTGCTCAAGCATCCCAAGACATTTAACTTTATCTTGCTGAAATTATCCTTTCTCAAGTAGCGCAAGACACTAAACTCTCTCTTGCTGACAGCTAGGACATAGGAAAGTTTTAGGGCATGATAATGACCATCTTCCTATTTATCTCCTCTTTCTCTTATTGACTTTTCTATATATGTTATTTTCATAGTACTTTAACATATAGTATTTTTCAAAACACTCATATTGTTGAATGGCCCCTGATTGTGATATTTTGTCCCATTGACATATTTATTGGTAATTTACGGAAATTAAAAAGTTTATTTTATTCATATTTTATCTAGACTAAATTTTCAGAAATAGAGGAAATCAAATGAGTTGTACATGTTCTGGTTGTGGGTGATAGGAAAGGACACAGACAACTGTATTGTATTGATGTCTTTGAATGTTTTCTAATTGTTGTAATGTGTGTGTCCTCACTTTTATTTAATGTAGTATGATTTACATATGTTAATGGCACGGGTGTTAAGGGCATGATGCCTCACAATTTGGATGAAAAGTGATAAGGATTCCTATCCAAACCTAAAACTTCCACTCTCCAAATTGAATGTTGGGCAAACTTCCTGAGTAGTGATGAAGAAACCCTTGTTTTATATCTTAAGGAGTAAGGAACTAAACGAGGATGAGAGTGATAAAATGGTGATAAATATGGGTTATTTTTCCTACTATGCCAACTCTTGGAACACGTAAATGCCTTGTCGAATTTATGACCCCAAGGAAGCAAGCTTGACCTCTCTGTTGTGAAAAAATTTAAAATAGCTCTGAGATTACCCCAAGTTCCAACAAGGCACTATATTATAGAAAAAAAATTAGGAACTTGTAATCCCTGCACATGTTCACAATCCTAATTGTGGATAGTACTAAAGTTTTTAAATGGCTAAACTAAGGGTAAAGTGGAAAGCGTGGAAACTAAATCCTTGTTAGGTGAGGACTATTTGATAGTCACGGTATTATCATTGGGATAAACTACATCTAGACCTATTTTTGAAATTACACTGAGTAACCCTTAAATCCATTTGGATTGGATATACTCATATGCCTTGATGGTATATGTATTATGGAGGATATTCCTTTTGCAACCTGATTATTCCATGTAAATGGTGTGAGGGAGAAAATGAGAGGAAAAAAAATATATTGATATGAACCTTCAACTAAATGGAAAACAAGTGCAATGTTTGCATGACATTGGAATCTCTAAGAAGTGGTGGATATGGAATTTTCTAGTTAATAAGGGGATATAAATGAATGGAATTTATTTTGCTGGAATCACCCTTGCTCAAGCTTCCCAACACACTGAACTTTCTTTTGCTAAAATTATCCTTTCTTAAGCAACCCAATACACCGAACTCTCTCTTGCTGAAATAACCCTTGTTGAAATTGTGTGAGGAGAAAATTAGTGGCAAAAAAATATGTTGATATGAACCTACAACTAAATGGAACCAAGTGCCACATTCGAATATTGGAATCTCTTAGAAGAGGCTGATATGGCTTTTTCTAGTTAATAAGGTGATCTCAAGTAACCCAAGACACTGAACTCCCTCTTGCTGAAATAACCCTTGTTCAAATGGTGTGAGGGTAAAATGAGAGGAAAATCCTCTGTATAAAAAATTTCTAATGCCAGAGGGAACTATAAGTGTCATTGGTCTTTAATTAGGGTTTGCATTAACCAATGTGTGTTTGTGTGGTAAAATCCTTCAAAATTTCCCAAAGGAAATCATGAAATATGTTGTACATTGATTGAAGTTCATTGGGAATGAGATGTGGTGTTTCATTTCATGTTTTCAGATTATGGAACACATATCAATATGTTTTCATATGTTTCCACACCATTCCATACACTTTTAAGACTTTTTGTACATTTCTAGTTATGTTACAACTATTGTATTTGTGTTTCCTGCAAGTGAACAAGAGACCCTTCGCATGTCAGAGTCTAGACTTTCTCCATGGATTTTTCCTTTTGGTATTGCATATCATAAAGGAACAAATATACATATTTATAAATTTTATCGTACATTTTCCTTCTTGGTGTTGTATCAATAATAAGTTATTATATCTTTGTTTAGTTTTCAAAACAATGTGAAGTACATAGAATATGTAAGTAAGAAAATTGTCCACGTGGAAGTTGTGGACTAGTTCTGAATTAGAAATATGCATACATGGAACAATTATATTCAGTTAACCTTATCAGGCTTCAACAAATATTTCAAAGTGCTACTTAAATGCATATGAGAATAGTTAGTGCTTATATGTAAAAATATATATGAACATGTCAAAATGGTATTTATATGAGAAAGCAAATCTAAGGAGTATGGAAGATTCACCACATGGAAATATAATTTTTGCTAATCAAATTTTTAAAATTAAATAAAGCACTCCAGGTGTCACAAAAACATGTCACTGAGGTTTATGACATCAAAGATAAAAGATAACAAATCACTTGAAGTGAAAGCTTCCAGCATGGAATTGTTTGAAATTGTTATGTAAGTGTTGTAGATGTACTCAAGAAGAATGCAATTGATGAAAGAAATTACCTTATGATAATTCCCCATCATAAATTTATAGATAAAATTCCAAAAATTTCTTGTATAATTCAATATCTAGAAGGTTTATGAATGAAGCATTATAAAAAATATATACATTAAAGCATGTTTTTCATTTTCAGAAATTCGAGCATAAAAATAACATAATTACATAAATTTAAAAACTTAAAAAATCTATTCCACGTAATGGAGACGCGAAATCCATTCCTTGGGATCTACTTTATCAAAAATCCACATTATTGTTACACAAAGTTCATTTCTATGGATCGACATTATCAAAATCTTCCATTTACTTTTCCATATCAAGGTATTTTATAAATTTTAGAATATAAAGCCAAAGTTATATAACCATAAAACCTAGAAATTGATTTCTATAAAAATCTATTATAACAGCAGTATAGTCCTCTTCCAACAAAACCACAAGTATTGAATACAAGTGTGCATTCTTTAAAAAATTTATCTTTGCCAGCTCCTGGCACAAACTGATTTCAATGGGAATATCTCCCCAATCTCAAAAGTAATGTGACTTATAAAATAAAATTATTGATAATGGTTATCTAATGGAGATAAACTTCTATTTTATAATGCTAATGTTTAAAAAAGTTTTTTTTTCTAAGAAAACTTTTAGATATTGATGAAGGATTAGTAAGTTCTTCTGAATTGGATTTTAACCTCGACCCATTCCTTTAAAATTAATTATGAAATCAATGAAATTTACAAGAACATTGAGTGTAAATAACCTCAAAAAACTTAAACTATTATATCACAAACCATGAAAATATTACATTTGTTCATATACATGGAATGTCACACATTCGTCCATAAAAGTGTCACCCATATTGTTAGGTCCCTATATTATTAGTATATTCCTTATTGTTGTTAGTGTAACCCCCTTATTGTTATTATTGTATGTTGGTAACCCCCATATTGTTATTATTGTGCCCTTAAATTATTATTGTTAGGTCTGCTAGGATTACATTGTGGCCCCACTAGGATTAAATTGTGGCCCCATGAACTCCTATATATAGAAAGGAGGTTTTGTAATTTGAATCATCCAATAATTGTTCATTAATTTAATGTATTGGAGGTTTCCCCCTCAAAGTGGCTTATTTCCAAGGCGTTGATATCTCTTTTATTCTATTTTTGGAGCTGGTTTCACAACATTTGGTATCAGAGCTTTGAGATTCTAGGGTTTTGCTGCTCCAAACAGGTCATCGTGGCATTGTCGCTATAATGTTTTTTTCTATGAAGGTTCAGAATCTGAAATTTTTAGAGTGTGAAGCCAAAATCCTAAGGAACATTGTCGAAAAATTTCAAGTATTTTTTCGCAATATTTTTGAAGATATCATCTGTGGAAGTTAGGGCTTTTTGAGGCTTCTGAATTTCATATCAAAGAGGTGATTGTGGGAAAAGATTCATAAGTCTAACTCTAAGCGTCGGATTGGAGTGTCGTAAAAATCGGTCGCAAGTACACGGACTGTAGTGTCTTTGCTATCAATTTAAGAGCTAAAGGACGAAACAATGACACGTGGAAAGTCGTACAAGTTTGCTCTCCTGAACCAGTCCATAATTAGGTCATTGTGGGAGATTAGACATAACTTTTCCTTGGAGAATCCAAATCAGGTTAGACCTTTGGCATTTGAAAAATAATTCAGAGGGATACCTCAATGTCAAATTTTAGATATTGAAGAGCCGCAATCGCAGAGATAATCAAATTTTAATATCAAGCTCCTCAAAAGCAAGAAAAAAGTGTGTATTTTGTTTCCGAATTGCATAAGTCTTGTTTGAAGAATCAATTTGAATTGATTACAAGGGTGTATTGTAGAATAGATATCAGTATTGGGCTCTAAAAAATGCCCCGTAAAAATAATTAAACACCCATTAAGCCTTCAGAAGGCTCTACTATGACTCATGAAGATGAAGAATTGCACCATGATGTATCAAAATTACAAGAGCAATTACACCAAATTTTTCTCTCACAAAGAGAAACAAAAAATGAAATGAAAGTTTTGAATAAAGGCATGGAAGTGAATATGAATGGTTTGAAGAATAATATGGATGGTTTGAAGAAAGGCGTGGAATTTAAGATAGATGGCATGGAAGCTGGCATGGATGCTAAGATAGACGAAAAAATGGAAAACATGAAGAATGATCTAAAAGCAGACATGGAAGGTTTCAAAAAGTTGATACAAGAAATTTTTCCTAATGGTGAAAAGATAGTAGAGGAAACTCATGATGAGAACAAAATAAATGTTAATCGTGATTTCATAAACTCTAATGTTGGCGGGAAGAACTACCATATTCCAAAAATGGATATGAGGAAGTTTGATGGAAAGGATCCTGTAACATGGATACTACAGATGGAGCAATATATTAATCTCCATAATGTGAAAAACACACAAAAGGTACACATTGCAACTTTACATTTAGAAAAAAATACATTTGTATGGTATCGATGGCTTTGCTCCTGTAAAAAATGTTGTGTAACCAGCTCCAAAAAGAGAAGAAAAGAGATATCAATGCCTTAGAAATGAGCCACTTCGAGGGGGCAACCTCCAATACATTACATAAATGAACAATTCTTGGATGATACAATTTACAAAACCTCCTTTCTATATATAAAGTCCATGGGGCCATGATGTAATCCTAGTGGGCCACAATGTAATCCTAACCGACCTAACAATAATAATTTAAGGGCACAATAGTAACAAAATGGGGGTTACAAGGGTACAATAATAACAATAAGGGGGTTACACTAACAACAATAAGGGACTATACTAGTAATATAGGGACATAACATGCCCCTCTCCTTCAAAAAAGTGTTTTCCTCAATGCTTGAGTAGCTCTGGGTGCTTCTGTATAAAATTCTCATCCTCCCATGTAGAATCTTCAGTGGGTAAGTTCTTCCACTTGATGAGATACTCTGAAATTGATCGATTTCGTAGTTGTCGAGTTCTTGTTTACATGACTGCTTCAGGTTCCAATATGATTTTTCCTTCCTCATCAAGTCCTGGCAATATTGTTTGAACTAGAAGATTTTCACTTATAACCTTCTTTAAGCCTGAAACATGGAAAAATGGATGTACTTGCGAAGAAGCAGGAAGCTCCAATTTGTATGCCATAGTACCAATCTTTTGCAACACCTTGTAAGGACCATAGTACTTTGGCGATAATTTATTATCCTTCTTAGATTTCTTGAGGGACATTTGTTTGTATGGTTGTAGCCGTAAAAATACCCAATCTCCTACATCAAAACTTCTCTCGCTGTGATGTTGATCTGCCTGTTGTTTCATTCGATTTTGTGCCAAATTCATGTTATCCTTTAAGAGTTGGAGAACTTCTTGTTGATGCTCGATGTGATCTTCCACTGCTTGAACCTTCGAATTTTCCCTTAAAGATGATGTGATCAATGGTGGATGATATCCATAAAGTGCCATAAATGGGGTCATTTTTGCTGCAGTATGGAAGGAAGTGTTATGCCACCATTCAGCGAGAGGTAACCACTTGACCCATTGTGTTTGTTTATCAGATACAAAACAACGAAGATATCCTTCCAAACATTTATTTACTATCTCAGTTTTACCATCAGATTGAGGATGATAAGATGAGCTATGAGCTAATTGAGTACCCAAATAATAAAATAACTCTGCCCAAAAATTTCTAGTAAAAATGAGATCTCTGTCGCTCACAATAACCCTTGGGCTTCCATGTAGCTTTTGAATTTTGTCCACAAATGTAGTAGCAACTGTACTTGCTTTAAATGGATGAGATAATGCACAAAAGTGTGCATACTCGGTAAGTCTATCAACTACCACCATGATGACATTGTTTCCTTCGGAATTAGGTAAACCTGTGATAAAATCCATTGAAATCTCCTCCCAACGTTGACTTGGAATGGATAAAGGTTGTAGAAGTCCCGGGGTCTTAATTGTCTCCACTTTATTCTGCTGGCAAACCAAACATTTTGCCACAAACTTTTGAATATCAGATTTAAGGCCATATCAAAAAAATTCTTTCTTCACCTTGTGGTAAGTTTTTAAAAATCCTGAGTGTCCTCCTAAAGGAGAAGTGTGCAATTCCAGAAGAATATTTTGTTTTAGTTGGGAATTCTTACAAAGATATAAGCGATCTTTGTACCATAAGGAATCATTTTTCCAACTAAATGTATCGGATGTACTAGGATCTTGCTGCAACTTTTGAATGAGTGTCCATACATCTTTGTCCTTCTTCCATTCATCTCTTGCTTCGGTTATCCAATCTGGTTGGATAATAGAAATGGCACAAAACAATGCTTCCACCTCTTCATTCTTTCTTGAGAGTGCATCTGCAACAACATTTAGCTTCCCTTTTTTGTAGATTATTTCAAAGTCATAACCCAACATCTTTGTGACCCATTTTTGTTGCTCTTCTGAAGATAGTCTTTGTTTCAAAAAGTGTTTAAGACTATCATGATCAGTTTTTACCTTGAAGTGTCTTCCCATTAGGTAAGTTCGCCATTTGTTTAGTGCATGCAATATTGCTAACATTTCCTTCTCATAAATAGGTTTCTGTAAATACTTTCCTTTGATTGGACGACTTTCAAAAGCAATGGGTCTTCCTTCCTGCATTAAAAGAGCACCAATTCCATTTCCCGAGGCATCACATTCCACAATAAAGGTTTTTGTGAAGTCTAGCATAGCTAAGACCGGTGCTAGGCACATTGCCTCTTTAAGATGTTCAAAGGCCTTAGTTGCATCAGGAGTCCATGAAAATGCATCTTTCTTCAATAATGTTGTTAGAGGTGCTGCTATTCTCCCATAATTCTTAACAAACTTGCGATAATACCCTGTTAACCCAAGAAATCCTCGCAACTGCTTTATGGTTGTGGGGACTTTCCATTTCTTAATGGCTTTAATTTTGTTAGGGTCTACTTTAACACCCTCGTGAGATACAATATGACCCAGATATTCCACCTCTTGTACTTCAAAGAAACATTTGGATGTTTTTGCATATAATTGTTTCTCCTGCAATAGTTTGAGCACCCTGTCAACATGTTCAACATGATCCTTCCAAGACCTGCTATAGATTAGTATCTCATCAAAAAATACTAGCACAAATTTTCTAAGGAAGGGTTTGAAAATGGAATTCATCAACCCTTGAAATGTAGAAGGTGCATTGGTAAGGCCAAAAGGCATGAAAAAAAATTCATAATGACCCTCATGAGTTCGAAATGCTGTTTTTGGAATATCTTCAGTCTTCATTCTAATTTGATGATATCCTGAACGAAGATCCAACTTGGTAAAATAAATTTCTCCATGTAATTGATCCAATAATTCATCAATCACAGGAATGGGAAATTTATCTTTAATGGTGAGCTTATTGAGCTCCTTATAATCTGGACACATTCGCCATGATCCATCCTTCTTGTGTACCAATACTACAGGAGAAGAGAAAGAACTTTGACTAGGTTGAATTATACCCTCCTCTAACATTTCTGCAATCATACGTTCAATTTCGCTCTTTTGGAAGTAAGGATATCTATAAGGCTTGATGTTTGGAGGAAAACTTCCTGGAATCAAATGAATAGCATGATCATGATCAAAAATAGGTGGGATTCCTTTGGGAGTTTCAAACACCTTGGAATGATTGTCCAAGACTTGTTGGAGATCTATAGAAATAGATGATTTTGATGTCAGAACTTCTAGTGAGCATAATTGTGCAATTACACCTTGTTGTTATTTCTTTAGAAGATTTTTCATGACATTAGAGCTTATTATCCTTCCCGGCTTCCCTTCAATACCCCGTAATTCGACTTCCTTTCCTTCTGAAAAAAATTTCAAGAAAAGTTCTTGAAAATTAAAAGCTACCGTCCCCAAAGATTGTAACCATTGTACTCCTAGTACAACATCGGCACCTCCCATAGGAATGGAAAGCATTGGACTAGTCAATACATATTCCCCCATGGTTAGCTTGATATTATGGCATTTTCCAGAGCAATTTATAGTTCCTCCATTTGCAACCATCTCTTGACATTCTGGTGCTGGGTATAGGAAACAATTTAATTCCTTGGCTACCTTACAATGAATAAAATTATGGGTGCTACCTGAATCAATCATCACTATTACCTTTTTCTTCTTGATTTGTCCTGCTATCTTGAGAGTTTGAGGAGTGCTAATTCCTACCAGATCATTACACGATATGGTTGGATTCATTTCTTCCTCTTCTAGGGCTGGTTCTTGGTGTATATCCTCTTCTTGTTCATTTTATTCTTCCTCTTCACAATCTATGTAAAATAATTTCTTCTCAGCACACTTATGACCTTTAGTGTATTTTCTATCACAACTGTAGCAAAACCCTTTTGCTCTTTTTTCTTCCAATTTTTGTGGTGTCAACCTTGTAGGTTGTAGAAATCTAGACGTAGCAACACTTCCTTCTTTATAGAATTGAGTGGTAGGCTTCCTTGTTGCCATAATTTTACATTCAACTTTTCTTGCCAACCTGAATGCCTTCTCCAATGAATCGGGTTCCAAAACGCTAACTTCATGTTGGATGTTATCCTTTAAAGTGCCTAGGAAGAGATCAATCCTGTGTTCCTCTGTAAGATCAGTTACCCTTATATTCAACTTTTGGAAGTCCTCAATGTGCTGCCCCACTAAACCCTTTTGTTTGAGATTTATCAATTGGGTAAAGAAGGTGTTGCTCTTTGTATCCTCATAATTTGCTATCATTTCCTCCGTAAAAATTGACCAAGTGACAATTTTTTTACGGGAGCAAAGCCATTGATACCATACAAATGTATTTTGTTCTAAATGTAAAGTTGCAATGCGTACCTTTTGTGTGTTTTGCATGTTATGAAGATCAAAATATTGCTCCATCTGTAGTATCCATGTTACAGGATCCTTTCCATCAAACTTCCTCATATCCATTTTTGGAATATGGTGGTTCTTCCCACCAACATTATAGTTTATGAAATCCCGATTAACATTTATTTTTTTCTCATCATGAGTTTCTTCTACTATATTTCCACCATTAGGAATAATTTCTTGTTTTAAGCTTGTCATCAAGCCTTCCATATATGCTTTTAGATCATTCTTCATGTTTTCCATGTTTTCTTTCATGTCATCCATCTTATCTTCCAAGCCCACTTCCATGCCATCCATCTTAGCTTCCAGACCATTCATCTTAGCTTCCACGCCTTTCTTCAAACCATCCATCTTAGTTTCCATGCCTTTCTTCAAAACTTCCATTTCATTTTTTGTTGTTCTTTGCGAGAGCGAAATTTGTTGCACTTTCTCTTGTACTTTTGATATGTCATGTTGCCATTATTTTTCTTCATGAGTCATAGTAGAGCCTTCTAAAGGCTTAATGGGTGTTGAATTATTTTTAGGGGCCATTTTAGAATCCAATACTGATATCTTTTACTTGCTTTTGAGGAGCTCGATATTGAAATTGAATTATCTCTGTAGTTGGGGATCTTCAATATCTGAAATTCAGCCTTATAGTAGACCTTTAAATTCTCTTTTAAATGCCATAGGTATGACCTGATTTGGATTCTCCAATACAAAGTTGTGTCCAATCTCCCACAATGACCTAATTATGGACTGGTTCAATAGAGCGAACTTGTAGGACTTGCCACGTGTCACTGTTTTGTCCTTTGTCTCTAAAATTGATAGCCAGGAAACTAAATTCCGTGTACTTGCAACCACTTTTTATGGCACTCCAATCCAATGCATAGAGAGAGAGTTACTGAACTTTTCCCACGATCACCTCTTTGAGATGAAATTCAGGAGCCTGAAAAAGCACTGCCTTCCGCAGATCATATCTCCAAAAATATTGTGAACCAAGCTCTGAATTTTTTTTTCAAATTTCCTCAAGATTTCCTCTTCACACCATATGAATTTCAGATTCTGAACCTTCGTAGAAAAAACTTTATAGCGAAAATTCCACGATGACCTATTTAGGAGCTTGAAAAAAGACCTAACTTCCACAGGTGATATCTCCGAAAATATTGTGAACCAAGATTTGAAATATTTAGACACTCTTCCTCAGGATTTCGGCTTTGCACCCTAAAAATTTCAACTTCTGAAACTTCGTAGAACAAAAGGTATAGCGAAAATTCCACGATGACCTATTTGGAGCAGCCAAACCCTAGAATCCAAAGCTCTGATACCAAATGTTGTGTAACCAGCTCCAAAAAGAGTATAAAAGAGATATCAATTCCTTATAAATGAGCCACTTCGAGGGGGAAACCTCCAATACATTACATAAATGAACAATTCTTGGATGATACAATTTACAAAACCTCCTTTCTATATATAGGAGTCCATGGGGCCATAATGTAATCCTAGTGGGCCACAATGTAATCCTAGCCGACCTAACAATAATAATTTAAGGGAAAAATAATAAAAAAATGGGGGTTACAATGGTACAATAATAACAATAAGGGGGTTACACTAACAACAATAAGGGACTATACTAGTAATATAGGGACCTAACAAAAAAATTGTCACTTGGTCAATTTTTACGGAGGAAATGATAGCACATTATGAGAATACAAAGAGAAACACCTTCTTTAGCCAATTGATAAATCTCAAACAAAAGGGTTTAATAGGGGAGCACATTGAGGACTTCCAAAAATTGAATATAAGGGTAACTGATATTCCAGAGGAACACAGGATTGATCTCTTCATAGGTACTTTAAAGGATAACATCCAACATGAAGTTCCCGTTTTGGAACCTGGTTCATTGGAGAAGGCATTCAGGTTGGCAAGAAAAATTGAATGTAAAATTATGGATACAAGGAAGCCTACCACTCACTTCTATAAAGAGGGAAGTGTTGCTACTCCTAGATTTCCACAACCTACAAGGTTGACACCACAAAAATTGGAAGAAAAAGGAGCAAAAGGGCTTTGCTACAGTTGTGATAGCAAATACACTAAAGGTCATAAGTGTGCTGAGAAGAAATTATTTTACATAGATTGTGAAGAGGAAGAAGAAAATGAACAAGAAGAGGATATACACAAGGAACCAGCCCTAGAAGAGGAAGAAATGAGTCCGACCATATCGTGTAATGCATTGGCAGGAATTACCACTCCTCAAAATCTCAAGATAGAAGGACATATCAAGAAGAAAAAGGTAATAGTGTTGATTGATTCAGGTAATACCCATAATTTTATTCATTGTAAGGTAGCCAAGGAATTGAATTGTTTCCTATACCCAGCACCAGAATGTCAAGTGATGGTTTCAAATGGAGGAACTATAAATTGCACTGGAAAATGCCATAATATCAAGCTAACCATGGGGGAATATGTGTTAAATATTCCAATGCTTTCCATTCTTATGGGAGGTGCTGATGTTGTACTATGAGTACAATGGTTACAATCTTTGGGGATGGTAGCTTTTAATTTTCAAGAACTTTTATTGAATTTTTTTTCAAATGGAAAGGAAGTCAAATTACGGGGTATTACAGGGAAGCCAGGAAAGATAATAAGATCTAATGTCATTACAAATATTATAAAGAAAGAACAACGAGGCATAATTGCGCAATTATTCTCACTAGAAGTTCCAACATCAAAATCTTTTATTTCTGCAGATCTTTAAAAAGTGTTGGACAATCATTCCAAGGTTTTTGAAACTCCCAAAGGATTCCCACCTATTCATGATCATGATCATGCTATTCATTTTATTCCAAGAAGTGTTCCTCCAAACATCAGGCCTTATAGATATCCTTATGTCCAAAAGAGCGAAATTGAACGTATGATTGCAGAAATGTTAAAGGCGGGTATAATTCAACCTAATCAAAGTTATTTCTCTACTCCTATAGTATTGGTACACAAGAAGGATGGATCATGGCACATGTGTTCGGATTATAGGGAGCTCAATAAGCTCACCATTAAAGATAAATTTCCCATTCCTATTATTGATGAATTATTGGATGAATTACATGGAGCAATTTATTTTACTAAGTTGGATCTTCGTTCAGGATATCATCAAATTAGAATGAAGACTGAAGATATTCCAAAAACAGCATTTCGAACTCATGAGGGTCATTATGAATTTTTGGTCATGCTTTTTGGCCTTACCAATGCACCTTCTACATTTCAAGGGTTGATGAATTCCATTTTCAAACCCTTCTTTAGAAAATTTGTGCTAGTATTTTTTGATGATATACTAATCTACAACAGGTCTTGGAAGGATCATGTTGAACATGTTGACAGGGTGCTCAAACTATTGCAGGAGAAACAATTATATGCAAAAAAATCCAAATGTTTCTTTGGAGTACAAGAGGTGGAATATTTGGGTAATATTGTATCTCACGAGGGTGTTAAAGTAGACCCTAACAAAATTGAAGCCATTAAGGAATGGAAAGTCCCCACAACCATAAAGAAGTTGCGAGGATTTCTCGGGTTAACAGGGTATTATCGCAAGTTTGTTAAGAATTATGGGAGAATAGCAGCACCTCTAACAACATTATTGAATAAATATGCATTTTCATGGACTCCTGAAGCAACTAAGGCCTTTGAACATCTTAAAGAGGCAATGTGCCTAGCACCGGTCTTAGCTACGCCAGACTTCACAAAAATCTTTATTGTGGAATGTGATGCCTCAGGAAATGGAATTGGTGTTGTTTTAATGCAAGAAGGAAGATCCATTGCTTTTTAAATTCATCCAATCAAAGGAAATTATTTACATAAACCTATTTATGAGAAGGAAATGTTAGCAATATTGCATGCACTAAAGAAATGGAGAACTTACCTAATGGGAAGACACTTCAAGGTAAAAACTGATCATGATAGTCTTAAACACTTTTTGGAACAAAGACTATCTTCAGAAGAGCAGCAAAAATGAGTCACAAAGATGTTGGGTTATGACTTTGAAATAATCTACAAAAAAGGAAAGCTTAATGTTGTTGCAGATGCACTCTCAAGAAAGAATGAAGAGGTGGAAGCATTGCTTTTTTCCATTTCTATTATCCAACCAGATTGGATAACTGAAGCAAGAGATGAATGGAAGAAGGACAAAGATGTATGGATACTCATTCAAAAGTTGCAGCAAGATCCTAGTACATCTGATACATTTAGTAGGAAAAATGATTCCTTATGGTACAAAGATCGCTTATATCTTTGTAAGAATTCCCAACTAAAACAAAAGATTCTTCTGGAATTGCACACTTCTCCTTTAGGAGGACACTCAGGATTTTTAAAAACTTACCACAGGGTGAAGAAAGAATTATTTTGGGATGGCCTTAAATCTGATATTCAAAAGTTTGTGGCGGAATGTTTGGTTTTCCAGTAGAATAAAGTTGAGACAAGACCCCGAGACTTCTACAACCTTTATCCATTCCAATTCAACATTTGGAGGAGATTTCAATGGATTTTATCACAGGTTTACCTAAGTCCGAAGGAAAGAGTGTCATCATGGTGGTAGTTGATAGACTTACCAAGTATGCACACTTTTGTGCATTATCTCATCCATTTAAAGCAAGTACAGTTGCTACTACATTTATGGACACAATTCAAAAGCTACATGGAAAACCAAGGGTTATTGTGAGCGACAGAGATACCATTTTTACTGGAAATTTTTGGACGGAGTTATTTTCTTGTTTGGGTACTCAATTAGCTCATAGCTCATCTTATCATCCTCAATCCGATGGTCAAACTAAGATAGTAAATAAATGTTTGGAAGATATCTTCGTTGTTTTGTATCTGATAAACAAACACAATGGATCAAGTGGTTACCTATAGTTGAATGGTGGTATAACACTTCCTTCCATACTGCAGCAAAAATGACCCCATTTATGGCACTTTATGGATATCATCCACCATCCATCACATCATCTTTAAGAGAAAATTCAAAGTTTCAAGCAGTGGAAGATCACATTGAGCATCAACAAGAAATTCTCGAACTCTTAAAGGACAACCTGAATTTGGCACAAAATCGAATGAAACAATAGGCATATCAACATCACAGCGAGAGAAGTTTTGATGTAGGATACTGGGTATTTTTACAGCTACAACCATACAAACAAATGTCCCTCAAGGAAGCTAAGAAGGATAATAAATTATCAAAAGAGTACTATGGTCCTTACAAGGTGTTGCAAAAGATTGGTACTATGGCATATAAATTGGAGCTTCCTGCTTATTCACGAGTGCATCCAATTTTCCATGTTTCATGATTAAAAAAGGTTATAGGTGAAAATCTTCCAGTTCAAACAATATTGCCAAAACTTGATGAGGAAGGAAAAATCATATTGGAACCTGAAGCGGTCACGGAAACAAGAACTCGACAGCTACGGAATTGATCAATTTTAGAGTATCTCATCAAGTGGAAGAACTTACCCACTAAAGATTCTACATGGGAGGATGAGAATTTTATACAGAAGCACCCAGAGCTACTCAAGCATTGAGGAAAATTATTTTTTGAAGGAGAGGGGCATGTTAGGTCCCTATATTATTAGTATAGTCCCTTATTATTGTTAGTGTAACCCCCTTATTGTTATTATTGTACCCTGGTAATGCCCATATTGTTGTTATTGTGCCCTTAAATTATTATTGTTAGGTCGGCTAGGATTACATTATGGCCCCATGGACTCCTATATATAGAAAGGAGGTTTTGTAATTTGAATCATCCAATATTTTTTCATTAATGTAATGTATTGGAGGTTTCCCCCTCTAAGTGGCTTATTTCTAAGGCATTGATATCTCTTTTCTTCTATTTTTTGAGCTAGTTTCACAACACATACAAAAGACTCCAATCATGGTTCTTCTTTAGTGAAAGAACCATGTAATGATAGCCCCAAGGAAAATTATCACAACAACACATTCACATATTTCGGAACTATGTTGATGATGATCAATGAATTATCTTGCAACAGATGATGATATGAATATATGTCATCTCTAACACCTCCGTCTACAACTGAAATTCCTCTAGAAATTATATCAGTGGACAACTTATGAATGTTTTCATGGTAATGTATCCTAAAATATTGAAACTGAGAAATCCACATTATTGCTTCCTTGTAAAGCGGTGTTAGATTCGCTTTTCGAACTTCACTGATGCCTTTGACCTGATTCCATATGATCCATGAGTTTGTGAAAACTATAATATCATTGACAACATAATTTTTTTCCTCCTTTAACCCCTCAATAAGGGCAATGTAGTAGGCTTCATTGTTCATTGTCCTCCCGTGGAATTCTATATTTATATGTAGCACATGATGTGTTGTTGCATTATGAAGCACATATTTTATAGTGGCCTCACAAGGATTAGGAAGACAAGAAACTTCGATGTACAACTCCCACTTTTGCAAAATTCTCTATGCTTAGAAGACCTGAAAAATAAAATAATAATAAATTCATATTAGACAAATAGGATTTTATCTAGCTTATACATTCAAACATCCAAACAAAAGAAAGGGGTTGGTGAAGTCATTACAAAATAAATAATGAACCAAACTAGAATAAACACATAATTTATATGGCCATAATGGATCATTATTGTAGTTCTTAACTTCGTGGGCATTATTTTTCTACCCCAAATCCATCTCTAGAAGAGTTGTTCCACTTGTACCAGATAATTTTTCCTACTTTCAAATTCAACAACTTTCAAATTTCAAGCTCAAAATGTTTGAAATGCACTGACACAAGGTAGATCTTACAAATTGACCAACACTCACCAAAAACCAAGCAAGTGATATGATATCATTATATAATCTAGCAAGAACCAAACACTACGTATAAATATTGTGAGATTAAAAGTTAAAACATTTTATAGACATTTAAATGTAATTTACACTCGTCAGCCACATGAGCATACATCTCATTTTTGGGAAGCATCAAGTAGGAAATGAATGAACAAAAGTGCTTAACAAAAATTTCATATGAAAATAAAGATACGGAGACTGCAAGATGAGGAAGAAGAAGTGTAAATATGAAGATTGGAAACTGGAAAGGAACAAAACCTTAAATCTACACTACATCAAGGAAATTGAATTCCTTATATGTTATGAAAATCCAAACTAATTCTAGATGGATTTGACTAGATTTTTATCAGCTAAGGACTAATATCTATCATTGTTAGGATGCATTCCCAAAAATAAATGATAAATTCTGAATATGCCTTGATTCTGTTAACTTACACATTCTGCAGAGGAAAATTGAAGATCTTCAATCTCACTGTGCTACCCTTCCACAACTGATTACTAGCCAAAAATCTTACTTCAGCTACCAAGAAATGATAGACTATCAATTGGGCCTGTAGTGGAGGAGGTCAAGGAAAATGAGACTGTGCACAACAACACAAAGAAGTGGACTCTGCACAAATCTGTTTTCAAGCCGATTTGTAACCATATTAAGACTCAAATGGTCTTGGTGGACAAGGAATTTTAGTATGACAGGCGAGTCTTGAAGCAGGGACTCTTAGGAGACAGAATTAATGCAATAGGAAGATCATTGTATTTCTCCTTGTAAAATCATGAATGTCGAAAACAAAATTTAATGTAATGATTTCTACAGTGATTACATTTATAGTCATTTAAATGGTGATGAGTCTATATTGGCATAAAAAAAAACAATAAAATAAAGGGAATAATTCCCAAGCCACTAGACATGCTCAATTAGCCTCTGTTGGGTATCCTGCATCTATGTGCTATGGGAAACTATCAACATCGTGTTTTAGGAATGTGAAGATAGCCAACACCTTGTTCAAATAACAGTTTCTTTAACATTTCCAACTGAATAAATAATAAAATATTGAGGCTAATTCATGTTTTCACTAAAATGATGCTTGTTGGGCCTGGGATATGTTAGGAATCTTGATGTTCCCAAAAATCCAATTTCAACCTCCTTAATGTATTACAACTAGTTTTTTGTAGGTAAGAAACATAAAAAGTTAGGGCCTGATAGGGTTATAAAGAGAAGAAAAGAAAATTTGAGGGTGGTGGGACCCTCAGAATGCTATAGAATTTGAAGCATAAATTTTTTTATGTTTTTTTTGTTTTCTGTGCTCTTTTGAAGATGTGCCTCCTATTAGCGATGTCCTAGGGTACCCTACAATTTCAAATACCCGGGACACTGCATTTCTGCCAGTGACATCCCTAGTGAAGTCCTTAAGCACTAGGGGTGTCCACAATCCATGGAAAATTTGAATATGTAGTTCAATTGTCTAATCTACAAATGTTGTACTATACTATTACTAAAAATTTGCATCATGTTCCCATTGGATTTTTTTATATTAATGAAAAATATCTCTTTTTATGAAAATTAGTGTAATTTTTATTGCTTTTATTTTCGAGGGTAACTCTTGAGGTTTTCTAGAGTATGGTTATATTATTTGGCCTTGCGAAGTCTTTCTCCAAGTGTCTCATAACATTCCAACTCTAGCTTACACCCATCTTCAGCAACGAATACACAATCATACTTTCGTAGAGTGACTTTTGAGATACCAACACACATTATTCCATGCAATTGGAACTCCAAACCTTTGTGGGGAACTTGAATTGGCATGTCTTCCTATTAGTGCTTTTGTTGTGAAAGAAATATTGGCACCAAAACAGCACCTGTTGTTTTCTGCCAATAGACAAAATATTTGAATGTTGTGATGAGTTCTGTTGATTGAGATGTTAATTTGAGATTCAGAATAACAATATATATAATGATTATGTGATTAATATGAAGAATACCTTGATGAAGAGGAACAAGGTAGTAGCCATGATTCATTTCTACAATTTGTACAAATGATGCCAAAGAAGATTTATAGGAGAGAAAGGAATTTTGCTAGATGATACTGCTTTCTGAAATATCACCACAATTGGTTCGTACCAACTATTTTTACTATGAAGGGTTTAATGTATGTGATAGCTAGTGTAAGACCTTATATATATTGGTTGGCATAGAAAAAATATGATTCTTTTTATGTCATTACTCATCCTGTAGGCTTTATATATTACATGCCAAATATGTTTCTTGCAAGAAAATGGCATTTCAAAAAATTAGTAAATATGGTTAAGGAAATTCAAAATTTGGCCTTGATACTGAAAAACTAATACTAGTTTGTAGAGGTAAAATCCTAAGTATCCTTTGCACTAGTAGTCGCCTATGCACTCAAACAGATGCAGAGACCAGGGGGAGGGGCGGTGGAAATGCGGATTTCAGAAAATTTGAATTTTCTCTGAATATGTTTATCAAGATTTCTCTAGAAAATGAAAAGGTGGTACATGGATATGTGTTCTTTGGAAATATTTATATTTTTTTGACACATTTTTGTGTTGAAACATGGCCAATTTTCACTCGCTTCATTTGCTAAATACTGAAACACTAACAAACTTTTCCTGAAATTACCCTGCAATGTTGAAACACCACTTCCAGATTCCAATGTGGCCCTAAATATTTTTAGGGATGTAATCCCATATTTTTCGTGTATCCTCTCTATTTCAGTATGTAAATGCTGAGAAGCATTTCAAGAACCTCTCTTGGAAATTTCTAGCAAATTAGGCACTAGTAGCACAATAGATCGAACAATGACATTCAACATCTAGTTCTAACATCTCGTTATCAATATTTGAAGAGGTATGAATTCTCACGTTTAAAGCCAAAATTCCAATGTGAATTAGCTACAGAGTAAATATAAACACATATATTTAATTTACTGAATCCTACTTTCTGGCTCTCTGTCTATTACAATTTGACAACGCAATCTCCAAGGTTAAATATTTTGTTGACCCATTGATTTTTCATAAGTTTGGGGCTTTGGAGATGTTGTATCTCAAGAAACAATCCCTTAGATGTGGTAAGGAATCAGTGCTTCAGATATCTTGTAAATTTATGTCACAATTATAATATCAAATGGCCTCTGCTTAACACCTTTAGAGTCTAATTATTTAATACACTCAATAATATGATATAATGAAAGCCTTCACAATTCCATAAACTGTTGATATCTGAATGAAATGAAAAGAAAAACTGTAAAGGAAACTTGAAGTGATATGTTGAGAAATAGACTCTATCACTTTTAATTTTCAAAGGAAATTCATGGAGAGAGAGGAAACCCAAAATAATATGTTGCGAACACATAAAATATTACTTTAAAGTTTCATGAGGATTTTGTGAAGAAAGAAGAGATGAGGTGAAGGAGTGCAAATTAAGGTTGTTTAACTCTTTCTCGCAGATGTAATTAAGAGACCAACTACTACATTACTTCACTTCATTCAAAGAGGAATAAACACTGAGCGAAACTGGAAAGACATATCAACATCAACAGCTGCAGGATACTTGATCTTCTTTCATTTGTTTCTCAGAAAATTCAGTACCAAATTAACAATCCTCCAGAGGTCTAAAACTCAAAATCTATTTTTTTATTTATATCTACTTAAATACATCACAGTGGTTCGTAACTCCTAAACTTCTTGAAACTATTTGACTACATAAACTATTAAGATTACTTCCGCAATCATACTTGAGAAAAAAAATTAAAACTTGAAATATTGTTCATTTTTCTTAATCTGTTGTTGTTGATGCATCCTCCCGAAGTGTCACGGTGTCCTTTCTGGTTATGATGTAGTAGTTGGAAAACTCTGTAATGACGCCTCAGTGCCCAACTCTGCCTATGGACCTGTGCTTCAAATTTTGTCAATCATATCACCTACTACCCGACTCTGCCTCTTCTCCTTTGATCTGCGTCGGGTCACTTACCCGAGTTTTTCTACCACGTTCTGCCTATTTCTTCACAAAATTATGCATAATCACATAAGCCTGGAATTGAAATCCTTTATATTTCATCTTGGAACCACATCGCGTCTGTGCCAACATCGCATTTCGCATTCCATCGTCTTTAAATTTTCATTAGTGTTTATCTTTTAAAACCTGTGATGTGTGTTATGCAATCGAGTCCCACCTAGCATCGCACATCGCACTTTGGCAACCTTATCACTTACCTGCCATGGTGATCCTTTAAAACTTACGATTCACGATTTTCGATCGGGCCCCACCGCATCGCACATCACACTTCGGCAATTATAACACTTACCCTTCACCGTTAAATTTTAAAACTTGTGTTGTGTGGTATGTAGGCTTGGGTCATGTCGTCTGCCATGTCATCTTGCCACGTCGCACTTCACATTTCACTTACTTTAACCTTTTCCTTAACACTTATTTTTTAAAACCTGCGATGTGCGCTATGCGATCGGGTCTCACCCGGTATCGTAAATTGCTCTTCGACAATTTTATCACTTACCTCCCATGCCTATCCTTCGAAACTTGTGATTTCTGGTTTGCGATTTAATCTCTGTTTTCTATCTCTCCGCTCCAATTCTGCACTTAGATCTCAACCATATGTTTTTCCCTTTGCACCTCCTCCAAAACTCTTAACTGTTTAAGGGAAATGTGCCTTTTCTCTGGCTTTGGGGAATTAGTTTGTTTGCTCCATAGTCTAACCCTCTTGAGCTTATCCGGTGTTCTTCTGCATTGGTCCCTCTTGAGCTTGCGAATGAGCCCAACTCGACCCTATTTGGCGTGCAATGGTCTGAACTTTCCCATCGGTCCGACTCTTGAACTTTTCTACACGTGAATGAGCCCGACTCAACCCACCTTCACATCTCATCACATAATGTTAATGTACCAATTTATAAATCAAAATTATTCTATGACACAAAATTTTAGATTTTCTATCATATATTTTTTTTTGGTATTTTGAAAAATATTTCAAAGGTAAATGCAAATGAGCCACAACAGGAGACATATTTATTTTCTCTTGAAATTAAGGAGCTTATTTACTTTCTTTGGCTTTGTGCCCATTTGATAATTTTTTCCTGAGATTATGTGACAAGCTAAATCCATTGGTATGCTAGAAAATAAATATTTTGTGTCCCCTATTTCTCCTTATCCATTTTCATCAAATAAGAATATTAATGATTTTGTGTCCATTATTTCTCCTTGCTAGAATTAATTTAGTAGTATTTATTACCACAAAGGGATCTTTAGGAGCACAATATTTTCATTTCTTGGAAAAGAAATGTCTTAAGAACCTAATTACATATGCTCTGTCTCATAGCTTTAACATCCATCATTTGCAGCAAGAATGTTAAACCAGCATGTCTGTGAAGTCAAATGAAAACTCAAAGATAGAGTTGCAAGCTAATATTAGTTATGACCTCACACTAAATATATCTATATCATCCTTTGGAGAAATAATGTTACACCAACATGTCTATGAAGCCAAATGCAAACTCAAAGATACAACTACAAGCTAACCTTAGTGATGACCTCACATGAAATTTATGTGTTGCACTCCTCAACATCACCCTAGCTCCGCTAGGGTAGTCCTAACACTCCACACCCTGTGTGTTTCTACAAATCACTTAGTTGCAAATATTTTACAAAGGTTCAAGAGAAAATTGTAAAAATGACCTCTCACCCCTTGTTGGGACTTTATAAAAGACTGTAGCATCTGGATAAAAATACATATCACCCAATAGATGGATGCAAAACAAACTGAATGCATGGGATTTAATATAAATATTGGTAAGCAATTATAAAGTGAAGCATCTACAGATACTCTTTGAAAACAGACATTCCCAATAGTTGGATCAACCAATTGCATATTGGGTTCTTTTAGGTTCAAATATATTTAGTGTGAGGACCTCAAGTCCGAACCCTTTCTTCATTCCAAATCATAACTTACATACAAATTACATGATCCTATCTATTCCTGTTTTGTTTGAAATCAAATCAAATAAAAAATCATAAGAGATGAAAATACCTAATTTAAATGTTTTAAATTAGGCATCTCGAAGGATAAACAAATTTATTCTTTGAAAGAATAATCTACCTCGCAAAGCATTTCTGTTCATAAGTTCCTCTAAAATTAAGGTTATTAATATTATTTTCTAGTGCTAGCTAAATACATACATACAATGTGATAATTTCTGCTATATTATTAGTTTCCACTTCTAGGTCCCATGCGAATTCGATAATGAAAAACCCTAACCCATCCTTTAGCTATACCCTAACCCAAGTTATACCTTGATTTCCCTACCATTACAATGATTATTCTATTAAATAAAAAAATATACTTAGTCAAGCAACAACTAAACATTTACATCATAGATTCAGACTACACTAGCTTGATTTTTCAAATTATTACGTGTGGTATTAAGATATCTGAATATACTAAAGAAATGGATATTAGAAATGGGCCTTTGGAAGGATAAACAAATTTCTTCTTCGAAAGCATAATCTACCTATCACTACAAAGTTTTTAGATTCAGACTATTAAATTTTGAAAATGATCCTCTGTTGAGATTAAGATGCTTGCAATCATTCATAATGAAAGCATATCACAGTGAGTAAACCTGTTAAATTGTTTGAAGGTTTTTATAAGTATTTCTCATCTCTATGGCACATATCACAAATACCGAGTAGTAATTTATAACGAGGGTCTATCGGTAGTGTCATATGGCTACAATGTTAGTGATGAAAACATGGGTACAATTACCTATCAAATCATGTAACTAGAGGAGCAGAGTAGTTTTCTTTTTTGTTGATAGCTTTTCTTACCACATGGGCTTCGATGTATTCTCTTTCTTTGAGGCCTGTTAGTTTTGGCTGATTTGGTTATACGTGTTTGATATCTTGTCATCAATCCCTATCCCTAGTTTCTTTCTTGGAGACATATTAGTTTCCCATGCTCAAAGAAAAATCTAGGTAAATTCATGCTTTGGCTGATTTGGTCATTAATGGTCTGAGCCTTTGTTACCCTGTCATGAATCCCCAGATAGCGCTGGATGAAAATGAGCTTTCAAAATGGCTTTTGGAATATGGAATGAAGGGCTAGACTAGAGTTGTATATAATAATAGTTGGGGATTAATAACAATACCATACCAGAATTTCTATAAGGGTACATAACTCGACAAAGTAAAAGCTTTCAGGTGGGTATTGGGGAATAAGTAATAATTCTTTCTAGGCATGTTTCATATTCTATTTTCTGAGATTTACAAAGTCGCAGCTAAGCCCATAGAGATGCTAACATTTTATCTTCAGACAACATTGCCGGAGAAGGGAAATATTTTATAGGTGTCACAGCCTAAAAATCCTCCACAGATGATAGATATTTCTTCTTCCAATAGTGAATCGTTGATGATATGGAGCAAGGGAGAAGAGAATTTTCAGTTGTATTTTATTTTTTTTCACTGCAAAAATGCATACAAGATTACCGATGATTTATATTTGCAGTAAACAAAACTTATTTATGGGAAAAAAAGGGGTTGAATCCGGCTAAAATTTCAGGGTGATTTGAGTTTTGTATGATCTGAATTCCATTTTATATCCCAAAAGGAATGCCCCTATGAGTTTTCTCCTTTATTTTGGTTGTATTTTAATTTTTTTCTTTAGACAACATTGCTAGAGAAGGGAAAGAGTTTATAGGTTTCAAAGCCTGAAACTCCTCCACATATGATAAAAATTGGTTCTTCAAATAAAGAATCGTCAATTATATGGAGCAGGGGACTAGAGTAGTTTTTGGTTTTATTATAGGGGTACAAGATTATCGATGATTTAAATTTTTAGTAAACAAATTTTATTTCTAGAAAAAAAGGGGTTGAATCTGGCGAAAATTTCATGGTGGTTTGAGTTTTGTATGATATGAATTCCGTTTTATATCCTAAATGGAATGCTCAGAAATTAATCAAAGGGTGGAAACATGAATCTAGGTTACACTTTTGTGAGAATCGAGGGCTGAAAATTTTTTTCGGCAATAGTTCGGCCGAACATTTTATAAAGTTCGGCCGAACTTTCTTAGAAAGTTCGGTCGAACTCGTGATTCCGTTTAGATTGACGGCAGAGTGACGGCGCGGGCAAACAAAATTTTTGCCGGAGATTGGAAAATCAGCAATAGAAGTTTGGCCGAACTTTTACTTTTAAAATAGTTCAGCCGAACTATTTTCTATAAATAAATCGCCCGCGAAGTTTGTACATTTACCGTTTTCATTGTTCACGCGATTTTTGATGTCCCTGTCGTTGGTGCTATGTTCCTCCTGGCCGCGCTGGTGCTTTGTTCCTCCTGGCTGCATTGTTTTTTGTCACGTCTGCGCTCTTCGACTCCGCCAGGTATGTCTGCGCTCTTCAAAATCCTTTTTTGTGGAGAATGAACGAATGTTCGCGCTGTTCTAATCCATTTGTTCTTCAAGGGTTTTTCGATTTTTCTTGTGGGTTGGGTGGTGCAAATTGTGCTTCAATTCTTCAGGGTGGACCTTGCTATAATACAAATGTCGTTCATGTCCATGCTTCATATGCAATGAATATTTACTATCAGATTTATATCAATGATTGTAAAATCCAGTCCTTTTTCTATAATAGTGAACCGATTGCAATACTCATTACCTGAATCAGTTTGTAGTTGTGATGGTGTGCTTACAAACGATTTTTCATCTTGAGGAATTTTAGCAAGTTATCCAAAATGTGATTTAAACTTTATTGACACATGTAATAATAGAACCACTGGGAGATTATTCGGTATATGTATTTATAGTACCACTTCCTAGATATGAAATTCAGGCAACTTATTATGCTTCTCCAATGAAGCTTTGTGTTTTTTTTTTCATACACTATACGTTAATCACAGCCTATCAGAGCCTAGTGGATTGGATAATTTGTATTTTTTTGAATGTATGGAGTAGAATGCTTATATCCAGTGAGAAATGAGAAGGAAATTTTGATGTGGTGTCAACTTTGTATATTTTAGAGAATACATGAATTGGTGTATATGGAATGTCTGTAATTGCAAGATATATTTACTGTAATGGCTTATTTTTAACAAAATCTTCAAATGAGTAGTACTTCCTATATACAATTGTCACCTTAATACAAATAGGACTTCCATTTTTTCTCGGAAACTAACTATTTACTTTCAGTTTGTTAAACATAACTTATACTTGAAAACCAGGGTATTTTTCATACTGAAAAAAATCTATCTTACCGGAGTATGGTACCCAATAATACATGTCCATGTCTTGTTGGTAATAGCCTTCAGCATACTCGCTATCATAATTTCTCGAACAAAACTTATTCAGGGAGTTTATAATTCATATATTCTGGGAATCTATATATAGAGTTCTTGCAAGTTGCAGTTTGGTGTTTGTGTCTCATGCTCATCGTTACAGTGCTTCCTATTTTACAGTTTGTGTCTCATTCTGTATGTACATTTATAATTTGTATGCTGTATGTACATTGATTGAATGTACAATTCATCCCTTATTTACAGATTTTTGATATTAGCCATTTATCTTTGCTCCACTTTTGCACATTGATGAATGAAAAGACTTTTATATTGGATAGCCCATCTTCTCCCATGTTATTTGCAGCACTTGTTGAGCCATTCGACTCTTTTGCAAAAATTGCAAAAATAGTGTGCAAGTAGGTAGCCTACTATGCAGGATTTGATCATCTTCTTTTCTATTCTTTTTTTTCTATCTATATGACGCTTGCCTCTAGCTTCTCCAGATAACTATCAGCTTCAGCATGCTCATTACCCTATTCTCTACCATTTTCTTGACACCATGGAGGGATTTGAAATTTGAATTGTCTCCATGAAAACTTGGACTTCTGCCTCTCCTTAATAAAATTATAAAAGTCTTGTTTCATGGCTGTAATATTTTTCCAAATCTTCAGCTTAGTTGCAGGTTTTATGATTTACATGTTTCTGGAAAAATTAGTGTTGTTATCACCTTCAGCGAACTAGATGGCTCTACTTTGAAGTCTTCATTAAACTGTTTCCTTTTCTAATAGCGCTTGCTTTCTCCCCTCCAAAATTTTCAAAGACTGCAAGTCTTTTTCAGTAAAAATTGTGTTTACATTATTGTCAAAAAGCCTAGAAATGAATTCTTCTACTTCTAAAATATCCTTTTTATCTTCTGTTGCCTTCTTTTTAGACTAGTTAGCAGCCACTTTCTTAACTCTTTTGATATTGTCCACAAAGTGTTTCATTAAAGTTCCCCCAAAGCTTCATCATATTTTACTCAAATGTTTGTAATTAAGAATCCATCCATATCAATAAAGGTATAATACTTTGGTTCATATTGTCCATTATGTTTGTTATTCTATTTCCTTTTGTGATATATTTGAGTAATATTTGTAAGTTGTAACTTTCGCTTTGAATATTTCTATTTGGCACACCAAAAATATGAATTTAAACTATTAAATTAATTAATATAGATTTAACTTTCAATTTCAGATTTATCAAGAGGTGTTAATATGGATTTAAGTTACTGTAAATGAAATTTATAAAAAAAAAATTTGGTTCATTCCCAAATATATATTTTTTTAAAGTTAATATTATTTAAACTTTTATAGTATGAGTAAACTCTTGTCTTATATTTGACTAATTTTTTATATAATTGAAATTCAAACACAGATGATTTTCTCCAAGTTTTAATTGTTTAAAATATGATTGTTTGAGCAAATCTTTCTTTGGGATACAAGGAGGCTGAAAGATTTTTTTTTCCTGTATATTTGAAGCTCTCCATTATTATAGAAAATATTTTTTTACTAGTATATTTTTATGCTCTTTTCCATAGTAATGTCATAGTGTATGAAGTTTTAAATTGTTTTTATTATTTTTATTATATGTTGGATGTGATTTTGATTGAAAATGATTATTTTTTATTTATTAATTAAAAAAAAATTATTATAAAAATTATTGCTTTAAGCCTTGGAATTTACAATCAAAATTAGAAAATGTATTTTTATTTAAACTGTTTATGAAAAGTTTAATATTGTTTGATTTTATCTACCATGTCCTTTTTACATATATCTAGAATAATATTATTTGTAGTTTCCAGTTTTTTGTAACATTTTACTACCATAATCAAAATCTATAGAAATAATAATCTAACATTATGATATCTTGAAATGGAGCTAGCCAACTCAAATATAGTATTGCAAATCCTTGGCTAAGTTAGATGAGGAGGCTATGTATTACTTAGTATTGTATCCATATTGGGGTTGCAAGTTCTATGGGTTCAAAAGAACACTTGCAAACAATTTTTTTTCCATATGACCTCTCTTTTTCATAGATAAATTTCATTCTTTTAGCCATTATGGATTTGAGAAAAATACATCCTGACAGGCCAATAACAAGCCGTAACAATGAATTAAACATGAACAACTATTAAATATGGGTAACCAAGTAGCATCAAAACAAACAACTAAATCACCAAGGCTATTAGTGATAAATAATAAACATTCTAGGATACTTCAAAATTCCATGTAAATAGTTTTTTACCTAAAATCACTAGATGGTGAGGCCCATAGCAACAACTGCAAAAGCAATGCAATATAACCAATCAAACTACATCAACAAAACATATGGTCTTGAATGAGGTTTTGGACTCTTTAGATATAAATTTACACCGTGGAAATGTATTTTAAATATAAAACTTTAATCCATGTGCTTAACCTTAACATTGACACAAATGGAATACAATTTTACTCACTGCTTTATGATAGAAAAATATGCGGATGAGTATTGCCCACATATCTGAAGTCAAAAGGGATAGATTAAAAAGGGATGCTCCGGTCATCTATAAAAGATAAATTAAAGAAGCATGACATATTGACATATAATTTTCCTGCATGGAAAAAGATAGTTACCGAGAGTTCAAAACTCATGCATTTGAATAGAAAGTGGGTATACGAATGAGCAAGTAGATTTTTTCTAGAAATGAGGAAGTGAAGGTTGATAGAGAGCCACACAAAATTGCAAATTCATACCTTAAAAAAATTGTTAGATACTTTTAAAGAAAACATATTTAATCAACTTTCATTGAAATATATGATAAACTCAACCCAATTTTATGAAAAATAGTATACCATTTTTTACATAATTTCACATAATAAAAATTTAGATAAATATTACTTAATTATCGTTATAAAGATTTAACTACCCATCGAGAGATGGCCAAGTGATTGAGACAGGGCATCATCACAATAAAAAACCAAGTACAAATTGTAGTAATCCTAGAATCATGCTTTACATAAGGTAAAATTGGGGAACTCATGACTTGTACTATAGATAAAAAAAAAAATTACCCTTACCAAAAAATATATGATAAAAATTGACAAACTACATAAGCTTAAGCTTAAGGGGATCTATAATCCTTCTTGCCTTCCATATAGATAATGAAAATATCTCTAGAGTTAGCTAAGACTTTTAGCGTGTAAGGTTGCTATAAAAACTTAAATTCATACATTTTTCTCTCTAACTTCACACTCCTAGTTGTATTTTCAACTATGGAACAAAATACAATAACACAAAATGGAACTCTTATTCCTCCTAGTGGCCAAGTATTTAACATAGCGTGATAGCCAACTAGGTGTAAGATTTGACTATGTCAACCATTAACGAGGTTTGTGATTTTAGACCTTTTAGAGTCTTGTTAAAATTCCATATGTAGCTAGCTTGCCATGCATGAGTAATGGGGCTAAAATGTTATTCTCCCATACCATGACCTAGTCAACATGATAGTAATACGTTTTGAAAAATAATTTGTTTATGGATTCTATTTTCCACATTCTCTCAACCATATCAAAAACCTTCTTATAATATTTGAAACCTAAGGTATTTCCCATACCAAAGTATGTTCTTTTAAAACATGTTTTCTTGGTGATATGGGTGATTTAGAAATGATTGGGAGAGCGAAATTCCTCATTTAATATGTACAATATGTTTGGTTCATACCACTAAGCCAAGAATTTTAAATTCAACTGACTTTTAATATAACCAACTAAATCTTGCAAAAAAAGAATAAAACAATTTATGTTAGGGTTGTGGATTCAGGCATTGAAACAACACACCATGATATTTCAAATTTAAAAATAATGGTTTGAGTCCTAGGTGAATTTGATGAGGTAGTGGCTCTCCTTTGAATACTAGCAATGAATTCAATGACTAGATAGAGATTTCAACATCCTCTTCTTTTACATTCTCATTAGCTGCATGTTTATTAACACCTTCTTGCAAAGTGGGTGTCAAACTTTTCCATTCTTCATGAACACAAACTTCACATGCTTGAGGTAATGAACACGAAATAAAATTCCTTGTTGGAACAGCTTCATGTGCCTCCTTGGCTTTGGAGCATTCTCCATGTTTTCCATAACCAAGACCCAAATAAATAGGCCCTTCCTCAACAACATTTGGCTCAACTATGCCTTGTACATGTTTGCCTTTAACCCTTTACTTTCATAGCACATTTTCATCAAAAATTTGGACCTTATTCAGGTCTAGTGTGTCTCTCAAAAGCATGTACACATTCATTTTGAGAGGAAATTGAAGACAGAAACCAATAGCTAATTCTTCTAACTAACCTTGACTAAAATGAGCTAAATTGTACTTTGATACCAACTTGATTTGAATATGGACAAACTAGTTTTATTGGGCTATCTCCCTCATTAGTTAAATAAAAATGTGTTTAGGATCATTTTAAGTTATCCAATTGGGAAGGGGTTTGTGTCAAGCTTTAAGTGTATTTTGTGAGACATTTATGAGTTAATTAGCTTTTAAAAACTCATGTACAAATACAATGCAAAATTTTTATTTAGGAAATTTTTTTCCCTCAATCTAGATTCCGATCATTGGACATGTAAGAGGAAGAAAGAGGGAATTCACTTTTCAAATTCTAGACCTTGTCTAAACCAAAATAAACTAGAGGTTTGGTTTTCAAATACATTCACTTATTTGGAAAAGTTCTAGCTACCAAAATTCCATATGCCAATCTACCTCCCAAGAAATACATTTAGTACACCACTGGTTAGTTTTTTGTCTTCCTATATTCTTTATCAACCTCTTGTAGTGATTCTTGAAAGGTGGATACTTAAATCATTCCTAAAAATTTGAGCTCTAGAATGAGAAGACATACAAGGTCATTTTAAGTCATTCTTAGATAATGAAAATGATTGTTCCAAGTCTCATGTTGCTTCTCATGTTATTTTATAAACCTTGAGTGGAAAGAAAAATAGGAGGGCGGAAATGTGAGAAATATAAAACATAATGAAACACAATGTAAGAAATAGAGAACATAATGAAACACGTACAGACATATATCTCTAGACAATCAACACAATTATTTTCCTATGAATCCTTATGGGAGATAAGCAACCCTAAAAAGTAATGATTCTCTAGGTAGCTTAGAATCCTATTTGTTTTCAAAATAAGGATGCACTCCCATTTGATTCTCATGATTAGGTTGTAATCATGAGGCTCTCACTCAAGAGTGGACCTTCCCAAAATCTTGTGACGTCTTGTCTTCCCATTTATGGTAAAGAAATCAAATAGTTCTATCAATTCCACCTTGCAACTCTAAGAGACATTGAATTAAATTTCATCTCAAGACAGGGCTTTGAGAGGACACTCTCAAAACCAACCTTCGTTATGGCTTTGAAACACATGGTAAGTATCAAGACTTAGCAACTTTATTTGCATAATTTTTTCTAGCATGGACCTTAATGTCATAGCCTTCTTTTGCCTAAATGAATGCAAATTTCCTTGCCATTTGGCTTGCGACATTCATAATTCATGCTCATGGAACATGATTGTGTTTCAATTGTGATAACATTTGCTGTATGCAAAAGCTAATAAAAAATGATCGAAAATGACATTTTTGCTCTGTTTTTTTGAAGATTTAAGGAAAATTACACCAAGTAGCTTCCAACCTCATATGACCATCATGTCAAACTCATCTCAGGATATTGTCCAAGTAAGAGCCACTTAAGCAAGAAATCTAGTATACATGACTCCAATTTCAATTAGCAGCAATGACAGTTCTAAGTATGGTGCAAACATTACTCTAGATCCTCAATGGGGCATGTTTGATGGAAATAATTTGGGGAGTGACAGAGGGAGATGGTAGGAGAAAAAAATCAAGGAATCCTCACGAAATTGAAAAATATATAACTAATAAGGTGGAAGACATTTGTAACCTAAGAGAGAAACCTGTGAGGAAATGGGTGAAGTTGGTATTACACACCCAATTGAACAACCTCGAGGAGAAAACATTTCTCCCACTTTATTTGTTGCCATAACCTAGTAAGTGTTATTCACTAGCATGTATTTTGTAAAGGCCTTTCAACCTAGTTCCCATTCAACTCCATCCACCAAGTTGTAGAGGATTCCAAGCCTAATTTCATAAAAAGTAAGTTGGGGATGATCACATTGACTTGCTTGATGACATGTCTATGAAGATTAAGTACCTTGAACTATTTTTTTGCGTAGGGAAAGAGACACATTCCCATGTATGAGCATGAAAACGTTCTTTGATATTGTTAATGCCTCTAGTGTTTACTTCTACAAGTTCTATAGGCAGAGTCTGTAAAGGGCCAAGTAGCCTCTGGATCTCATCTTTTATGAAAGGTGACATATCTAGTAAATGCCCCTACAGTCAATCTCTAGAATGGATCTAAATAGAAGTTCTTCATTTTAATATCCGTAAAACACAACTACTTTAAGGTAAACTATGTACATGTGTCATTTCTTCCACAAACTAAAGTGTATAAGTAGGAAATTTTATACCAAGTGTACTCCCACCATGTAAAGCGCAATTTGGTGAACTTATCATTTTTATAATATCTTTTTCGATTAAATTTAGTTTCACACATGATCAATTATTTCTTTGAAAGTTGTGTTCTACATAATTTGTGTACACTAAATTACAAATTGATTTTTTGAAATCTATTTTGTGTAAATGTTGACCAATAGATATATATCATGGAGGATGAATGACGAAGATCAGCCGAATCCCATATGGAGGTTCAGGGATTGGGGGATGTTCACGGTATTTAAATATAATCCTAAATATCCATACATGTGTGTACATATGGAATTGATTTTTTATTAACTTTGTGAGTTAAATTAGTTGTTAATAAGTTTCATATTTTAATTTTTAGGAGGTAAGAGGAGAAGGGTTTCTACTCCATCCATGGAGCGTGGCCAAGGTTCAACCGGTCGAGGTATGAGTGGTAGCAGGTTGCAGGAAGGGGGTGATATTTATTCCCCCTAAGGCCAATCAACGGCTGCTAGTTCTCAACAGGGTCACTGTGGGTCTAGTTCGTCATTCTAGGTCTGGTTCTCAGGAGGGTCATGTTGGAGAAGATGTTAACCAAAAACATCAAGGTTGCCATCAATTTCAATATTTTTTCATTAAATTTGTACAACTTTTTTTACATGTGTTTTTTCTAATAGATGAAATTATATATATATATATATTGATGCAGAGGCCGAAAATGTTCGAGCTAGTGGTCAAAATAGACGCAGGGCAGCTCGCTACATTCAAGAAGAAGGTTGTCAACCCAGCACAACTTATCTGGCTGAGATTACTGAGATACCATGGGAAACCAACATGGTGGAATGCACCTTACAAAGGTGTGAAAGCCTTCATGCAAAATTGCAAAGAGATCTGATGGCTTTGTCTCTACCTGCTAAGAGTAGACAAAGCCTTGAAATAGTTACACATTCATTGGGTGAAATGGTAAATGTGTACAGAAATTTGGGGCCAATGACTGATTCGTTTGTAGAACTAATGAGAAAGAGAAAAGAAACAGTGATAGGTCCCGATAAATGGCAGGACATAAAACAAAAAGTTACAAGAGAAGAGGCCAAGTCAATGTTTAATTATAAGGAAGGGCCAAAAAGAAAAATGTTGAAGGTGTAGTATTTCAAGCACCCAGACAAAGCTGGTTATTTGTATGATCGACATCTTGCGGCCTTTGGAAGGCTTCCATGGAACGATGAGGTTCCTGTTTATTTTGCACAAATTTTTTATGCAGAATTTTTTTTGGGTATGAAACCCAACTACAATGACCTTCTTTCAGAATTTTTTGGCCCGGGGAGAGGTCGATTATATCAACGTAAGGGCGCTAAGCGAGATGTGGAGTTGCCTCGCCCTGAGCCGCCATTGGTGAGTCGACCGTTTCGAGTCGAAACTCTGCAATCAGAGATAGATGCGACTTCTCAAATAAGTCGAGAAGAAATAGATGTTATGATCGACAATGTTCATAGCGGATTGAGTGGAGTCGATCTTTCTTTAAATCGACAAAGGGCACGTGAAAATGCACGTGCAAATTTTTTTTATCATATAGATGAGGATATTTACAACATGAATGTTTAAGATCTCCGAACATATGCAATAAATTGTCGCAATGGTCTGCAAGACCTAATTTTTCATGAGGAAGAGGGCACCGGAACGGTATGTGTTAGTGACCTTAGGGTTTGAAATTATTTTTACATATACATGTGTACAATTTGTAATAAATACATGTGTATGTACATGTATACATTTATTTGTATATGTACATTAATCTAAAAAAAATGTATGATTATATGTTAAAACACCATTTGCAGTTCTCAGGCATGATACGTGATGAAAATGTTAATATTACGTTCGGGACCTCCGGTTCAAACGATCCAGATGGGTCTGACCATCATGATATGTTAGCACAAGTATGTTAGTGTTTTTTAAGTGACTCTAAAATAAATAATTTCTGCCACACATGTACATGTATGTATATATATAATTTGATAAAATATTTTAACAGGTACCGATTCCGTCTGATGTTTTTGGGATGGAGGTACCTTCTTCTTCCTTAGGAGATGTACCTTCTACTTCATTGGGAGATGAGCCACAAGTATGGACAATTTTTCACAAGTTTAAAATTTATGTTTAAAAGTTATATATATATATATATTCTACCTCAAAAAGTTCCATTAAAAATTGAGATATATATATATATATATATATATATATATATATATATATATATATATATATATATATATATAGAGAGAGAGAGAGAGAGAGAGAGAGAGAGATCTATATTTTGAGTTATTTAAAATTTTTTGAATTTAGGTTCCTATAGAAGATTTCTTTAATCCGCAGACTCTAGCGATGGAGATAGGAGCATCCACAACATTTGAACAAGTTGTCTTTAGTTCCTTTTTTCAATATTATTGAAAATAAGTTTATATATGTACACGTGCATTTTCATTTGAAAGTTTTTAATATATATATATATATATATATATATATATATATATTTAACTGCACATTTATATTGTACAGTTTACCACTGCAGATGTTCCTATGGGAGAACCTATTCATCAAATGGAGAGGGAACCTTACGAGGTATTGCATGATTTTTTTGTTATATTTTGTTTTTTACATGAAGTTCTAGATATATATATTCTCATTCATTTTTAAAACTTCAAATTTTAATGTTCAAGTACATGCGCATTGTGTATGTAGGTTTCCTATTCACAGGATAGGGCGTGGACTGAGACCCAGATGCTAGATCCTCCATTTGATGGACATGATTTACAGTAGATTTGATTTCAAAATTTAGATGGTTTTAAAATTTGTTAAACTTGATACAGTTTGATACTCAAGTGAGATTTACAATTTTTGGACATATTTTATTACATTGTTATTATATAATTTGTTTTATTTAATTTTTGGATGGTTTTAGTACTTTTGGCATGTGAATGTGAAGTAATGTTTTCATCTGAACTACATTTGGCATGTGATATTTAATGTTAAATGTTTTTGTTGGATAGTTGAATTATAATTGGCATGGCATGTGAAGTTTTTAAAACTCAAGTTTTGGATGGTTTCAATCTACATTTTTCATGTGATATTTAATGAAATTTAAATGTTTAATGTTTTAATGTTGCACAATATATAATCAAAAGGGTTTTAAAACTTAAAGTTTTGGATGGTTTCAATATACAACTTAAAGTTTTGGATGGTTTCAACCTACATTTGCACATGTGGTAAAGTGAAATGTTACTTGTAACAAGACAATGCCCATTGATTTCATTGTATATGTTGATTTCTGATTTTATATAATTGCATGTATGATGGTACATTACTTGTAAAGTCATCGGATTAATAGTGTTCATTGATTTCAGTGTAAGCACAAAAAATTATTGACAATGTAGAACGATTTTTGTGTTATAATAATTAAACCTAATAATATTGGAGAGCAAGAGAGACTTGAGGTATGGTGTTTACTACGAGAGTTCGAGCTAAATATTTAAATGGTTTATGATTTATGATTTTTACTTTCTTTTTAATATAATCGATACGGAAAGATGACAAAACTAATAAGGGTGACAATAAGAATATAAGAAGAAAATAGTTTAAGATTGATCACAATAAATGCTATTTATAATTGATTACATTCTAATTATTCACATTCTATCACTCAATATTATTACATTGTCACTTTGCATTCAAAAATTTTATTTGATCATTTTCCATTATTAAAGTTATTCTACAATATTTGTCATCTCAACAAATTGAGGTAACTAAGAAAATTTAAAATTAAAATGACTTGATAAATCTCAAACATATTTAGCATATTTAAAATGGTTATATTAATATTAGATGTATTTACATATTATTGATAAAATTAATCATATGTTTCTCATATTATCGATAGTTTTTCCTTGGTTGCACACGACTGAAACCAACTTAGATCCATCTTAACTACGGATCCATCAAGCACCGAGAGGAATCAAATCTCTCGAGGTGCAGACCTTTCCTCAAGTTTTGCACTCAAAAAAGAGGCTTGCACCTCTAGATATTTCATCCCTCTTGGCGCTTGATAGATCCATAGTTATGGTGGATCTAGGAAAATAACTTTCTAAAAATAAATAAGGGAAAAGCAACATAGGGAACAATTAGGAGTAGATTTAGGGCATAGGGAACAATTAGGAGTAAATTTAGGAACATGTGATAGTTGGGTGAGATAAAATCATATTTTAATAAAATAATGGGAATTTTTAGGAGAGACAAATAGTGGATATGACATGTATTTTGGTGAATAATCAAATTTATGGAATTAAACAATTAATTCTTTTTGTATGCGAAAACAAGATTCACACCTAATCCTCACCTAAAAGACTAAATTAAACACATTATTATTAAGGGGACGAGGAGCTTTCTAGGTTTTGAGCTCCCCATTGTTAGATGAGTGTCGTAATGGCATTCCATGTATTTTTGTGAGAACTTATGATATTGTGATATTCTAATTATGAAATAGTGATCTTGAGTACATGCTAGATAATGTAGTAGATAGGAACTTTTTGATAAGGGGAGATTAGGGATGTGACCAAATTCATATCAGTGAAATTTTTTTTCTTCACCTTCCTATAACTCCATTGTATCTTTGGGGGCCAAAGGTAAGAAGAGTACCTTGGAATTTCTTGGGTGAAAAACCAAGTAGGTCACCAAATTTGGTCTAGTGCATTGGAATTCATTAAAGAATTGGTCATTGGAGCTGCTTCAAGCTAGGAGTGAGCATCGTCACCAACCTACATTGAATATTTTACACTTCCTAGGGTGAATGATACTTTAAATTGATTGAGAGTCCAAGACTTTCGAATTTTTCCGAATGCCAAATGATCTTACAAAGCTAGTATTTATAATATCCTAGTAGGTCATTCGGTGACAAATTTTACCGGAAACTTGAAACAAAGAGAATCTATCCTTGGCTAGGACATCATGTAAGATGTCCGCCATAAACAGTAAAATTGTACTTAAAAGCTGAGATTCGGGCAAGTGGGGATAACCACTTGTTAGGCTAGGCCATATGGGGACCGAATCTAACCTTACAAAATAAAGTGAAATAATTTGTACCATACGGTTGGAAAACATATACAAGAACAATTAATTTCATTCTAGAATATATATATATATATATATATATATATCCAATACATATAAAATTTTTCATCAATGCACATGTATAGAAAAACTATTTTCAGTTGATACTAGAGCACGTGCTTGTACCCAAACAATTTGTAACATGTGCAAACCACAAATAACATAAGAAGCTCAATTTTTAGTTGGGTACTGGAAGTTATAAAACATATTTAATCCAAAGATAATAAATTGTTGGACACTTCACTCAAAAAAATTATAATGGAATTCCATCCTCAATAATCCGTTCATGATCGGATTTTGACATTTTCGGTTTCTTAATTTTCGATTTTTTCTTTGATTGAACTTCTATCAACTTTATGCGTGCTACACACACCAAGTGACTATATTGACAACTTATGGAATCAGGTTCATAGTCTTCAAAGTAAACAAAGTCTCCACTTTGATGAGTTTGTTTGAAAAAATAACCTTTCAGTATAATAGACCCTCTGTCATACTGAAATCCGTGATCATTAAAGTCTTGTAATAATTTCATTTTTCGTTCGGTGCAACGCATCAAATAATACTTCACATTTTCATCGTTGTCAATAGGTGCAATTACAGAAAAAACATCTCCTGCACAATAAAATAAATTTAACATTTAATTATGCATATTTAAATTTATTTCTAGATCTTTAAATCATTAGAAGGTAATTCAAATGTTACCTTCTCTAACAAGATCAGAAACTCGATCACCATCGGATGATATTGTAGTTTCCTCTGATTGCATTTCTTCAAACATTGCAACAGACATTTTTCCCTTTCTATTTAGCTCTATATGTTTCCAATCATTCACATACATTTTGTTTTCACAAACGTCATTGGATTTTGTGTTGTCTATGCAAACATCACAAAAACAAGAATATTTTCTTTTATCCAATGCAAACACATTTCTGGACAATTTTGTTTGAATTGAATGCAATTTTTGAGTCCCTTTTATTGTTTCAACGTCATTTCCAATTGATCTATCTACGTCTTCGATTCCAATATGCCAGAAAAACCTTTATATGGAAAATTAGAAAAAGAATTTGTAAATATGATATCAAAATACAATTAAAAATAATCATTTCATGATAAATGTACAATGTTTAAAATTAGATTTCCAATATAAATTAAATTGAATGTACCTTCACACTTCTCTTGATGGGTTTTTCTCATGGCTTAGATCAGCGATGCACCATTGAACAACTTCTTCAGCGTTCACAAGTTGGCGTGCAGAGTGGTTCATTTGATATCTTCGAAGTACTAATTTTATGCATGCTCGTGCACCGTCATGTTCTCCTTTTCCATGGCCAGGCTCGAAGAAATTCCAATATTGTTTAATGATGTTTTTTTATGAAGACAACACAACCAAAAGAATGATCGTGCAGATTTGAATTGACCTGCGCATCCGTCTGACCATATCCAATGTTCATTGAATGTTATTCCATGATTTTTCAATGAATCATAAATTCGTCCAAAACAATGTTGTACAAAACATGTATCATGTGTACGATCGTCACTGATATAAAAGTTATATTCTTTAATGATATGTCGATTTTCACTCGTGCTTTCTATATGATAGACATTTTGTTCAGCATGTCTATATAGAATATGGACGAGCATGGAGACTTGGTCAGAATGATAGTATTCACTCTGAATTTCTTTTTGTGGAACAAATGTGTAGTTTTCTACAAAATTAATCACTGACAAAATGGTCTCTGGTGGAAAAACTTCACGAGATTTTTTGAATTGCAAGTCTTTCCATTGAGCTCTATGGGAATGCTTGGTGTATTTGTAAATTTCTACCTCAAACTTTCTCAAAAAGTCTATCAGAAAAATTTCGTCTTCTCGTAATTCGATTCTTTTAACACTATTTAAACCTTGAATTGATGTACCGATATATTCATATCTCTTCCATTTCACTTTCATGTTGGACAATGATTGATCATTTATATCAATATGATATTTGTTTTGAAATTTAGTCAAATTTCCACAATCATCGCATTTTTTACCACCAACACATTTCTTTTTGTAAAATAGTACATCTCTTTCTCTTTCACATAGAATTTGAGATATGAATTCACGGATAGTGGAAGGAGGAGGTGAATCCTTCCATAATGTTCTACCGAAATCAATGAATGTGTCATAATATAACTCAAATTCCACATGATAACGGCAACAACAAGTGTCACGTATGGTGATACGTTTTACATACCATGGTTTTTGTTGAACAAAAGCACTAAGTGAAACATGAATTTGATGATTCTCTTCTTTGAACTTGTTGAATAACTCTAGCTGAGTGGTTTCCAAGAGATTTTTTCCATGTTCTTCGTACTGATTTCGTGCTATTCTTCTTCGCATCACATGTCTTGTAGTTGGTGAAACACGCGAATTGTTCTTCCAATATTCATATATTATTTTTTTAGCATTTTCTCCAATTCTATCTTTGTATGGTTGCCTACAAATAGCTCTCCAACAAGAGAGTTCATCATTTACATCTATTTGCAGTCGAAATTTTTGATGTTTGTGCAGAGTTTTTTGCGAGGTTCCCAGTGCTCGTGCCATAGATGTTATCAAACGATTCTCTTGAGTACTTGGTGAAACCATTGCCATCTGTATTCCTCTACGTACATTTGAAACATCTTTATCTCTAGTTCTCTTAATTGACTTTATAGAACTACTCATATTTTTTGTCACCTCTTCCTTCATTTTTTTATCTTTGGTTGATTTCCGAATATCCAATAGTGTCGTCGCTTCTTTTAATTTCCTTGATGATAGGAGACCTTTCAACATTTGAGCCTAAACTGTCACTCGCTCATTTAAAAAATACTTTTCAAAAATGCGGTTGACACGATATCGTATAACATGGTCAGGGTTTTTATCTCCATATGTGTGAGTGTCAACATTTTCTAACATCTCATTATCGATAGTGATTTCATCTGTACATATTCGAAAAAATAGTACATATTCAATAAATCACTAAATTAATAAATACGTCAATAAATATTAGGAAAATTTTAAATATATCAATAGATCATAATATTTACATTTACATACCCGCTTCAATTTCTGCTTGAGGTTGATTTTCTTCTTCAATATTTTGAGGAGTATCTCTGTCTATTTACATTAAACAAAATATTTTTCAAACTAGTTCATCAAATAAAAATTAAGCTTCACATTTTACATTAGGAAAATTTTAAATATATCAATAGATCATAATATTTACATTTACATACCTGCTTCAATTTATGCTTGAGGTTGATTTCCTTCTTCAATATTTTGAGGAATATCTTTGTCTGTTTACATTAAACAAAATATTTTTCAAACTAGTTCATCAAATAAAAATTAAGCTTCACATTTTACATTGGGAAAATTTTAAAAATATATCAATAGATCATAATATTTACATTTACATACCTACTTCAATTTCTGCTTGAGGTTGATTTTCTTCTTCAAGATTTTGAGGAATATCTCTATATGTTTACATTAAACAAAATATTTTTCAAACTAGTTCATCGAATAAAAATTAAGCTTCACATTTTACATTAGGAAAATTTTAAATATATATCAATAGATCATAATATTTACATTTACATACCTGCTTCAATTTCTGCTTGAGGTTGATTTTCCTCTTCAATATTGGAGAGGACTTCTAACCTTCTTTTGCGAGATTGTCTAGTCTCTTCTCTACATGCCTCAAGGTCTCTTTTTCGATCATATTTTCTCTCACAAGTTCTTCAATTTCCCATGATAATAGGGTATGAATTTCAAAAAATTTCCTTGAAAAAATTAGACAATAACTCAATTACAAAAAATATCACAAAAGATTTAATTTAAAAAAAATTCAGTGTAAATTTTTTGCAAAAATTACATATTCCAATCCAAAACACTTACTTTAAAAAATTCGAGAGAAAAATGTCTTATAAAAATGAAACGAAGCTCAAAAGATTTACTTCAACTCAAAACACGTACATACCTCCAAGAAATGTCTTTTGAATGTACGTCCAAGAAATTTTTACAATTTTTGCCAAAATCACGCCGCCTCTAAGAAATGTCTTCCAAAAAAATTCTTTAAACCCAAAATTGTAAAATCAACCAAGAAATGCTCTTAAACCCAAACTTTGAAGAAAATTTTTTGAACCCAAACCAAGATCTTTGTACAATGAGAAGAAGTGTGCGAAATGTGCGAAAATTGTGAATCATTTCGCGGAAATTTATATTGACGCGAAATGTGTTTTAGTAGGGGCCTCCGCAAAAGTTTCTGGCTGACGGAGAGTTATACAAGATTTCGGCCCAACTGTTGATCAAAAGTTCGGCCGAACTATTAAGACGATAGATTTAATGAGCCTTTGGCGGAAAACATAGTTCGAAGTTCGGCCGAACTAACGCATCACCAATTGCGCAAAAACCAGGCTCTGAATACGATTCTACAAATTTGGTCTGATTAAACTCCATGAAAGGTTGTTAATTAAGTGTCGGAACCAAGACAAGCATTTTCAGAATTGAATCTACTTTCAGGAAATATAACTTTTATGGAATTTCATAAACGTTTATTAATTTTAATTATTTTTCTAATAAAATGGGTGCAAACAATTTCCGAGGGTCATTGTGATTCAGTGAAATCAAAATTTTGTATCTCCCAAAATACATTGTAAAAAAATTTGAAAAAATTATGGGGCATTACATTGGTCCATTGTCTCTAATGGGTAGCTTTTAGATTTTTAGTTTATAACTTATATGTTAAGAAATTTCTTGCGACGCGAAACATATCCAAAATACGCAGTTTTTCGTATTGGACCAGTTCAAAAAATTCTAGTAATTATGATATGCATCCATTAGCTTTGTAAATATGATGAAAACAAAGTAGACTCGGTCTAGATTGTTGTAACACATTTTATTTTTTCAAAAACACAAATTTTCAATGAATACAACATTGCGTCATAACATGACTTCTTATGAATCCTTTGATTGTTAAGAAACACACACTCAAAGAAACGCTAAGTTGACATATCAAATCTGCATAAAAAAATTTCAAAAAATAAGTAATAGAAAGCTAACAAAATTTCTCACAACTTTTATTTTTATCACAAAATGAAATTATACACAGAAAAAATTTTATAGTTTGCAGAAAGTTGAAGAACCGAAAAAATGAAAAAGTTTTCTCAAAAAAGGGCAAAAAGTTTAACCCAGCTTCACATTTTCACCCTGGGAATTTTCAGAGATTTCGATCACCTAAAAAGCGCATTATTCTGTCATGGGAGAAATTTGGGCCCCTCCGTTGTTTTCTTCATGGTTAGCGCAACGTCTTGGCTCCGTTATTCCTCCAGCTCGTCGTCTCCATTACCCCATTACCCCATCTACCTAGCTCGTTACATGAATGCATTAACTATGTTGCCAACCTTGCCACACTTCCCCAGCACGCAAATTCATTTTCAAATTTATGTGCGAAAATCCATCCTCTATTTTCTATTTGGGACTCCCTGCCCAAATCACGAACGAAACAACCTGAAACTCCGTCGTTGTCACTGCCCAGAGGTACGCAATGACCAGACACCAATTATGAAATCTAATAGCCTACTCCTAAAACATTTGAAACTCATACTACTTTTATAATTACAAAAAATTAATTATTCGAACTTGGTGCTTTACTCGAATTAAATTAAAGTAAATTTATTACAACATTACTTTTTCTTATTACAAAAGTGGTTGTTTAATTTTGGAATGAAAACCTTCTTGACTTACATAATCCATTTTATGTCAAAAGCAAAAATTGATTGACTTTCACCCCTCCGAGGATACTAAAGGTTAAATATGTTCTCGCAATAATATGCTACATCCAGATTTCGATGATAGTACAAAATGTCATTTATGTGTGTCCATTTGAAGTTTTACTAAACATATCTATAAGTTAGCTTTATGTTACACCATGTTAAGTGTTGTGTTTCTTTTTAAAATTTTATATTTTAGTAAAAATAAATTATCACAGCTATACAAATTAAGTGTACACATTTGACTAAAGGTTACACCACATTCTTGTAAAAAAAGTGAATTTTACTTTGCATAATTTATCTTTGGTATGGTTTGTTAGCATTTTTATAAATAGATATAAATGAACTGAGATTCTGCATTGCACATATCTACATATTCATCTTCTACACATCTCTCACACCAGCCTGTCATTTTGTAATGCTCTTCAAAACTATTCAAATATAGCTCGACTTGTTTTTTATTTGTAATGTATGCACGTCATGACATTCTATTGGCCACCACGTAAAATAGTATCATGTGAAGGTGAGCAGGTTGCTAGCGACCCCACACCTACCGTGAAACGCTAACTACTTTCAATATTAGGTGGTGTAGAAATGTTCCTTTGGATGGAGGGTGTAGATTTATTCGGAGGAAGTTAGGATAATCACGCTACCCAACTCCGCTAATAGAGTTCTCATTATGATGGTGGTCAACTAGTGCGGAGAAGAGATACAACTTCCGTCATGAAGAGAAGCCTTAGCATGCAATGTTTATTCTTTGTTTTTCTGAAGGTCCCTTTTCAAATTCATGATGGCTTAACTTAAGCAAACTTTCAGCCTCAGTAATGTCTGTAATTTTTAAATGCATTAGACGGACATACCATGGTTAATTTCACTAAGACTTCTCCATTTTTGAACAGTTATATTATGTAATTTTTAGGTTTTACTTCCATCCAGAGTCTCCTTCCACACCCATAACCTAACTACATCTTTTATCTTGCAGGAACCATGACTTGGCTTCATGGGGTTTTGCGGTTGTGACCTCTGTTCTCGTTCAGATTTCATGAAGGAAAAAGGCCTTTTACTACATAATTTAGAGATGGTCGCGATATCCAGGCTCGGGATGATTTCCTTCCATACAAACCGTAATTCCTTTAAACCATACAATGATTCTTTTCGATTTTTTTTTTTTCAAGTCTTGCCTTCCTGGCTTATTAACCATAAAATTTTGTTGTCGTTCAATAAAATTTTGTTGTGTTCCTTTGTCGGGAGAAGAGGAATCTCAAAACAAAATCTTTTTTTTAGGTATCTTCAATCTTTTAACCTATTGTATACCTTTCTTCCACATGTTCTACATAAAAATTTACACAGGTTTATAAATACTTTCCAATTCAACTTGTACAGGTATAATCGTATCGAGGGCAATAATTTTGCATGCAACGACTTTGGGTGGTTGGGCTTCTTCCTGTATATATCCTCATTTTTCTCTAGATTACAAATGCTTATATAATCCTCCAATTTCCCGTCAGGTCGACCATATTGAAAGGCTTGCGGTTTTTAGGAAAAGAAAGATATTAGTATTATAAAGTTTGAACCCTGGGCTAGACCTGAGTGCTTGTAATTGAAGTTATAAATTTTCCTTGTAATATAAATTCGGGACTTCTTTTAGCTTCTTGAATGCTACTCTCTGCATTTTTTTTAAAGACTAAAACTATTGAATTTTTGGGAGAGTTTCTTCACGAATTTTAAAAAGATTTAGTAAAGGGTTCTTCTTCATTCATTGTCTTCTTCTGTGTTTATAGTGATATAACACACGACACAGATATATTCCTTTTCTTTATTGCATTTTGTTTCTCATTAATATGAAAAGAGTATATTGTTTGCATGCATGTTTTCTCATTAATATGAAAATAGTATATTGTTTTCTCATTAATATGAAATAGTATATTGTTTGCATGCATGGTTTACAAATGTATATTTAGTGATATTCAAATTTACAAATATACTTCTTCTCGCAAGACTTTATTCAGCAATGTGAGTATACATCTTTTAATTATGTTAATATATGGAAACAATCAATATTCATATATGGAAACAATCAATATTCATGTCAGTTTTTCTGAAGTAAATTAATCTTTACTACTCCAAATCACGTTAAAATACATTAATTATTTGTTTTTAGAAATATAAATTTTCTCTACATAATTACGTATTTTTGAAAATTTAAACCTTTCCTTCTAGAACCAGAAACCAGTGGACCACTGATTTGGGGACTGCACCATAGTTCCAAAACTGGAAGATATCCTTAACTTACAACCACAAAGAAAGTTCAACCACAATTAATCTATTTTCTTTTATAATAATGAATATCTTTCAACAATATACAATAGTTCATACCCAACACCACCTCCTCATTTTCCATCATAATAATCCTTAATAGTTACAATACCTTTCTCTATCTATAAAACAATCATTCACTAATCATTTAAAGATATACTTATATATCTATAAAACAATCATTTACTCAGCATTTAAAGATATACTTATCTAGTTCCTTTCAAAAATAGGTTGGAGGCTTCGAAAATCTTCCCAACCTTAAACTAACACTCTGTAGTTCCCCAAAACTCGCCAAACTCCCTTTGATTGTCAATAAATCTTTTTAAATTCACCAAACTCCCTTTGATTGTCAATAAATCTTTTCAAACTCACCAAACTTCCTTTGATTGTCAATAAATCTTTTTAAATAATTTATTCAAGCCAATCCCCTAAACCCTTATCAGCGTCCTCCTCGGTTCAACCAGTCTATAGTTTTCTTTGGAAACTGTTACAAAATGCACTACATTTCCTTGTTACAAAATTCATGACATTTCTTTTCATTCAAGCCCAATTTAAGTGGTTTGCTTTATTATCATTTTTTTTTTTTCATTTCACTCTTACCCCTTGTTTTTTCCCATATATGGGAATCTAACTGTTTTCGTTACCGTTAATGTATAATCTAACCTATTTCGCAAAATATTAACATTGACACGTCGACATAATCTCAATATAATTATTGAAAATAAAAATAAAGTTTCATCACTTTTTTTTCATAATGTTTCTCAATCCTTAAAAAAAAATCACATAACATGTTTTTGAGAGGTATTACATTTTTTGTGTGTTAAAAGGAGCATTCATGTACTAACAACTATTTTCCTTTAATTTAATTTTTCGATGAGATTTCAAATTTATGCATCTTTTGGGTAATTATCTACCCAAGTTGGAAGTCTTGCAAATTCTTGTGTGGCTTCTCTTCTGGTTTTCTAAAGTGTATGTTGTGGTTTTTTTAATTGTGCGATGCTTTTCTGGTTTTGTAGATGTATATTGGGATTTTTTTATTTTATATTAATCTTTTTAATAAATAAATTATTTATAATTATAATTATAATAATTAAAAAATTGTTACAACAAAAGAGTTTTGATGTTTATTTAAATTTAACAAACTCAAATTGAAAATTCGTTCATATGAATTTCGTATTTTTATATATAAAAAATTCTTTTATTTTCATTTTTAATAAAATTTTTATAATGCATATCTATTGGGTTCTGGGTTAATAGTAATGTAGTGTTTTATTAAAATACTCTTTCATGTGAAATGATGGCGTTTTATATTAAGATATTTCTTGGTGTGAAGTCAAAAGTTTAATTTCCTACCCCGATCAAGGTATATTTGACATGATGAAGTTATGGTCCTGTGAAGTTTTAAATATATATATATATATAATGCATATAATTAGATAAATATGAAACATATGTTAATGATATTTTTTTTAATTATTATTATTATTATCATTTAAAAAAAATCATTATATTGCATATAATTAGATACATGTGAGACATATGTTAGTGACATTTTTAAAAAGTATATTATTATTGTTGACCAAACCACTTATATTAATTCCTCAAAACATTACCTAATATTTGCAATTGATTCCCTTCCCTCCTCAGCTCACTCTTCAATAGATTTGTTGGCAATGAAAGATAAACAAGAAACAATATCCAAGTGCCAAAAACTATATCATGTCAATTCTTAGAAAGCATAGATTCTCCAAAATAAAAAGAGAATACATACATAGCGAACTATCATCAAAGATTATGAGGAGCAGAATCTTTTCTGGCATTAAAAGGGTTTGCAAGTTTTCTAGCATTAAAAGAATCTGCATGTTTAGCAACCTTGTGCATGTTGAACTCCAGGGGATCAATCTTTCCCTAAATCAAGTCGAGCCTGTTGTGAATGCGCCTTTCACTCCTTCGAATTGAATGCATCATGTCCAAAATTTCCCATTCAATATGTTGTAATTCATTCATGAAAGCAATCACGTCATTCAAATCATCGTGTTGTTGCTGCCCCAACTCCACGAGTAGTACAATTACACTCTACAATAGCTAAGCCACCAACTCCAAGGAAGGAAGCTCTTATGCACCTCCTTTGTTGTTGTTTCACCCATCTTGTTTCCACGACCAACCATTTCCCCATCGCAAGCCCCACCATGCAAGGTGTTGTTTCACTCATCTTATTTCCATGACCAACCATTTCCCCATAGGTAGCCCCACCATGTGAGTTGTGTCCTCTCTATCTAAAAATTCTTCAAGAGGGTCCCAACCACTAGGAGTATTTGAATTTATCCCCGGAGGCACCAAGTTTTACCAAGGAAACCTTCGTATAGAGTTTAGAAAAATGAAACCTCTCCAACCCAACATAACCATTTTATAAAGAAACTAGGCATACAGTTCGCAAGAATGAGAGGCGCCACATAGACACAGTCCCTCATGGAGCTAGAGAACTAGTCGTTCTGGGGAAGAAGCCTAGGACCTAATACCTCGAGTTCTCACACTCAACTTCAAGGCACCCAAATTACCCAAATTTGCAGCACAAACCATAGGAAACTACTAAAACTATGATAAAATGTAAAGAACACATAAAATGGAAATCCCAAAAGAATTTGATGGGAACCATCCAAGGATATCCAACAACAAGTAAATTCTAAGGATAAGGATGGAGTGTAATTCCACTTACCAGCTTATCAATAGAAACCACCCCACCCTTAGAGAACCCATAGTGAGATGGCATAAAGGAGACCTGATCTACACCATGACCACCTAGCCTTGATGGGATTCGCCACATCACCATTCACACGGGTCCCACACACTGAAAATCAACATCTCAAACTCAACACAACATCCACCCCTCCTCCAATCATGCACTTTCCTTCGTGTGACACTCAAGCTAGAAAGCATGAACAAGTTGGCAATTTGTGCATACTCAAAAAATCACCTTGCCACATTCCAAATCTCCCATAACCACAAAAACCATCAACTAAAGATGAGCCACCATCCAAAATATAAAGAGCTTTACTTTGCTCTCAATGCTTTTGGGTGTCTATTGCCCTTCACTCCACTTGCACTTATGCTTCATGAGCTATCAAAAGAGCCTATAAGAATATTAATCCCAATTCCCATGGTTTATTTCCACACCCAATGAGATAGTTATTATATATATATATATATATATATATATATATATATATATAATGATTATGTATACCATAAAATTTATTTATTAATATTTATATAGATATTAAATTTTTATATATTTATTAAATAAATTAAAATATATATTTATGAAGCATGGTTATTTTAATATATATAATAATATAAGTTAAAATATATAATAATATAAATCTTTATTTATCAATAATATTGATGACATTTTATTTACAAAAATATATTTATTTCTAAATTTATTAAAATTTCCTCAACTCCATAAAATATTTATAATAATTTTTTTTAGTTTTTAATATTTTAATTTGATGATATATATATAGTAAGTATTAAATATTTTCAGGTAATTCGTTGATTGACAACAGGTGAACATGCTCGTGACAGCCAGACAAATTAGGAAGGATTTGGAGAGGGCTGTTTCAAAGCACCTCTAGTCGCTTCAAGATATTAGGCATAGGAAAAATCTCATCCTTTGCTCAAGTGGGCATTAATCTCCCCAACAAAATACTCTGCCATGGCGTGGAAAGCACGTCAGCTAAGCTTCAATTCGCCTTTCATGTAGAACTTGGCAGTAGAATAGTCTATGTTAGTTGCAGGGAACCTACATTTCCGTTTAGTTTCCAGAGGTGGGAGCCTACATTGGTGTCGATATGACTATACTAATCGCAGCCTCATTGCTTCCCTCCGCCATTCCAGTGATGGGTACACTGTAGTTCTCTCCTTCCTGGGTTTGGGTTTGGGAATTTCCTTTCACATGTCTTGGGTTACTCTATCCCCACCACAGTTTTTCTGGTTCGTGTGGGCCTCGAGCCAGCCAACCCGATCCTACACTCAGTTCCGCATCGCTCAGGCTCTGAATGGCATAATATCAATGCGTCAAGCTCTCTAAAGAGCTACGTAATTGACATAGCTTCAGGTTTGCTGAAGGATTCGAAGAACTTTGACATATTTGCGGATTTAGAATGGCTGAAGGTAGTAAATTGCAATTATACCTGCCTGGGGTAATCTTCTTGGTGGCGGTCTGAGCTCTCTTAGTCTAAAAGTCATCTCAAGCTTCCAAAGATACATGGCTCAGATGCACAGAGAAGTCTCTACATGGCAAGTGGTGCCTGGCGTTATCGTGGCCTATATCATTGAAGAAGGAGGTGGTGTTTTGGGCGGGGATTGACTCTGGCGTGCTGTGCCCACATAGCATCAAAGGCATATGAACCCAATGTAGGTCTCCTCTGCCGACCTCCTATGGTACTACTATGCTAACACGACAAAGCGGGACAACATATTAGTGACCAACCAATTCGCCTTGGAGCAAAGTCATAACTGAAGGACTCGCTAGTGACTGGCTATGCGCTAAAAGAAAGAATTGGCCAAATGCGACAAGCTTTAGGTATTTAGAAAACCTTTGTAGGGCCATATGGCTCAGCCAACTCAACTATGATCATGGCAGTTTGTTACACCTCTCATGGATTGAGAATGATTCTCCTGAATAGCTTAGGAAGACCCAACTTTTTCAATTCTAGTCTTGATAGAACAGGCCTGGGTACATAGTTTCTCTACCACTGCTACTTGTGTATTGTATTGTCCAAAGTCATAGTGAAACGTGGACAATATAATCTTAATACTTTGAGTTTTTGCTTTTGGTCTAGTTGTTGGCACACCACTAGCACAATGTTACTCTCATGGAATGTTAGCAAGATGCTACTCTCCCTATAATGTTATTTTGAAGCAATGAAATAGCCTAACTTTTATATATATATATAATTGTTCAAATAAATTATTTATTTTTTTATTACTAAAAATAAACTCACGGTCTCACAAAATGTCACAAAATATATATATATATATATATATATATATATATATGGAAATAGCTTTATTCCAAATACCAAATAAAATAAAATATAAAATAAAACAAATTGCGAGGCTTTCAAGATTTCTTTTTATAATAAATGGCATCTTCAATTGTTAATGTAAAAACCAAAGACGAGGATAAACGTAAAAGAACCAAATCGTCCATAATGATGAGCAAAGTAAACAAATAAATTGTTAAAGGCTCGGGAGCAGTTCTTTATGATAACTATAAGCAAAGTAAAAAAAACAAATCGTTGAGAGCTAGGGAACAGTTATGTATAATAACTATAAACAGTAGAATGGGAACGAAGGTGCAAAGTTGCAACCGCAGTCAAAACTGATACGTACCGTGCAGAATGGTTTCATTAAAGTTAACTTACAAATGCATACATTCAGTAAAACAAAAACCGCCGGTTTTTTTTATGTCACAGACTACACAAAGGCAACGCAAACCAAGAAGCACGAGCGAGAACTGCATATACGAACGGACCCTGACACATACGAACGGATGGCTCTCGATCTCCCGAACCCTCACACATTGCCATGTTAACAGCACACTAACTTCTGAATCTAGGGTTGTGAAACAATGGTCAGACGGGGTTCTGCTGGTAGAGCAGATTGGAGGAGTGGGGAAGTTCTGCAGAGGGGGCACGTGGCGTGGCGGCGAAGCCATTGATCGATACAAAGCGCGTGGAACATGTGACCGCAATCAGGCATAACTCTCACCACCTCCGATTCCCTGTAATCGCTTAGACAAATCGAACAGCAACTCTTGTCTTCCGCTTCTAATTCATTTTCTCCATCAGATTTTGTTGGTCGGAAAACTTTTTCCGAGTACAACATCCTCGGGTATGAATCCAGCGTCGCCTCATCGATTCCTCTTGCACCACCTTCGCCGGCGGGATTTTCAGGATCATTAGCATCCTCTCCGCCGTCTGCACGTATAGTTTCAGGAAGACATATTCGACAGCGGAAGCAGGTGAATAGGGTTAGCAAGCCTGCTGTCACTATTACCGTGGCTGCAAACCCTACTAGTACCAGCCATTTGGCCTGAGGATTAGACTGTTCCATACTGTTGACGGATCCATAGCTGCTCATTCGGCTGATATGAAACAACTTCCCGCAGATTATCCAACTTCTAGCTGAGTACACTCTCGGCAATTACAACCAGATCTCCTATTTATTCTTAAAGTTTGGCGCCTGTCTCCGATTAATTCTGGGGCCATAAATTAAGATAAATGTCTGTAACTTCAGCAATAAAGTGGGACGAAGAGTCGCGTTTTATCTGTGTTTTGTCACCTCAATGCAAAATGATCTGGTCAAAGGCCCCGGCACAATAGTATGGGATTATCCAAGTAACTGGAAGTTATCAATATTGTTATAAACAGTGCAACCTTTCTTCATATATTGCTAACCACGGAAGGCACGTTAGCTTGACAATGAAATTCATGATTCGTAATTTGAGAGTGAAGCTTCCAGGAAACACAATTTACTAAACTTGTGGTATTCACGTCTAACCTAAAACAAGGAGCTATAAATTACGTACTGACCCCACTTTAGTATTGTTGAGTATAACGGAAAGGTATGACGAATGTCCAAATTTATAAACGTAAGTTGTAGGGCAACGGAGAAGAGAGGAACAACCATATTCTATCCAACATAAACGTTACATGATCACTCGATACATGATCAATTTAAAGTCACGTCAGGGCTTAATTAGGTTTGGTTCGATGAGATTCTTTCATGCGTCTTCAGTACCGATTAAAGTTCTAATCGCATCATTATTTGTTTTGGGCGATGGTATGGTTGTCATTGAATAGATTGGTCCTCGTTTAGAAAATGGAATAAATGAAAAAGAAAAAAATATAATAATACATATTAGCCGTAAATAAGTAGGGAGAAATTAGCCATAAATAAGTAGCGAGAAAAGTATAAATGTATACACTCACTCGAAAGATTAACAAAAAAAAAAAAAGGGCGGACAATACTTGAAGCTAATTAACTAAGTGGTGTTAATAATACTAACATGCATACCCACATTTAATGAATTATAAATTGTTACAAAATAGCTTCATTAGTTTTTAGCAAGTATAAATTTGTATATATTAACCAAAAAGCAACTCATACCTATGTGGAAGAGAAACGATCGAGAAAATAGACCTTTCATTATACATCACAATAATAATAATAATATAAACATCCTATTACAATGTATAGATATGAAGGTTATACCATAAGTTCTTTCTCTAAACAATAGTGCAATAATAATATAAAATTTCTATTACAATGTATAGAATTCAATAAGTTCTTTCTCTAAACGATAGTGCAATAATAATATAAACTTTCTATTACAATGTATAGATATGAAGGTTATTCAATAAGTTCTTTCTCTAAACAATCGTGCAGAAGGTTTACTATTTCAAGGAAAATTGTTCCATTTTTATGAATGAAAGTTTAAATTTGTTTTAGTCATTTATTTTAACTTTCCTGTCTTTATTTCTGCAATCCAAACCATAAATTACTCTTTAAATAAAATATGGTTTGAGAATATTTATAAAATTAAATAAATTAAAATTAAAATATAACAAATATTATAAAATTTAAAATAATAGAATAAATAAAACTAAATTTAAATAAAACATAACAAAAATAAAACTAAATTAATTAATATTAAAATAAAACAAAATTAGAATAAACTAATTCATATTATCAAGAAATTTGTTTCCATTAGGTTATCTCATGGTATTACAGAAGTAAATTGTTATTAAAAGTATTAAATAAACTTATTTTCATCTCTATTTCTAAATGAAAGTAGTACTATTATGTTTTATGTTTTACATTTAGGGATTATATAACCAATGAATCCTTTTTGTATTGAAATCAAAATAAATGTGAGGTACATTTGGGGACTATATAAAAATTGGATCATTTTTGTGTGGAAATCAAAGTAAATGAGAGGTGAGTGAATATTTGTTTTAATCTGATGAGTAAGGTAGGTTGTCATATCCTCATCCTATAAAATGGTCTAGGGTTTCAAACTCTACTTTATGATGGGGGATCAATTATCATGATCCAAATATGATATGAGAGGTGAGTGAATATTTGTTCTAATCTGATGAGAGAGGTAGGTTGTCATATCCTCATCCTACAGAATGGTCTAGGGTTTCAAACTCTACTTTATGATGGGGGATCAATTATCATGACCCAAATATGATATGAGAGGTGAGTGAATATTTTTTCCAATCTCATGAGAGAGGTAGGTTGTCGTATCCTCATCCTATAGAATAGTCTATGGTTTCAAACTCTACTTTATGATGGGGGATCAATTATCATCATCCAAATATGATAATGTGTGTGAAACATCAAATAGTGTACATTTATAGAAAAGGATTTTGATATAATAGATTGCATATGTAATCCCTAGAGAAAATCCATCATCTATAATTCATCATAATATGGATACTTGAAGTTCATTTATGGTAATATAGGCACTAAATCACCAAAGAAAATTAGTTAAAATTCACAATGCTTCTGCTGCGGGGCTGACCACCAACAACCACAATGGCTTACCAACTCCACACTCACCGAGGGCACGAACACCCTCCAACACGACTGTAAATCAACTCACATGGCAGGTTTAATTTCCATGCAAACCCTTCAACACACCGGAATTTACAGATGCACAACATGAACACGCTGCTCAATCTGCTAGGCAGTTTCTCACATGATCCTCCCAGATCGCTCCACAGAGAAATGCTCGAACAGTGATGAATTAGACAAACAAAACTAAAGAAGTACAAATACTGATTTATATTTCTATGCTCACGAAGGGCAAAAGGCCCTTACAGGCTCCGATACCAAGATAAAATATCAATATGCAAACTATATTGATTAATCAAAGAGATTACACACATTTATACATGAGATAGTGTCAAGATAGGAAATCTATCTTGGACGCACAATAATGTGGTTGAGAGATTCTCTCAACCACACACTAAACTAGGAATAAATATAGTTCTATCTACCTCCTATGATGTAGGAACAGTCTCCTTATATAGATATTCACAGCCACAGACAAGTAGGAATTACATATTCCAACACCCTCCCTTAATGACTACTTATCGTGATATCGATTCACAAAATCTAGTTGTGGTCAATCATAAGAAAGAAAAAGGATATGTCGACATCCATATAAAGGGGCAACCATCCACTAGAATGCATGGGTACCAACCACTGCACCTACTGGTCTCGTAGGATGTCCTTCAGATACATGGTTCTGTCAACCATTATCACTGCACACATGTACCTGTATCAAAAGATGTGTCTGCGACTCAAATTCACCATAAATGGGCAAATCCCATGTGCAGAACTGGCAATACTTTCTGCGACTCAGATCCACCACAAACGGGCGAATCCCATGTGCAAAACTACCAAAAAGACAGATCAACACCTTTCTAAGCCAAATATTCATGTCCAAATAACAATCCCTAGAAGTCGCGCTAATTGCGCCTTTCGACGCGACTGTCAAATAGGAAAAATGCACTGACCTCCTGTGCTCAGAAACAACAATATCTGAGACTTGTGTGTGAGATGTTTATTGTAGTCCACCTACTCCTGTGAGCATTTAGGCTCCTGTAAGCATTTCACCTCCTGTGTGCACTTCATCTCCTATGTGCACCCGGGGCACCTGTAGCCACAAAGGTTCCTGTAGCCATGAAGGCTCATGTATGTGGTTTCTGGTTCACCACAAAGCATCACTTTATGGTGACAAAATATGGTTTCCGGCTAACCATAAACCTGTACTTACAAGGTGGCTTTGAGATTACCACGAACTTTACACATGCCTTAATAATGCTTACATTCCATACTCCAACTCTTGGAGTCTCTAAGTAGATACAATGACCACTTACAAAAAATCACCTAGATTTGCTTACCATTGAACTGTATGACTCATCATCAAGAGTCTATTCCAAAAAATTCACAAAAATCACACACAAACTTGATTGTCTATCCTCCTTTGTTGCTCACAATACCATTCACCTCCACGAACACCACACCATTACTTTGGCTTTGTACTATTTTTTGAGTCTTTGGCATCTTCATTTTACTTCGACAAGCTAGTATTGGTCTCCATGTTTTGTCTGTCATCAATTAGAGTTTCGAATTCTGACAAAATGACATCATATTGAGGTCACAAATCTCAATATTTATACAAAATTCCAATACTTTTCCACATTTACCCATACCAAACAAAAGCAATACCAAATGACAATATAATCACAAGTGATAACCATGACACTAATACAATATCCATGAAGAAAAAAACTGGTGCAAACATTCAACACATGGCCACACCATTCACTGCTGCGGACAGACCGCCCAAAATTTCAGTTCACTAGAACACCGCCCACACTGCACATTATCTTCGATATGATCCTTATCATATCACTCACAACTGATCGATTCACATTGCTTCACAAACATGCATGAGCAACATCCTTTCACCTACTTGCTAGTTCACATTTCGACAAGAAGTAATTCATCTCCACCACTCAGGCGCTCAGCCTTGAGGAGATACAATGTAGCCACCAAGGCTCAATTCATCCACCAAGGCTTATCACAACCACAAAGGCTCACCAGCCACGAAGGCTTTATCTCATCATATAAAGCATCATCTTGACACTCGACTCTTTCAACTACCCAATTGCACCACAAAACAACAAATATTCCAACCTGAAAGCTACCTTGTTCAACTCAAGCATGTAGTGAAGCCACCACCAATTGGTTCCAACGAGAAATTAAGACAAATTGAAACCCAAAAAAAAAACTAGGATTCGAGGACTTGGCCCTTCTCAGTGGCTCCGTCCACCCTCTCGCCATACAACAACCGAGTGCTCAAATCTTATACTACCTCATACGCACCGTCACACACGCGTTGCATTCAATTCAAGAAAATTCACATTCCACAGATAAAAATTCACTATCACAACTGTAGGGATAATGAAACATGGTTCTACATTCCCAAAAAAACCCATCATTGTATAGCTGGTACCAATAACAACAACGTCGAGATGTATCATCCATGTGGAGAGCTTTGATGTGAGATTTGCTTCGATCTATGACTCCACTTTCTTCTAAATTCTCTCCTCGAAAGCTCATGGTTTTTCATTCTATTGACTCATTATTCCATCATGCCTTCACAATTGTGGAACCATTGCTTAAGGAAGAAAACGTTGCATTTTTGTTTGAGCCCACTCTGCAAGAACAACAATACCGATCCCGAGAAGCCATCACGCCTTCCCGAATCTCCATTCCTTTGTTTTGGAACTGGAGTACTCTCCATGGTAATGGATCTCATTTTGTTTATTTTTTTAAGAAATATAAATAGGCATATAACAAAGACCAAAAATCTGCCTGCAATAGACCCCCACAGGATGACCACATTTTTCAGAGATTTTCTCTGATGCACTATAGCATTGCTAGTCGGAAATAATGTCGAGAATGTCAAGAATTGGTATGTCTTAAACCGAATTCTGCAACTTACAAACAACGCTTCACCCCCTTCATTTACCATAAAAGGATAGAGAATTTTGAGCACTATTAACAAACACAATTCGCATTGTTCCATGGGCAAATTTCTCCACCATTTAACCAAACCGAGAAACCCTGTGCATAGCAGAGGAAGAAGAGTGAGAGGATTCTGCAGCGAATCATTTTCTTGCGGAAAATTACTAATAGAGACAGGCTAGCTCCATAGTTCGGATATTGGCATAGCTTAAATTCAAAAAATGTCAAGTTTGAACACACACAATACAAGGATCTGTGACCACATAAAACCTCCCGTTCTTTCCTCCAAGAGCATTCCTTCTGAATCTGAGCAATCAAAGATCAAAATGGCTTTTCTACTGTCCCTCCATGAAATGACTTTAAAGAAATGCGAGCTTCGGGCTTTGCAGCAAACAAGTGACCGGAGACTCGATCACAGCCACCAACTCCGGCGGTCAACTCCACGGGACAAATCCTTGCAGAGAGCCTCCTCCATCTTAGATCTTATGGATCAGAGATCTCGCCCTCTACGATAGATCCAAAAACCGGCTTCATTCATATGATGAATTTCAACATGGCTCATATATCCCTTGCAACCAGTGGTGCACACACAACAAAAATGGAGGGCAATGACAACCAACACCATGGGCTTGACCTTCTCTAAAGAAAAACAGCCACATAGTCAGCTCGACCTCCTCTGAAACGCAGCAAAGAAACCAACAGATTGCACTGTAGCCTCTAGTAGATCACTTCTCCGTTGCTCTGCGTGTAAGCGATCACAACTTCACCACACTTTTTAATCTACACTAGCACTGTAGAAAACCACATCTTCCTTCAGATTGGAAAGTTAGCAGCAAACCCAACAACACAGATCTGGGTCAATATCCCAAGCCTCAACCTCGGCATAGCAGAAACCCTCAAGAATTATAGAGGCACTCCAAAGATCACGCAGCCATATTTGGCTCGATCACCCACATATTCACGCAACAAGTCTTCATGCAGCAACACCTCTTCTCCATGTCGGGCCACCAATCGGCCTTCAAACAGCTTTGAGGCACATAGGCACTCAATCACCAAAGCGAATCAATTAAAATTCACAATGCTTCTGCTGCGGGTCTGACCACCAATAGCCATAATGGCTTACCAACTCCACACTCACCAAGGGCACGAACACCCTCCAACACGACTGTAAATCGACTCACATGGCAGGTTTAATTTCCATGCAAACCCTTCAACACACCGGAATTTACAGATGCACAACATGAACACGCTGCTCAATCCGCTAGGCAGTTTCTCACATGATCCTCCCAGATCACTCCACAGAGAAATGCTCGAACAATGATGAATTAGACAAACAAAACTAAAGAAATACAAATACTGATTTATATTTCTATGCCCACGAAGGGCCAAAGGCCCTTACAGGCTCCGATACCAAGATAAAATATCAATATGCAAACTATATTGATTAATCAAAGAGATTACACACATTTATACATGAGATAGTGTCAAGATAGGAAATCTATCTTGGACGCACAATAATGTGGTTGAGAGATTCTCTCAACCACACACTAAACTAGCAATAAATATAGTTCTAGCTACCTCCTATGATGTAGGAACAATCTCCTTATATAGAGAGTCACAACCACAGACAAGTGGGAATTACATATTCCAACAAAGATGATGGTAGCCTCAAAATTAAATAATATTCAAATTAAATGAATAAAAAATTCAATAAATTACTTAGTGCATTAAAAGTAAATTACACACTAATTCAATACAAAAGGAAAATAAAATATTTGATCCTACTATAAGTACATATAAACCCTAATACAATTATGTTAAACACGCCTATAATGGTGATTGATTCAAAAGTCTTGAGAACCCAATCTCACATAAACCAAGGTATGAAAAAAATTTAAGTAAGTCTTAAAGAGCATGTACCAAAGTTGAAAAACTCAAAAATCCATAGCCATTATGAATGTTGGGAGAATGTGGAGAATTAATTTTTGATGATGCCACCAAAATTATACATGCATATAATGATTTCACTTCCACTCATATAATTACATAAATGAATTTATTCCAATTACATCATGAGGCCATTATCTCATGAAAAATAAAAGAAGAAAAAAATCAATGATATAAAACATGCACAATCAAGAAATTTAAGATTATAAAAACATGTAAATTGCTAAATAAAAGAAATGTAAAACTATAAAAATATATATTTATATGTTTGAAGAATGTAACTTAAATTCTAGTTATAATTATGAGTGATAGTAAAGAAATCCAATTCTAATTGCAAGACATTAAATAAATAAATAAATAAATCTACCTTAAATATTGGTTTAACTTTCTACTTAAAAACAAGAAAATTTAAAAAAAAAAAAACCTACTTACTTTGATAATGGATTTACTTGATCTGTCCCCCTTCAACATATATCCATATCCATCTTGACATTCTTTGAGAAAACGGTTCTATTCATATATATACACATACTACTTAAGCTCCAAGGTATATAGTATATACTATAAATTGATCATATTTTCAAAGAAATGAAAAATAACTCAGAAGGAAATATAAATCCATTTATCTAAATTGATCATATTTTAAAGAAAACATAAATCCATTTATCTAAACATTTAAGTATTTTGTTAAAAGAAAAGAAAAATGAATATTATAAATGCAAAGCATAAATGGAGAGTGTTTATTTTAAATGTTTAGAGAATTTTATTCCTTTGTTTTACGTGCTTCCTCTTTTCCCTTGTTTTACATGTTTCCCTTCACGACACGATATTGAAGATGCATTTTGTCTAATTATAAATTGTAGAGATTCGTAGAGAGATTTATGGTCCTAAATTAATTTTATACCTTTGTAGGAACCAAGTAACTTGCATCCGCATAGCCTTGGAAACCTGACCTACTTTACATTAAAATCTTTTGAAATTAGTAGCCAATACCCTGCAATTGTTTGCGCATCACTTGTAACACCCAGAGCTCCCCCAACAAAAAGGATCGACACCAGTGAGAGATTTTAATAGCTATCGGCATCAGTCCAGAAGATGTTGAAGATCACGAAAACCATACATCGAATGGAATGACGACACATACAGCCATACAGTGTATTGAAATGATGCATCAACACATGGTGTATTTAAACGACGCATTAGGCCAGAAAGTATATTGAAACAACAAATAAATAAAACTTTCAGGGAAAGCATCCCAATGAGCTTTAAATCTCGCCCATCCATGCCTATCTTACACGAAGAAGTTGGAAATTAAATTTAAATCATCTTTCTAATTAAAAAGAAATATCTCTCAACCCCAATTCCAATATAGATTAAGCCTATCAGTTTAATAATAAGACATGATTTTCTTAAAAACCAAACTATACATTAGACATAATTCTTAAACATTGTACAAGATTTCAGGGACCTTAAACATTGCACAAGCTTTCAGGGGTCTCACATATGATGGATTTTATGGTATAAATTAAGAAAGTAATTAATATATACACTATTTTAAATACTATTAAAAATTGGAGAGAGCATCTATTGAATAAAAAAACGAATATTATTGAATAAAAAATTGTATATTTATAAAGTTTTATGATAAAAAATAATCTATTTCATTTATAATATTTTTATACTATTGAATAAAAGATATAAAATTATGAAGCTTTATGATAAAAAAAATGTAGTTCTCTTTTTCCTGATACCACTTGGTTTCTACACGCATTCATAGTCCCAAAGAATGTCTCAATATCATGTAATCATGGCCCCCTTATCACTCAACATTAATACCCAATTAATTTACTTGTACTTCCCACAATTTAGGGTGCTTTCAACACCCTTATATTAAATTTCACCCTTTGGATTTGTTTTGTAGAAAATTGTATTATGCAAGTGCGTGAAGTGAGTAGCTTTCATACAAAGATGATTTTACTTTATAGAATAAATTTTATACTTTAAAAGTTTGAGCCCACTTTCCCTTAAACTATCAATATGAAGAATTTCTTTAATGTGGCGGGATGAGAGGCTGATATAGATGTTTTTAAATATACAAAATTACATAGAAAAATATAGATTTCACCTGTATCCCAAAAAAAAAATTTATGTAAAAAACTGAAAACAAAATAAACTGAAAATTGAAAATCAAATTAAAAGAAAAACATAATGAATATATATTATTTATATTCACCTAAATTAGGCCCAAACCATATTCAATTGTTGAAGCTAATGCTTACATTCTATATTTGAGAAGTTGGTTTGTGATGGTCAAGAAATTCTCTCAACCTCTCTCTCTAAATTAGGAATAAATAGGATCTCAGAAACTCTATTTAATAGAGTAATCTCAATGTAATTAGTGTGTGTGAGTGTGTTTACACATACACCATTTATATATAATATATAAATGTTTTTTTAGTAATTGTGTGTTTTTAGTTGTTTCTATCATGATATCAAAGCACAAGATCAAAGCCGTGTGTGTGTTGTATTGCATTTATCCAATACAAAATCTTATTTGCCAGAAAAAGTTCCATTCAGGGCTGTGAGGCTAGAGCCGAGGTTCAAGCTTAGCTCAATCGACGTTGAAGCTCATGAAAGTTACAAAATTGTTTCCATTAAGGTTGTATCTCTCTTTGGGCTGCTAGATAGACAAAAATTGAAGCAAAGATCGTAATTCACATATTCCTTGCAATTAAACATCTCTCATACTAATAAACGCGGATATATGTAAAAATCAAAGCATCGACTTTGGGAATTGAAATTCCTCAACCAATGATTCAATTTTTTCACAACGGCCTCAATTTCTTCTTTAGCAGAGGGTTCGGGCGTGTGTAACTTCATCGAAATTTCGGGAGCTGACTTGACCTTATTTTCTACAACATTAAATTTCTGCTGAGTCTTCTTGTTGGCGGGAGGTCGCTCAATTGATATTGCTTTCAACATAGATTGGTTGTAATGCATCGACTTTGGGAATTGAAATTCCTCAACCAATGATTCAATTTTTTCACAACGGCCTCAATTTCTTCTTTAGCAGAGGGTTCGGGCGTGTGTAACTTCATCGAAATTTCGGGAGCTGACTTGACCTTATTTTCTACAACATTAAATTTCTGCTGAGTCTTCTTGTTGGCGGGAGGTCGCTCAATTGATATTGCTTTCAACATAGATTGGTTGTAATGCATTCCAATGAAAATGAAAAATTCTTATTCGAGCTTATGACCAGAATTTGTACGTTAATGCAACAAAAGTGCATGTTGGCTACTATTACAGGCCCGTGATGTTTTCACAGCGTCTAATAAATGAATTGTTTATACTGCCAGCCTCGATCATGTGCATCTTAGTAGATAAATTATTAGTATTACAATTTGTTTGTAAATTAATTAACTATGAATTTTCAAAATTAGATAAAAATAGTTGAATCTAGATAAATACCATATTTATATTGTTATTTTATATAACTAGCGAATACAGGGGTTGGCACCCATGTATCTCGGTAAATGAGAGTCCGTCCATAGAATGACTAGCAGTTCATCTATTGCAAACATGTAATCAATTGTTTTCGAAGAGATCAAGTGGCAGTAAAGCTCAACATAGATGGTTCTCAAGATAGTATGGCAGTTGAGGATCTAAGGAAGGATTCCTCATTCGTTGAAGACTTAAAGTGGTCTTCTAATGAGGTTATGTGACATATTGAGATGTTGTCCAGTAATTGACTTCAAGAGGTCCTTGATTCGAGAGTTGAGGAAGCGAACTCTGGAATCCAACTTGCCAGCTACACCTTTACTAGGGTTATGAGGCAACTTGATGGAGCATCTACTGATAAGCTAAAGAATGATTGATTATTTTTTTTATTTATGACTGATTTCAATAAATTGTGTAATGTAATCATTAAGTGGGAATGTTGGAGTTAATGCTTACATTATATATTTGAGAAGTTGATTTGTGATGGTCCAGAAATTATCTCAACCTCTCTCTCTAAATTAGGAATAAGTTGGATTTCAGAAACTCTATTTAATAGAGTAGTAATCACTGTATGAGTGTGTTTACACATACACCATTTGTGTATAATATATAAGTGTTTTTTTAGTAATTGTATATTTTTAGTTGTTTCTATCATCAATTATATCAAAAAAAAATATAAAACAAATAATAATTTGATATCTTAGATTTATGATATTTTTTATTTATACATACAGAAAGAAAATAAAAGCATAAAAATACAACCCAATATCAACAATTAAGTGCCATCAAATTTTATTTATTTTGTTCTCTTAATTTATTTTACTTCACAATCTTAGAAATTTGATCAGTCTAAACATTTCACTACTAATACTTCATAATTATCAAATAATAATTAAGAGTTATACATTATTAAGAATTAAAATTATGAGTAAAATAATAAATAGCAAACTAATATAAAAACATAAATAAGTTTCCATAAATGTAACTTAAAAATGATTCCGCTTAAGCTTGAAAATGATATATCACTACACAACCATATTTTTTAAAAGAACAATAGGGAAGAAATATATTTAAAAAATAAAATCTAAACTAATTAATTCTTTTTACACTTATTCTAAATTACATTAATTATTAAAAATTATGTGAAATTGTACTTATAATATAGTCATGTAAAAGTAATCCTGCAAACACATGTCCATAAAATATTAATAATAAAAATCAGATTAATCTAGTATGACGAAATAAAATAATTATGGTAACTAGCATCCCATTTAAAATGAATAATATATCATAATTATTTGTCCGTAAAATATTAATAATTGAAATCAGATTAATCTAGTACGAGGAAATGAACAGATTACGTTACCTAGCATTCCATTCATTCATAATGAATAATATATCATCCTTATTATAAAAATAAAAAAATATTTGAAGAGATCCGTCCATCTATGTTTCAATTCTGTCATGAAAATACTTTCAGTAAACATGAAATTATTGGAGTAAAAATATAGTTGAATCATATATCTATTAAGATCATTGTGAAGCAAATTCATGTTTCGTAGAAAGAGGTTAATATTAACCTGCAATGTTGTTATTATGAAATGACAACTTATTCAAAAGAAACATTTCCAGCCAAATTTCAATTGGGTCATTGAAATTAAGTTTAAGTCTATATATTGATTGTGAAAATTTCATCGATGAATAATATAATTCATGGATAATATAATTGGTAAGAATTATATGAAGCAATTTCAAGTATCGGATCTTCTGCAACATTATTAAAGTTGATATTATTAATCTTTTCCTTTGGCATCGCAATGACTATCCCGATTGATGTGCATTGACCGAACATTAAATTATTTTGACCAATTTCTCCATCAGAGAGAAAGAGAAGCGAATACATCAAACTTATATTGGATTGTTGCCCACAATTCAGGTATTTGGATTGTTGCCCACAATTCAGGGTATAACCTAGCCTATTTGATTAATCAATCACAGAAAAAGTTGAGAAGAACATTCCAATTCTGGAAACTGCATCAAAAGAGAAAAAACAAGTGGGTAAGCATATGCTTTATTATTGATTGATGCAAGTATACATTTTCTCCCTAAATTTCTGACAAAGTTGAGACGAACTTTCCAATTCTTCCAACTGCATGAAAAGAGAAAAAACAAGTGAATAAGAATATGCTTTATTATTGAATAAATAAACTATACATTTTCCCCCTAAATATATGAATATATCTCTATACATTTCCGAATTTTTCCATAAATTTCTATATATTTCTATATACATTTCTAAATTTTTCTATGCATTAGTGTGCTTTGGTTGGTAGGTAGTTCTGTGAACCTAGCACAGCTATCACTTTGAAAGTTCTATTACCATTATCCCGGACGAGCAAGCAAATTGAAAGCAGCACACTGAAAGAAAAGGCGGGCACATCACGAACAAAACCGCAGAGTACACCATCCGAAATGAAGATATTGCAGAAGTAGGAGAGATGCACATTGTACTAACCTAAAGCTTAGAAAAGGGAGATATCTATAGTATTTTGTTTTAAATTTCTTTCAGACATTTAGGAAAACACATTTCTGAGCATGCAAAGGTAATCTTATTAAATAGTATATAACAGGAACAAGAATGTCAATGCTATTGTACATATTTTAATTGCTATTTTACATATTTTAATTACATCTATGGAAGTGGGAAATGTCCAAGCTTATCCATTATATTACCCAAATCATGTTTTTCTTCAATTTCATACCTCAAACGTGGAGGCATCTAAGATGTAAGCATTCTACTTGCAGAAGATGAATAGTTGTAGTATATATACAATGCTTGCATTATGTATATATAAAATAAGAACTCAAAACACCTTAAGATTCTAGAATTGAAGATTTATTTTATAGTTTCGATCTCAGAAATCCTTAAAAGAATACATAGAAATTTTGAAACTACCTTTGATCATTCGACTCCTACTTGAATCCGTAGTGAAAACTCTGCAAAACAAATTCCATTATTCATGGAAACATTGCCAGCAAAGCTCGAAGAGGCGATGCTCTTTCTTATAGGATTTATGTGTCCTCCTCCTCCCCTCTTAAGGAGGGATTCTTGTTGGAATTTAATTTCAAACTGCCCAGATAAATCAGTAGGCGGCAGCACGTTTAAATAGTGTAGAGTTAAGGTGGGAGCACGTTTTATGTGTGATCACCATGTGATTGAAGATCGACGGTTAGCGGGAGGATAACTAGCCTGGAGGTTAACGAGTGGAGAGCCTCCGCAGTTGACCCGACAATCGGGCGTTGACCCACAATCAATGGCCAAGATTTACTGCAGGGCCTCACCTCGATTGTTATGTACCGGCGGAATGCAGCCCCCGCAGCCACTAGGAAGTGGTGTCTCCACCCACGCACCACCGAACCACCACCGCCGCGAAAATTTGCCAAACGATGCCACCAAGCCAAATTCATCATCAATGCGATTTTTTTTAAGTGTTGCCGGCAGAAGTTATGAGGCCATTAATGAAATTTTCAAGCGGTGAATTTTTGCAGTTATGTCAATTAAATGACATTGAATTGAATTGAGATATTTTGTTTATATATAGAACAAAGATGTAATTTAATTTTTTTTTCATATATAGATACACAGAACCGTCTATGTTCTTTTATGCACAGAAGTGAAAAAACATAGCAGAATTAAGAATACACAGTAGTGTATGTTTGTTTTAAAAAAAAATAGAGAGAGAAAAATTCAATATACACAACAATGTATATTTTAAAAAAAACATAGTGAGTTGTTTTGTTTTGTAATAAACAGAGACAGTGAATGAAAATTCATAGCAGCGTTTTTTTTAGAGAGGCAGAGAATTTTTTTGTTTTTGTTTGGAACTGTGTGTTGTAACAGTCCAGTAGGTGTAATCCCTTTATGTTGAGAAAGAACTTGTAACAAATTTTTTATGGAATAAATGTTTGTTTTATTGAGTTGAAACTCTGTTTTCTGAGAGTGAAATTTATTTCTCTGTGTTAAAGAGGGGGAGTTTAATTTCTCCATTATCAATTCTAGAATTTTCAATATTCCAACATGGTATCAGAGCCAGTCCAAACTCTTTGAAGGTCAAAGAAGCTGAAGGGAAGGAGTTCTTTGTTGCAACAACTTCTCCAGCAATGTGAAGACTCAGACAAGAAGAATCCAAAGGTATTTCTCTATACATTTTTGTGTTACTATTGCAGTACAGATAGTTAATTTTAAACACATACTCAAGTGTTTTTGAATCATAGTTAAGAGTGCAGAATCGCTGGAGCCAGCACTGGTATGGGTATGGGAAATATCCATCTCCCACAATTTAATGGAAAAAATTATGACTTTGGTCAATAACTATGAGGGCATTATTTGTCTCCCAAGACTTATGGGAATTTGTTGAGGATGGCTTTGAAGAGCCAGCAGATGCAGAAGATTTTGAGATGTTAACTTAAGCAGGAAGAGAACATCTGAAGAGTAATAAGAAGAAAGACGCCAAGGCTCTTTTCTTTTTGTATCAAGCAGTGCATGAGAGTGTGTTTCCAAGGATAGCAACAACTAAGAGATCCAGAGAAGCATGGGAAACTCTCAAGACAGCTTATCAAGGCATGGAGAAAGTGAAGACAGCAAAACTGCAGTTGCTGAGGAGAGACTTTGAGACTCTCTGTATGAAAGAGTCAGATACTATTGACTCATTCTTCACTCATGTGATTGGAATGGTCACACAAATAAGATCTCATGGAGAGACTCTTGAATATAAGAGGATTGTGGAGAAACTCTTGAGGATTCTACCCTCAAGATTCGATGTGATTGTCACCACCATAGAAGAGACTAAAGATCTTACAAAGTTTTCAGTGGATGGCCTACATGCATCACTGATGACCCATGAACAGAGATTGGGTAGGAGTGAAAACTCATCTCTATAACATGCCTTTAAGACCCAGTTGTCTTTCGGAAGAGGAAGAGGGCAAGGCAGAGGAAACAAAAGAGGAAGAGGCAAAAGCCAAAACAGAGGTGGAAGGAACAACCCTTCGCATTCACATGGAAGCTACAACAGTCAAGATCACAGCCACGGCCAAGGCAGTAGCCAACAAAATGGTCAGCAGAATTCTTAAGGACAGAGGTATGATAAATCCAATGTCCAATGTTACCATTGTAAAAAATATGGTCATTATGCTAATGAATGTAGAAAGAAGCAGCAAGATATGGCAAGTAGAACTAGTGCAAATTTCACTAAGGAAAATAGCAGCCAAAATAATTTGTTTTTAGCTTGTAACATGGCTGAAGAAAAAATTGAGGATTTATGGTTTCTAGACTCCGGTCGTAGTAACCATATGACAGGAAACTTAGCAATGTTTTCTATGTTAGATGAGAGTGCGCAGTCACAAGTCACACTAGGAACTGATAGCAAAGTTTCTGTTATGGGAAAAGGAGATGTAAATGTTTTAACGAGGAAAGGAGCAAAGAAATCCATAGCAGATGTTTATTATGTTCTAGGAATGAAGTGTAACCTCTTAAGCATTGGACAACTTGTCCATAAGGGGTATAATGTTTTCTTTGAGGATGATTTTTGTACCATCATGGATAAACCACCCAGAAAACTATGTATTGCTGAAATGAAGATGACAAGGAATAGGATGTTCCCTCTCAGAATGAGAGCAGATTTGAAGAATGGTGAAGAGAAAGTAGCAGTTGAACAAGAGACTTTCCAAAGCGAACCAAAAGATGATAAGTGGTTATGGCACTTGAGATTTGGACATTTCAACTTTGGAGGCCTTAATTTGTTGAACATAAAAGGAATGGTAAGTGGTTTTCCATTGATAGAGAAACCGGACAACCTTTGTGAAATTTGTATCTTGGGGAAACAACACAAAGAAAGTTTTCCTTACGGGAAAAGCATAAGGGCAAAAGCACCCTTAGAGATTGTCCACTCAGATGTATGTGGACCAATGCAAACTCCATTACTTGCTAACAACCACTATATCTTAACATTCATAAATGATTTTACAAGAAAAACTTGGGTTTACTTTTTGAAAAACAAAAGTGAAGTGTTTGAAAAATTTTGCAATTTCAAAGCACTTGTTGAGAAACAAAGTGGGCTGCATATCAAAGTCTTAAGGATTGATAGAGGAGGTGAGTATATCTCTAAATATTTTCTACGTTTTTGTAGAGAAAATGGTATTCATAAGCAGTTTACAACTAGATATACTCCGCAGCAAAATGGAGTAGCTGAAAGGAAGAATAGAACCATAATGGACATGGCAAGGAGTATGTTAAAGGCAAAGAATTTGCCTAATGATTATTGGGCTGAAGCTGTACATTGTGCAGCGTACATTCTAAATAGGTGCCCTACAAAAGCAGTTATGAACAAAGTGCCGGAAGAGGCATGGAGTGGCACAAAGCAAGGTGTCACACACATGAAGGTTTTTGGATGTGTGGCTTATGCACACATTCCGGATCAACTAAGGAAGAAGTTGGACAGCAAGGGGGAGAAATGTATTTTCATTGGATACAGTGAGGAATCCAAGGCATACAGGTTATATAACCCATCCAGCAAGAAGTTTCTTGTGAGCAGAGATGTTCAGTTCATTGAAGAGGAAGCTTGGGATGGAAGCATAGAGAAGACGGTGAATGTTAAACACTGTTTATCTCATGATGAGAATGATGATGAGGTGGCTGAAATACATCCCCAAACAGCAACACCAACACCACAGAGCACACCCTTGAGGAGAAATGAAAGTGCTTCTCCAAGCACACCACAAGGAGGAAATTCAAGTGCTTCTTCAAGCACTTGTACACCTACTGAAAGAGGTAAGAAATTCAGAAGTCTGAAAGATATTTATGAACAAGATATAGCTAATGAAGGTATCAATTCTTTGTTTGCTTTATATTATCATGTTGATGATCCTGTTCATTTCGAAGAAGCTATCAAGAATGAGAAATGGATAGAAGCTATGAATGAGGAGATAAATGCCATAGAAAGAAACAAGACTTGGGATTTGGTTGAACTCCCAAAAGGTAAAGATGTCATAGGAGTGAAATGGGTCTACAAGACCAAGAGTAATGCTAAAGGTAAAATAGAGAGACACAAGGCAAGACTTGTCGTCAAAGGTTATAAACAGAAGCATGGGATATATTATGAGGAAACTTTCGCACCGGTTGCCAGAATGGAAACCGTAAGAGCAGTGATGTCCATAGTAGCACAAAACAAGTGGAAAGTTTACCAAATGGACGTGAAGTCAACATTCCTAAATGGAGTGTTAATGGAAGAGGTTTACATTGATCAACCTCTCGGCTATGAAAAGAAAGGCCAAGAAAACAAAGTATGAAAGTTGAAGAAAGCTCTTTATGGGCTGAAACAAGCGCCAAGAGCGTGGTATAGTAGGATAGATTCATATCTACTGGAAAATGGATTTGAAAAGTGTGAGGGAGAACCCACCCTCTACATCAAAGAAAAATATGGAAAAATATTGAGTGTAGTCTTATATGTTGATGATGTTATTTTTACAGGTAATGATGATTGCCTTATTGAACATTTTAAAACAGTCACGAAAGAAGAATTTGAAATGAATGATATGGGTTTGTTGAAATACTTCTTGGGAATAGAAGTAGAACAAAATGAAAATGTGATTTTTATCTCACAGGCAAAGTATGTTAACGAGGTGCTTGAAAGATTTAACATGCAGGAGAGCAAAGCAGCAATCACTCCCACAATGATAGGATTAAAACTCGGCAGAGATGACAGCAACAAGGATTTTGATTCTAGTTTATACAAGAGCATAGTTGGAAGCCTTATGTATTTGACTGCAACTAGGCCAGACATAATGCATGCTGTTAGTTTGATTTCCAGATTCATGGAAAAGCGAAAGGATGCACATTGGAAAGCAACAAAAAGAATTCTGAGATATGTTAAAGGTAAAAAAAGGTTTGGTATTTTTTATTCTTCTTCAGAATGTTCAAATTTAGTTGGATACATTGACAGTGATTGGGCTAGAACTGTAGATGATCGGAAGAGCACTTCCGGTTATGTTTTTCACATGGGTTTAGAAGCCATTTCATGGGCTTCTAAGAAACAGCCCATTGTAGCGTTGTCTACAACAGAGGCAGAATATGTGGTAGCTACAACAGCAGCATGTCAAGTAGTTTGGATGAGAAAAATGTTGAGAAGTTTATGCCAAGAACATGTAAAAGGGACAGTGACTTTTTGTGACAATAGCTCAGTTATTGCATTGTCTAAAAATTTTGTTTTTCATAAAAGGACAAAACACATTGACGCCAAGTTTCACTTCATACGTGAATTGGTTAACAATGGTGAAATATTTCTGCATCATTGCAGAATAGAGGATTAATTTGCAGATATCCTCACAAAGCCACTTGCGTAGAAAAGCTTTGAACATTTCAGAAAATGCCTAGGTATGCAGGAAAATGCAGCGGTTGAAATTAAGGGGGAGTGTTGGAATTTAATTTCAAACTGCCCGGATAAATCAGCAGGCGGCAGCACGTTTAAACAACGTAGAGTTAAGGTGGGAGCACGTTTGATGTGTGATCACCGTGCGATTGAGGATCGACGGTTAGCGGGAGGATAACTAGCCCGGAGGTTAATGAGTGGAGAGCCTCTGCAGTTGACCCGACGATCGGGCGTTGACCCATGATCAATGACCAAGATTTACTGCGGGGCCTCACTCGGATTGTTATGTACTGGCGGAAGGCAGCCCCCGCAACCACCAGGAAGTGGTGTCTCCACCCACGCACCACCGAACCACCACCGCCGCGAAAATTTGCCAAACGGTGCCACCAAGCCAAATTCGCCATCAATGCGATTTTTTTAAGCGGTGCCGACAGAAGTTATGAGGCCATTAATGAAATTTTCAAGCAGTGAATTTTTGCAGTTATGTCAATTAAATGACATTAAATTGAATTGAGATATTTTGTTTATATATAGAACAGAGATGTAATTTATTTATTTTTTCATATATAGATACACAAAACCGTCTATGTTCTTTTATGCACAGCAGTGCGTTGAAAAAAAACAGAGCAGAATTAAGAATACACAGCAGTGTATGTTTGTTTTAAAAAAAAACAGAGAGAGAAAAATTCAATATACACAACAGTGTATATTTTAAAAAAAACACAGTGAGTTGTTTTGTTTTGTAATAAACAGAGACAGTGAATGAAAATTCATAGCAGCGTTTTTTTTAGAGAGACAGAGAAGAGTTTTTGTTTGTTTGTTTTGGAACTGTGTGTTGTAACAGTCTAGCAGTTGTAATCCCTCTGTGTTGAGGAAGAACTTGTAACAAATTTTTTATGGAATAAATGTTTGTTTTATTGAGTTGAAACTCTGTTTTCTGAGAGTGAAATTTATTTCTCTGTGTTAAAGAGGGGGAGTTTAATTTCTCCATTATCAATTCTAGAATTTTCAATATTCCAACAATTCTAAGGATTCTACAGAGATGTTGTCACTACATCCAATGGTTGAGGAAACAAGAGATGCAATGAACCTGTCCGTCATTCCGTTCAGTTACATTGTTGACAGAATGATTCTTCGGCCGAATTTCGTTTTCGATTAGCGCATTACATCTAGACTAGCCATGTCATGTTACAGGTTTGAAAACGACTATTATAATTGAACAAGTCAAGATAACCCTAAAATATTTTCATTTATGAAAGGTACATAACCATAATTTCTAACCGTATAATGGCCAAAGGCTTCAGTGAAGCAAAATCAATCTGATTATTAGGTTACCCTACATGAAAGTGCTAATATTGTATTCAATGGAGATTTATGCCCCAAGCGGTAGATAACTCTTTCCTCTTTTCTTTTCCTCTAACTATTTTAATGAGACCGTGTGCTCTTCATTAAGGGACCTAAATATTTCCACAAAAAGAATAAATCTCATATGTGAGTTTTATTGGCACAACTACATTCTACAGTGGAGGCTATCTCCAACCACTATTTTGGTTGTCGAACAAGTATATGAGGTTTTTCTTTTGGTACTATTTTTCTGTGCATAGATAGAAGCGAGAATATACTAGCTTTGGCTCACCCCATAACCTCCTAGTTCATTAAGATATCAACATCTAATCCTCCATCGAGCATTACATCCAAGCTAGATAACCCAACCCATGACCTCCTAAGATTGATTCATTAAGATATCAACATCTAATCCTCCATTGAGAATTATATACGAGTGAGAGAGCCCATAATGAAGGCAAAACCATTGAAAGAAATGCATCCTTGTTGTTTTTTGTACAAGAATATTTGGAATTACTTGGAGCCTTTCATAACATCCACAACTAGGTGGAGTGCATGCAAAATATTATGGATCTGTTGTATTAGAATGTTCTGCCCTCTTTCTCTCTTTGAAGAAAGTGATTCTGAATTAATTGTTGAATATTAATATTATTATATAATATTTTCCATCTGCTTTGTGGGAAGTTGGGCCACTTTTCCATAAGGCGTAGAATTCTCACTCAAGACCACCTTATCACTTTCCAAGCAATCGGGGCTGTGATTCCTATAATGAAGCTATTAATATTTCGACCAACCTCCTTACTTAGGCTAATAAGCCCAACAGGAAGAAGGCAGATATCATTGATCTGTTTCATCGCCGTATGTCACGGTCCTCGTTGATAACTGTTTCACCCACCTGCAGGGTTTACTCCCTTCGGTCCGGACGGGAACGAATTCATATTTCCTACCAAAAAAAGTAATAAGATTACTTACGGAAATCCCACCCAATCCAGTCAAGAAGGTATGCATGGACGGTTATGGAATAACAATGTTCATTACGCGCATGAATTTGTTTAACAACACTTTGAGTCGTTGGCTATTGTGTATTAAAACTGACATTTATATATGTTATACTTCTCAAGGAGTAGCTACCGAGCAGTAAGTACCTTGTCTAACCATCGATGGGGAAGTTATAGTTTTGTGAGGTACTAATCTAGGGACTATGGAAGCTGCTTTACTTACATCTTCTTATTGTTGAGCTTTAGGATTGGATCTTCTATAAGGCAGTCGAGTGTCCCCTCCCCATATTCGTCCGCTCTTCACGGGTCAGGAAGGTCAAGTTGTATATGACTATTATTCACATATTTAAAAAGGATATCTTGAGTTCCAGAGTTATTAATTCATTCCATCATTTCCCTCCCCGGCTTGGGCAGTATTTTACAAATATTAATACGTTGCTAAGTACTTCAACATTGAAGATAACCCCTGAAGAGGATTTGAAGATAACCCCTGAAGAGGATTTATAGTAGACATGTCACCTTTGGGCATTGAAGCTACTAGATGTCTATTCGAAGTTTACCAAGCATTTATCGGTCGAGTGCATTAGGAAGGCGATGTAATGAATCTATTTGTCGGGAAAATGAATGGAATTTCCTTTATCTAGTTAGGGAAAGTTGTCTCATTTAATCGAATTTATCTTATGCTGATGGAGTGCATACTTTTCATTAGAATCAATCGGAATAACCCAACAATTACCTTGTTGTTCGGATAATATTTCTCCCTCACGAGAAAGTGGGAAGATCATCCGCTACAGACAGTTCATATCAAACTAATTCCTCATACAATGGCTATCTAATGCTTCAACGACTGCTAAACCGTGTCCTATCACTAGAAGATATGTTAGTCAAGCCTGTGCTGTTACTGATGCATTGATTTCACCATTCGGGGTCCCTCCCGCATGGACTATCTTAAAAACTGCATGAAGCAATTTGTATACTATATGCCGAATACAGTAGGTATATCTTCCTCAATATCCTATCAATCCCTGCAGTCCTTGTCTAAAACACCATGTTATATATTTGATTATGTGTGATCTATTAAGTGGTTTTCAAGTCCAGTTTCACTAATTTGGTGTTCAAGCTTGTAACAATATCCATTATTCAATGTAATATTGCAAAGTCATTTGAACACTGGTCTGATCATGTTTTTGTAATGCTATTATTTGTTTTTAATTAATTTGAACAATTCCACTAAACTATTGGCTTGATGAATTGCTTTCCCAATGCAATAGGAAGTTGAATAGGAGACTTTAATTTTCATCCAATTTTATGTCAAGCTTTGCAGTTGTAATGATAGCAGAACACAAAAGGAACCATGTGGAGACAAGTACTTAGCAAAAGGAAAAAAACAAAAAAAATCTCGTACGCAACCCATAAATGGGTGCTTTTAGGTGCTTAATGTCGTCAAATGTCCACGAAAGTAATGAGCTGACTATATTTTGGTGGAAAGATCACAAAGAGAATTTTACTCAATTAGACCCCACATATTGCATTGGGTGCATGGTTAATATCTCATGTCTTCAAAGGGTTTTCTAACCCCCTAAGGAGTATAATTTGTCTAATCAAGATTTTACATTTGATAGGTTTAATTAGGTATTATGCATTTTACAAACACAAAATGTGTTTACAAGAAGTTGGCATATTGTTTCATTTTGGTGTTGTAATATGGAAACACATTTGTTTGCCACTATTATCAATGTATTATTTTTCCAATTTTTCTTTTAACTTGATCAACAAGGATTATCATTGCCTGTAACCTTTGTTAATTTTATTAAACAAATCAAAACTGTAAAGCATAATGGTTGTTTGAAATTGAAATGCATTACTTTCTCAATAAATCTTTGTGGTACTCATGTTTTAAATTTTTATTTATTTAAATAAAATAATTAGACTAGATAATATATATTCTTCATTTGTCAGTGGGGTCTTGGTTAAACGGTGATGAGGCGGGCTGTTAGGTGATAGGGCGGGCTGTTATAAAACTCATCACAAGTTCAATTCCCTTCCCTGATTGGGTTGATGTATCTGGACATGTTATGAAAATGGAGTTAAAAAAAAAAAGAAAAAAAAAGAAAGAAGTGAAAAGAGTGAAAAATTGAAAGGTACTACCAAACTTACAAAAATATATATATATATATATATATATATATATATATATATATATATATATTCTTCATTTAATTTATAATATAAAAAATTAGTATTAAAATAATTAGAATTATAACATAAATTATTATTTAAAAAAAAATGCTTTCGGATTGAGACAATTTATCTCAAAGAATAAGAATAAATAGAGGGGATGCATAGTTACCCAGAAATAGTAGTTGAGAAATTTTATAATAAAAAGCTTTATAAAATATATTATGTTAAAAAGAGGGTTTATAATAAAAATATATGATAGGAATGGGAGAAAATCTTACATTAATAAATAAATTAAGATCATATCAATTAATCAAATAATTAATAATTGAGATACAAATATATTAATAACTAAATTAAAATATATAACATCTAAAAATAATAAATAAATAAAAAGAGTGAACTAAAAATAATAAATAAATAAACAGAGTGAACTAAGGAAGGGCCTAATAATTCAAAAGTAAATAAAAATAAAGAGAATTAAATATATAAATAAAAAGGGGATTCAATAATAATAATAACAACAAAATAAAAAAAAGAAAAATAAGATAAAATAATAAATTAATTAAAAATATTTAAAAAAGATATATATATGAAAATGAACTAAAATAAAAGAAAAACAATAAACTAAAACTATTTGGTGAGAGCTGAGATCCTCACCTCATAGTTCTGTTTATTTTTTTCTTTTATTATATATATATATATATATATATATATATATATATATATTATTTTATTATTATTATTATTATTATTATTATTATTTATCTTGAATTCTCTTTATTTTTATTTACTTTTGAATTATTAGGCCTCTCTTGAGTTCACTCTTTTTATTTATTATTTATTTTTAAATGTTATATACTTTAATTTAGTTATTAATATATTTGTATTTCAATTATCAATTATTTGATTAATTGATTTGATCTTAATTTATTTATTAATTTAAGATCTCTTCCCATTCCTATCATATATTTTTATTATAAACTCTTTTTTAACATAATATATTGTATAAACCCTTTTATTATAAAATTTTAATTAATTAATTAATTTTAATTAATTTATTTTCAACTAAATAATTAATTTTCCAACGGCTAATTCTTAACAGAAATCTTAACGGCTAGTTCTCAACGGCTATTTGTGGGTAATGATGCATCCCCTCTATTTATTCTTTGAGATCGATTGTCTCTCCACCTGAGGATGAACCAGATTAGTTGGTTGGAAACATAGACCTAATCCTAACAATATGATTAATCCAAAATCATTTTTTCTAAAATAATAATTTATGTTATAATTCTAATTATTTTAATACTAATTTTTTACCTTAATTTAGTTATTAATATATTTTTATTTCAATTATCAATTATTTGATTAGTTGATTTGATCTTAATTTAAGATCTCTTCCCATTCCTATCATATATTTTTATTATAAACTCCTTTTTAACATAATCTATTGTATAAACCCTTTTATTATAAAATTTTATTTAATTAATTTATTTATTTTTAATTAATTAACTAATTTTCCAGTGGCTAATTCTAAACAACAATCTGCTAGTTCTTAACGGCTAGTTTTCAATGGCTATTTCTCAGTAATGATACATCCTCTCTATCTATTCTTTAAGATCGATTGTCTCTCCACCTTGTCCTGAGAATGAACCACATTAACTAATTCAAAATGTCAACTTAATCCTAACAATGTGATTAATCCAAAAACATTTTTCTGCATTATAAATCACAAAAATCTTAAATCTAACACAAATTATTATTTTATTGAAATATTGCAATCATATATACATTTAAAATGAAATATGAACAACATATAAACCAAATTGTTTGAATCTATATTTACTTATTTATTTACACAAACTGCATTATTATTATTACATGGAAATGAAAACTTATTCAAAAAAAATATCTTAAACACGTATAAATTAGAGATATAGAAATAAAAATGTACATTGTTGTGGAGAATTTGTAATAACATCATATACTTCATCACAATATCTAGTTATATCTACAGAGTCATATTTAAGAACGAATATCTATTAACAAAGATTAAAACCATTTAGAATTTTAGACGAAAAAAATGAAAATTCATTATAAAATTATATGTACTCTGACATATCCCATCATGTACTATAGATTTCTCTTTCGAAGTGATGACATGAAAACCTCATTTAAACATATGCCTAGGGTGAAGTGCATCATTATCTCCAATATCTAGGGTCCCTAAAAAATTATTGCTATCCTGATTTTAATACCGAATAAGTTAGAAATATAATATCATTAAATAAACTAAGCATATATACGAATTATTTATAAAAATTATTCACAAAATAATCAATTATTATTTCATCGTAATAAACATGGCTAGCAAAATATATATATATATATATATATATATATATATATATATATATATATATATATATATATATACTTTGATCCATAATAATTTCCTAATTTTATAAAAATGGATTTGAAAGTGAAAGAAGTCCATAAACATGGGTAACCAAAATCATATTTACTTTGATCCATAATAGTTTCCTTGTCTTATAAAAATGGATTTCAATGCGAAGGAACTAATAAATTTATATAGTTATTATTATATGAATTTTAATTAACAAATATAGGTTAGAACATGATTGTGCGGAGCGACTCTACCCCTGGAACCAGAGCTCCCTCACTCGAACTCGCTCCGTAAGAGTGAATGTTTAGCGGGTGATTTTAATGATAAAGATCCTTATACAAATTTAGAGATAATGTTGAAGATATTTCTTGATATTAATTTTTAGACGGTGATATTAATAATAAAGATCTTGATTTTTTAACAAGATTAAAAAATTAGATATTTTTAGTGGCAGCAAGAGACCCAAGCATTAGCTATAAATAATAGATTTATTTCTCTTTTCTAGTTTCTAGTAGTTTTTATAATTTTTGATTTTTTCATATTTATTATGACATTTTTGTAAACAATATATGACAATTTAAGTCTGAGGTTTGAAATTGGAATTTATAACTTATTGGTAATGGACTATGAATATGATGTTAAAGTTGTTTCATTTCATTTCATTTAATAACATTTCTTTTTACATTAGATATTTTTGGTTGTAATAATTACACTTAGCTTACAAGTACAATTTTGGTCATCAATGATGATAAATGTTATATATTAAATTTTGAAAGCTTGAAATGTTGTATGTTACTAACTTCTTGACATGGTTGATGAAGATTATAACTTCTAGATGATTGATGTTATATGTTTCAATTTATGTTTTTTATGATTTTTGATATCTAATTCATCATTCTACATGCTTTTGTTGACATATATGCATCTAAATATAAAGAGATATATATTATATAAAATTCACTCCATGATTCGCTCATGAACTTCTCAGCTAATTTTGGGTTGGGATAGCTGAAAAGTGATTGTAAATAATTAAAAGTTTTTTTTTAATTAAAATATTATTAATATTAGGATCTAACTTCAATGCTTCATTACTCTCTTCATTATTAGATGAACAAGTAAAATTTTAGGGGTTAATATTTGTAGGTGGACTAATATTCCATGTTGTTTCCAAAGAAAATATTAGCCAATTTTCACACGAATTTTACAATATAAAATCATTTTACCTTAAAAATAGCCAATATTATATATGTGTAATATAAAATAATCATAAATCTAACATTTATACAAAATTATCATCAAACATTTTAAAATTTAGATATTAAAAACTAGATTCACCAAAATTATTAAACTTTAAAATAAATTTCAGCCTTTAAAACTTTCTATCTCCATTACAATTTAAAATAATTTCATATTTACAATATTAAAATTCAATGATTTAAACTATGCGATCATTCTCAATATTATTAATTAAACTCAAAATAATCCTCCATAATATCTATTTTAATATTCATATTAAAAAAAAAAATTGATATTTATGCTCATGATCACTACACAAGGGCAACGCATAGCAAGAAGCCCGAGCGATTCCCATTATAAGAAACTCCATATACGAACGGATGGCTCTAGATCTCCCAAACCCTCGCACATTCCCATGCCAACACCACACTAACTTCTGAGTCTAGGGTTGTCGGCTGCTAGAGGGGATTGTAGGAGTAGCGAAGTTCTGCAGAGGGGGCATGTTCGCGTGGCGGCGAAGCCAATTATCGATACAAACAGCGTGGAACATGTGACCGCAATCAGGCATAAATCTCACCGACCCCGATTCCCTGAAATCGCTCAGACAAATCGAACAGCAACTCTTGTCCTCCACTTCTAATTCATCTTCTCCGTAACATTGTGATGGTTGCAAAACTTTTTCCGAGTACAACATCCTCGGATATGAATCAAGCGTTGCCTCATCGATTAGCATGCCTGCGCTCACAATAATCGTGGCTTAAACCCTAATAATATCAGCCATTTGGCCTGAGGATTAGAGTGTTCCATAATGTTGACGGATGCATAGTTGCTCATTCTGCTGATATCAAACAACTAACCGCACATTATCGAAATTGTAGCTGAGTCCACGCTCGGCAATTACAACCAGAACTCCTATTTATTCTCAAAGCTTGGCGCCTGTCTCCGATTAATTCTGCGGTCATGAATTAAAATAAATGTCTATAACTTCAGCGATAAAGTGGATCGAACAGTCGCGTTTTATCTGTGTTTTGTCACCTCCGTGGACATGGACCTGGTCAAAGGCCCCGGCACAATAGTGCGGGATTATCTAAGTAACCGGAGAGTATCAAAATTGTTGTAGAAAGTGCACCCTTTACTATTAATGAGTGGAAAAACTCTATTCCATCCAACACCAACCTTACAAGATCACTCGATACATCATTAAGTTAAAGTCACATCATGGAACGAATGATCAATTAATTCTACCCTTTCGAACGGAACATAAATACACGATCATTTATTTCGATGAACATGGAACGAATGATCATTTATTTCGATGAAAGTCTTTCATGCGTCTTCATTACCGATTACATTTCTAATTACATCATTATTTGTTTTTGGCGATGGTGTCAATTAGTATGTGGGTTCGGTAGTCATAAAAGAGAGGTTTTTTTTGGTCAGAGTTTAACAAAGTTCTAAACAAAACTCAATGGAGATTATAAAATAAGTTATAATATATTTTTACTAAAGTTTATAAAAATGGTTCATATAATGTGATGGATATTAAAACAAATACATATTAGTTTTAACTTTGTAAATAACTATGGGAAAAGCATAATTGTGTATACTGGTTTAATTAGAATATGAATAAAAATGAATATGAAATAAAGACAAATTTTCAAAAATGCAGAAATAATTATGTAAGCTCTTTAAATACTATTACACGCATACTCACATTCATAGATTCAATAAATTATAAATTCTTACTGTGAAATATAATTTCATTATTTGTTTACAAGTATAAATTTGCAATATTAATAACAAAACAAACAAAATTCATAATATTAATAACAAAACAAACAACAATTCATATCTGTGTAGAATAGAAACAATCAAGAAAAAGAGATTTCATTATACATCATAATAATAATAATATAAAAATAGATTACAATAATATAAAAATAGATTACAATAGATAGATATGAAGGTCATTCAATAAGTTCTCTTGCCTTGCAATAGTGCACAACTTTTACATATTGCTTTCCAAGTTAAGATACAAAATATTGATAGCATAAGTTTTCTTTTCTTTTAGTAACCTAGTCCTCTTCCTTACTTAAGCCACACTAATGTTCCCAATAGCATAAGTCTTCTTTGATTTTAGTAACCTAGCCCTATTCCTTAATTGAGCCACAATCATATTCCCTTTATAGGAATGAAAGTTTGTTTTAATTTAATTGATTTTTAACTTTCAAGGTCTATGTTTCTACGCCCGAGACGACAAACTATCTTGGGATAAAATATGATTTGAGAGTACTCGTTAAACTAAATATAATACTAAAATATAACTAAAATATAACTCATATTGTAAAATATAAAATAATAAAATAAATAAAATAAAATTTAAATAAATCATAATTAGAATAAAACTAAATTTAAAATTCACTCCAGTAAAGTAATACTAAAATTAAACAAAATTAAAACAAACTATTTCATGCTATTAAAGTAGCCTATCTTGACATTAAATCTGATCCCAGAGGAAGGTTTTCATCTCTTCATTCTATTGAACATTATAGGGTTTCAAACTCTGCTTTATGGTGGGGATCAATTATATGATAATATGTGTGCAACATCCAATAGAGTACACTTATAAGGTTTTCATCTCTTCATTCTATTGAACATTATAGGGTTTCAAACTCTGCTTTATGGTGGGGATCAATTATATGATAATATGTGTGCAACATCCAATAGAGTACACTTATAGGAGAGTAGTTGGATATATTCGATTGCATATGTAATTAACAAAGAGCAACCACCACCTGAAATTTATCACAAACGCTTCTATATTAAAAATAATAATAATAATAAATAAAACTAATAGAAATTAATAAAATTCGAAGTTAAAATAGTACACTCGTCTTTCTGAGTTTTTTAGATGAATTTTCACCATCATTTTGACTGTAATCTTGGCTTTCCAATTAGCTATTTTTTACCTCATTTCGCCTTCTAGAAATCTAGATATTTCCTCCAAAAAGAACACTTGCCCATTGTAGATTTAGCTCATGAATTAATTGTATCCATTGATATAAATCTTAAAATTAATATCCCGCATGCATTGTGGAAGAGAAAATTTGAGGGTTTATTATGCATTTGGATATCAAAATAGTTTCTATAAAAGTCAATTAGAAGATATAGAGACAAACTTCCATAGTTAACCATCGTATTTTGGTGAGAAAAATCCATCTACTTAAGGAAAAAAAAATATATTACATGGGTACTCTTAACTAACATATATTGGTCGTTGGGACATTCAATATAGCAGAAGAATTAAAAAATGATGATAAGCCAATATCCCTTATTCCAACATTTCCAACTTTGGGCACTAGTTTATGGTCACATAACTACTAGATTCACTGAATCTAGCAGAAGAATTAAAAAATGATGATAAGACAATATCCCTTATTCCAATATTTCAAACATTGGGCATTGTTTTATGGTGAGAGAACTATTAGATCCTGATCATTGGGCCGTAAATTTGTGTCTCAAACTTATATAGAGAACTATTTTATATCATAATAAATATATTGTGAAGTATAAGATTATGATAGCCTCGAAATTAAATAATATTCACTATAAATGAAGCAAAATTTGATTAAATACTTAGTTCATTAAAATTGAACTACACGCCAATACAATGCAAAAGGGAAATCAAATATTTGATCCTACTATATTTACATGAAAACCTAAGACAATGATGTTAAGCATGCCTTTAATGGCTAATTGATTCAAATGTGTTGAGAACCTAATCTCATACAAACCAAGTTATGAAACAACATTAAGTGAGCATAAAATAACATACATAAAAGTTGAACAATCTCGAAAATCCATACCCATTATGAATGCTAGGAGAACGTGACACAAAATCAAGTCTTTGTGATGCAACTAATATTATACATGCATTTAATATTTGTACTTCCACCCATGTAGTTACATAAATTAATTTATTCCAATAACAACATGAGTCCATTGTCTCATGAAATATAAAAATATGAATCGATTATATGAAGCATGCACAACCAAGAAAGGAATAATCTCAAATCATTTTTTCAAATTCAAGTAGAAGAATTAATAGGAAAACCTTAATTTTTTTCAAAAAATAACAGGTGGTTTTTGAGTATTAACAAATGGAAATGCACTATATGAAGCACATATCTTTGTTATTAATAATAAAAAAAAAAATCATAAATGTGGTTGATATATGCAGGTGTATATTTAACATCTTTTAACTTCTTTATTTTATAGTTTTATGTGCAAAATTTATGGGGGAGTACCCTCAAATACTATCCTCTATTTGTCTTTTGGTGTACTCTTGTAACATAAATAACAAGCAATCATACCTAGTTATATATTTACCATTTGAAATTTCAATCTAGGAACTAATTGTAGAATTTTGTTCCCAAAACAAACTCACATAAATATCCTCGTTAAATTGAAATAAGTGTAATATTATGGGTGAAAATGTAAAGTTGGGTTACACTTTTGTGAGACTTGGGGGCAAAATACTTTCTTCCTCAATATTACGGCCGAACTTTCTAAATTAGTTCGGCCGAACCTGTTCTGCCGTTTACATTGACGACATACTCATAGTATGGGAAAATAGATTTTTGGTCAGAGATGGGAAAGCCGACAACAAAATTTCGGCTTAACTTTTAGTTCGGCCAGACCATTAGTTTGGCCAAACTTTCAAAATAGTTCGGCCGAACTCATATTTTATAAATATATCGCCCATGAAATTTTACAAGTTTCACATCTCTTTCGCGTGTTTCTATTCTAATTTTTTTGTGGCTCTATTTCATCGTTGCTCTGTTGCGTTGTGGTGAGATCTATTGAATTGTTGCTCTGTTGTGTTTTGGTTGCTGCTCTTTTGCTGCTCTGGAGTTGCGCCATGATGACTTTCTGCGAATTTCTAAGTAAGTATTTAAGTCCTGATGTAAATGTTGCGAACTTACAATAATGTATTCATAATTTCTCTATTGCCTGTTATAAGTGTGCAACTGTGAATGATCACTAAGAATGCAAGCTGCAACCTCTAACACTTTTATAGGATTGCAGCCATGATTGTTAATGCGGATTGCACGCTGCAACCTCTAATAATGTGTCCATAGATTGTCTAGTGTTCGTTATAAGCCAAGGAAATTGATCGGTCGTGTGAAAATAGGTGTTTTGCACTCTGTTTAGTAATGTTGTCTATTAAACTGTGGTTGTCTAGAGTGTTTTATAGCTAGGGTGAAAATTTCAAAGTATAGTTCCCTATAATGGTATAGTTCCCTTGCTTCGAATCGCTTGACATTTTCTCTGAGTGGTAATTTGGACATTGTCACCTTGGTGCGGCTCTTCTTGACTCAGTGGCTGTAATGGTGTAATGTGACTCTATTTAATCATGCTTTATTCATTACAAATAGAAGCTGGTTACATATTATACATGATTATATTTCTATTTTGACTTGAAAGATAGATACTTGAATTATTGGTTTGGATTTATGTCTTATTTCAAAACAATTGTAACTCTTATTAATTCAGTATGGTTCAATAGTAGTTTCATTAGCAGCAGATCAAAATGCATTAAGGAAAGGAAACCAAGGAATAAGAGAAAGGATATGAAAACTTATATAGGCTACTAAGGCAAGGCGGCTATGCAGCCATACTGTTTCATTGAATAGCTACAATTTAATATGTAATATTGTATGGTTACTGAATATAGATGAACTATGATTCACATGTATTTCTTGTTACTAAAATTGTGTCTGTTGTGAATAAATGTAGATCTATAGGATGTTTTACTTATTATATTTCCCTGAAAATTTATTGGATGTGTGTCTGAATCATTATCACCAAGTATATTATTTATGAAGGAATGAATGCCATGTCCTTATATTACTCTGTTACACAAATTCATAATAAGTACCATCTCTTTTCTCTTTTCTCTTTATTAATTCGCTATGGACTGTTTATATATAATATATTCCAGTTCGTTTGTTTCTAGGTTCCATGATATTCCACCAATGCATAGTTTTACTGCTTAACCAGGAAAGTTCATCAATTTGATAGATGTGTTATTGGAATGTTCAGATGATTTTGATGCTATTAATATAATTTCTCTGTTTACTTCACTCTATTTCCATATTGCATATCATTGTTTTAATTAACTACAGTTATTTTCATCCCTCTCGGTCCCATTACCCATAGGGATCAAGTTAATTTTCAATAAACATTGGAATCCGTAATCTCTGAGATTCAAATTACCCGTAGGGATAAAGTTAATTTTCAATAAACATTCGAATCTGTAATTTCTGAGATTTAAGTTAACGATACATACATACATACATACATACATACATACATACATATATATATATATATATATATATATATATATATATATATATATATATATATATATAATCTCTTCCTTGTTATACACAACAACCAAGTTGTAGGTAGACTTATTGTTGAAACATCTTGACTCACCTCCAGAACTACTCAAATTCCTTTATTCAAAATTCATAGTTGCAGATAGAAAGTTTACTTGAGTTCAAGTCCTAGAATAATTTGGAATTTACCCTCTCAAATATATGAAGGGTTGGGTAAAATCTTAACCTATTATTTTTCTTTTTTTAAAACAACAAACACAACCCATATATTTCAATAAAATAAATGGAACGGAATCTATATCTGATTAACCTTATTTTCCATGTTTTTTCCAAAAAAAAAATTGTTAATTTCCATTTTTTCTAAACATTATTAGCGTAAATAGCATAAATTATTTTTACCTTAAAATTTTCCAAATTTTTAAATGGAGACTATAGAAAATTACTACTTTATAAACTTTAAAATAAATTTCCAACCTTAAAATTTTCCTTACTCTCATAGAATTTTGAACTTCCATAGGATTTTAGTCTGTCGGTTGAGTGTTAACTTCTGCAACTTCTAAAGGCAGAGTTTGTAAAGCGCCAAGTAGCCTCTGGATCTCATCTTTTCTCAAAGGTGACATATCCAGTAAATGCCTCTATAGTCAATCTCTATAACAAAACTAAATAGAAGTTCTTCATTTTAATTGATCCATAAAACACAACAACTTTAAGGAAAACTGTGTACATGTGTCAATTCTCCCATAAATTATTAGGCATAGTTTTTAAAGCATACATGTGAAGTTAGCTTTCTCCCATTAACTTTAAAGCATGTTATTTTTAAATGCATAAAATAATTTTGCAAACCATGTAAATGTCATTTCTCTCAAGCTTTAAGGCCTAAAAATTGAACCGAAAGTGGCTGAGCTCTCATAGAATTTTGAACTTCCATAGGATTTTAGTGTGTCAGTTGAGTGTTAACTTCTACAAGTTCTAAAGGCAGAGTCTGTAAAGGGCCAGGTAGCCTCTGGAACTCATATTTTATCAAAGGTGACATATCGAGTAAATTCCCCTACAGTCAATCTCTGTAACAGATCTAAATAGAAGTTCTTTATTTTGATATCCATTAACCCGAACCACTTTTAAGGCAAACTGTGTACATGTGTCATTTCTCCCATAAATTCTTAGGTAAAGTTTTTAAAGCATACATGTCATGTTGGCTTTCTCCCATTAACTTTAAAGCATGTTTTTTGTAAGTGCATAAAATAATTTTGCAAACCATGTAAATGGCATTTATCTCAAGCTTTAAGGCCTAAAAATTGAACCTAAAGTGGCTGAACTCTCATAGGATTTTGAACTTCCATAGGATTTTAGTCTGTCAGTTGAGTGTTAACTTCTATAAGTTCTAAAGGAAAAGTTTGTAAAGGGCTAGGTAGCCTTTGGATCTCATCTTTTCTCAAAGGTGACATATCCAGAAAATGCCCCTATAGTCAATCTCTACAACAGATCTAAATATAAGTTCTTCATTTCAATAGATCCATAAAACACAACCACTTTAAGGCAAACTGTATACATCTGTCATTTTTGACATAAATTCATAGGCATAGTTTTTAAAGCATACATGTCATGTTGGATTTCTCCCATTAACTTTAAAGCATGTTTTTTGTAAGTGCATAAAATAATTTTGAAAACCATGTAAATTTCATTTCTTTCAAGATTTAAGGCCTAAAAATTGAACCTAAAGTGGTTGAAATCTCATAGAACTTTGAACTTCCATAGGATTTTAGTCTTTCTATTGAGTGTTAACTTCTACAAGTTCTAAAGGCAGAGTCTGTAAAGGGCCAGGTTGCCTCTGCATCTCATCTTTTATCAAAGGTGAAATATCCAGTAAATGCCCCTACAGTCAATCTTTGTAACAAATCTAAATAGAAGTTCTTCATTTTAATATCCATTAACCTCAACTACTTTAAGGAAAATTATGTACATGTGTCATTTCTCCCATAAATTCTTAGGCAAAGTTTTTAAAGCATACATGTCATGTTGGCTTTTTGCCATTAACTTTAAAGCATGTTTTTTGTAAGTGCATAAAATAATTTTGAAAACCGTGTAAATGTCATTTCTCTAAGGCTTTAAGACCTAAAAATTGAACTTAAATTGGCTGAAATCTCATAGGATTTTGAACTTCCATAGGATTTTATTCTTTCAGTTGAATGTTACCTTCTACAAGTTCTAAAGGAAAAGTTTGTAAAGGGATAGGTAGCCTTTGGATCTCATCTTTTCCCAATGGTTAAATATCCAGTAAATGCCCCTATAATCAATCTCTGTAACAGATCTAAACAAAAGTTCTTCATTTTAATATATCCATAAAACACAACCACTTTAACACAAACTATGTACATGTGTCATTTCTCCCATAAATTCTTAGGCATAGTTTTTAAAGAATACATGTCATGTTGGCTTTCTCCCATTAACTTTAAAACATGGTTTTTGTAAGTGCATAATATAATTTTGAAAACCATGTAAATTTCATTTCTCTTAGGCTTTAAGGCCTAAAAATTGAACCTAAAGTGGTTGAAATCTCATAGAATTTTGAACTCCCATAGGATTTCCATCTATCTATTGAGTGTTAACTTCTACAAGTGCTAAAGGCAGAGTCTGTAAAGGGCCAAGTAGCCTCTGGATCTCATCTTTTATAAAAGGTGACATATCCAGTAAATGCACCTATATTCAATCTCTATAACTAATATAAATATAAGTTCTTCATTTTAATATCCATAAACCTCAACCACTTTAAGGAAAACTGTGTACATGTGTCATTTCTCCCATAAATTCTTAAACAAAGTTTTTAAAGCATGTACATGTCATGTTGGCTTTCTCCCATTAAATTTAAAGCATGTTTTTTGTAAGTGCACAAAATAAAATTTCAAAGCATGTAAATGTCATTTCTCTCAAGCTTTAAGGCCTAAAAATTGAAAAAAATGTTTATTTTTATCCCATATGACAAAATATAAATGAAACAAGAGGAGATTGTTGGTATTTCCAATCGTGATATACTAATTATAACCTTAAGCTTTACCTAACTTTTAGCCCTTAAATTATGGGCAACATAGGAAATGTAGGTTATATAATTTAAGTGGTAAAATATATTAAAGATGGGAAAGGGGTAGGTCTAATGACCAAGTCCAATATGGATGAATTATTGGTATACATCTATATTAATATATCCCTTACGATGCAAGGGGAGAGATAATCCTTCCAATCCAAGACCAACAAATATGAATGGGAAGTGGGTCATCCACACCAATCCCATGAGAAATGGAGAAATAAGAAACTTCATCTTTGGTTCAATTGTTGTAAGGGAAGGACCAAAGCATTAAATCTACTAAATCCCTACTCTCTATCATTTCATAGTAGTTTCACAAATTGAATAAAATTCAAAAAGGGAAATCATATCATATTCAAAGAGATAGAAAGGTTAAATATTGCATAAGCATTTAAATAGTTGAATAAAATTCAAAAATGAAAAATCTGAAATAGGATCTTATTCACAAGATAGAAAGGTTAAATTTCTCCTCCATATAATAACTCAAGCAAATCTTCTTTTGACAAATTCACTCATCCAAAGTGAAGATTTAGGTGATTACTAATGTCATCAATTTACCAATTTATAAATCAACAAGGCTACCTAGTTGAGTGCATTAATGACATTGAACCCAATTCAACTAACATATATCTACTTCTTGTCTTTCCAATCAAAATTAATGGGATTTATATGGGAAAGAGAGGCAAAATATATAGCCCATAAACTAATTTTTAGAGGTAAATGAAGGTATCTAGTGAAATGTAAAAGGTCAGAGAAGGCTAACCAATAGGAGTTTTCATCATGTGGGAAAATTTTTGGAACACTTGATTGTACTCAAGTAATCTTAAGATTGCTTTTGATCTCTACATACTCCTGTTTGAATGAAAAAATTCCCAATGGGAAGAACATAGCTTTTCAATCCAACTAACCATATCAATTGAGCTCTATTTAAAAAAAGAGTAAAGAAAAGCTAACATGCCAACAAAATAACATCCTTGGTTGTCATTTTTTATTGGAATAACTAAATCATATTAAGGATTCTCCATCCAAAAAAAATTTCAATGAAGAGAATAATAAGAATCCAAAAGTTTCTAAAAATAATTATTTCCTTTTTATTCTTTATTATTATTCTTAAAAAGAATAAAGAGGCAATAATTCTTTTTAGAAACTTTTGGATTCTTATTATTCTCTTCATTGAAATTTTTTTTGGATGGAGAATCCTTAATATTATTTAGCTATTCCAATAAAAAATGAGAGCCAAGGATGTTATTTTGTTGGCATGTTAGCTTTTCTTTACTCTTTTTTCAAATAGACCTCAATTTTTATATGGTTAGTTGGATTGAAAAGCTATGTTCTTCCCATTGGGAATTTTTCCACTCAAAAAAGAGTATGTGAAGATCAAGAGAAATCTTAGGATTACTTGAGTACAATAAAGTGTTCCAAAAATTTTCCCACATGATGAAAACTCCCATTGGTTGAGCCTTCTCCGACCTTTTCCATTTCACTAGAAACCTTCATTGACCTCTAAAAAGTAGTTGATGGGCTATATGTTCTGCCTCTCTTTCCCATATAAATCCCTTTAATTTTGATTGGAAAGATAAGAATTAAATATATGTTTGTTGAATTGGGGTCAATGTCATTAATGCACTCAACTAGGTAGCCATGTTGATTTATAAATTGGTAAATTGATGACATTAGTAATCACCTAAATCTACACTTTGGATGAGTGACTTTGTCAAAAGAAGATTGCCTTGAGTTATTATATGGAGAATAAATTTAACCTTTCTATCTTGTTAATAAGATTCTATTTCAGATTTTTCCTTTTTGAATTTTATTCAACTAGTGAAATGCTTATGCAATATTTAACCTTTCTATCTCTTTGTATATGATATGATTTCCCTTTTTAAATTTTATTCAATTGGTGAAACTACTATGAAATTCTAGAGAGTAGTGATTTAGTAGATTTAATGCTTTGGTCCTTCCCTTCCAACAATTGAACCAATGTTGAAGTTTCTTATTTCTCCATTTCTCACGGGATTGGTGTGGATGACCCACTTCCCATTTGTATTTGTTGGTCTTGGATTGGAAGGATTATCTCTCTCCTTGCATCGCAAGGGATATATTAATATAAATTTATACCGAGAATTCATCCATATTGGACTTGGTCATTAAACCTACCCCTTTCCCATATTTAATATATTTTACCACTTAAATTCTATAACCTGCATTGCCTATGTTGCCCATAATTGAAGGGCTAAAGTTTAGGTAAATCTTAAGGTTATAATTAGCATATCACGATTGGAAATACCAACAATTTCCTCTTGTTTAATTTATGTTTTGTCATTTGGGATAAAAATAAACATTCCTTTCAAGCATTACCACCAACACATTTCTTTTCATAAAATAGTTCATCGTTTTGTCTTTCACATAGAATTTGACATATGAAATCATGGATAGTGGACGCAGGAGGTGAATCCTTCCAAAATGTTCTACCAGAATTAAGGAAGGTGTCATAATATAACTCAAATTCCACATGATAAAGACAACAAAAAGTGTCGCGTATGGTAATAGGTTTTACATACCATGGTTTTTTTTGAACAAAAGCACTGATTGACACATGAATTTCACGATTCTCTTCTTTTAACTTGTTGAAAAACTCTATCTGAGTGGTTTCCAAGATTATTTATGTTGTTCGTACGGATTTCATGTTATTCTTCTTTGCATCACATGCTTTGCAGTTGACGAAACACGTGAATTGTTCTTCAATTATTCATATATTATTTTTTTAAAATTTTCTCCAAGTCTATCTTTGTATGGTTTCCTACAAATAACTCTCCAACAAGTGAGTTCATCATTTACATCTATTTTCAAATGAAATTTCCGATGTTTGTGCAAAGTTTTTCGTGAGGTTCCTAATGCTCGTGCCATAAATTTTACCAAGTGATTCTCTTTAGTACTTAATGAAACCACTACCATATGTATTTATCTATGTACAACTGAAACATTTTTTTGTCTAGACCTTCTAATTGAATTTATAGCACTATTTATATTTTGTATCACATTTTCCTTCAACTTTTTTTTTTAAATCTTTGGTCGATTTTCGAATACCCAATAAAGTGGTAGCTTCTTTTAATTTCGTTAATGATAGGAGACCTTTCAACATTTGGGCTTGAACTGTCACATTTTCCTTTATGAAGTACGTATCAAAAATGCGGTTAACACGACATCGTATATAATGGTCAGCTCTTTTATCTCCATATGTGTGAGTGTCAAAATTTTCTAACATCGCATCATCAACATTGATTTCATTTGTACATATTTGAATGAATAATACATAATAAGTTTACATATTCAATAAATAACTAAACTAATAAATATATGTATAATTTCAATAATACATGCATGTGTTCAACATACATATATATGTGTGTGTGTGTGTGTACATACCTTGTGATTCAATTTCTTCACTTGAATTTATTTCAACATTTTCACCTTCTTCAATCATTGGTTCAATGTATCTTTCACTTTCTCTTTCAAAATTTTGTATCTCATCATCAATGTTTTGAGGAATATCTCTCTCTGTTTACATTGCAAAATATTTTTCAAATTAGTTCATCAAATAAAAATTAAGCTTCACATTTTACATTAGGAAAATTTAAATATATCAAACTCATAATATTCACATTTACATACCTGCTTCAACTTCTAGTTGAGGTTGATTTTCCCCTTCAATATTTGAGACTGCTTCTATCTTCCTTTAGCGAGATTGTCTCGTCTCTTCTCTACGTTCCTCAGGGTCTCTTTTTCGATAATATTTTCTCGTACAATTCCTTCGATTTCCCATGATAATAGAGTATGAAGTTCAAAAAGTTTCCTTCAAAAATTTAGACAAAAACTCAATTAAAAAAAACATCATAAAAGATTTAATTTTAAAAAAACTTATTTTCAAATTTTTGCAAAAAATACATACTTCAATCCAAAACAATTTAGAAATTCAAGAAAAAAATGTCTTATAAAAATGAAACGAAGCTCAAAATATTTCCTTCCAAGTCTTACAAAAAAAATTCATTTAAAAATTTAGACAAAAACTCATTCTAAAAAATCATTATAAAAGATCTACTTCAACCCAAAACACGTACTCTAAAAAAATGTCACTTCAAAAAATGCCTCCAAAAAATGTCCATTGAAAATTAATTCCAACTTCTTAAAAAATGCCACTTTAAAAAATACTTCAAAAAAGCCTCTAAAAAAATATCACTTTAAAAAATACTTATAAAAAATGTCCAAAAAATGTCTTTTAAATATTAAGCCTAAAAAGAGTCCTTTCGAAATCAAGCCCAAATCTATATCTTCAAAAGAAATGAAAATTAAGCCCAAATCTATACCTTCAAAAACAATGAAAATTAAGCCCAAATCCATACTTTCAAAAAAAATGAAGAACAAAAAACATCCAAAAAATGTATCACATACCTCCAAGAAATGTCCTTTGAATGTACCTCCAATAAAAGTCCTTAAACCCAAAACAATTCTTTGCAAAATAAAACCAAGGCCTTTGTAAAATCAGACCAAATATGCGAAAATATGCGAAAATAATGAATGATTTCATGGCAATTCATATTTCCACGAAATTTTTTTTTGGAGGGGCTTCTTGTTATTTTCTAGCTGACGGAAAATTGGGTAAAAGTTTGCCTGAAATTTTATACAAAATTCGGCCGAACTTTTATTTCATTAGACTTGACGGGCCGTCAATGCAAAAAAAAAATTGGCCGAACTTTTTTTAGGAGTTCGGTCAAACTAATGTGCCAGCAATTACGCAGAACCAAGCTCTGAATACATATCTGCAACTTTTGAATAATTAAACTCCATGAAACATTCTGAATTAACTTTCGGAACCAAGACAAGCATTTTCATAATTGATTCTATTTTTAGGAAATATAACTTTTATGGAATTTCATAAATATTTACTAATTTTAATTAATTTGGTAATAAAACAGGTGAAAGTAATTTCTGAAGGTCATTATGATTCAGTGAAATCATAATTCTTTATCTTCCAAAATACATTGTAAAAAAAATTGATATAACATTAATTTACTTGGTTCCGAAAGTAATATTATATCCTTGAAGGAACCAAGTAACTTCCATCCTCATAGCCTTGGAAAGTCTTACATTAAAACCTTTTAAAATTAGTCATAAATCACCACCAACTTCCTGTGCATCACATGTAAAGTCACAGCTCCCCAACAAAAGAGATAGGCACTAGACAAATATTTTAATAGATATCATCTTCAACATTATAAGATATTTAAGGTGACAACAATAATGTTGGGCTGGGCGCTAAGGAGAGCGGGTCTCTCTTTTCCCGGTCTTTTTCATCAACTAAGGGAGCCTTCTTTTATTTCTGCTCTATTTCATTAATAAATTCGAGGAATTTATTAAATGAAATACTATAGTCCTGCATTAATTAATCCTGAACAATAGAACCTTTTGTTCTTTTAATCTCACACACAAGAGTATAATACATATGCTTTATATTGTAACCTTGGTCCCTTGTATATAAAGCGCTACATATATATATATATATATATATATATATATATATATATATATATATATATATAGGAGCCTTTTCTTTATATAAATATCGAATGAGTCTGCTCGACAGTCAAAACTATTTAACCAACCCTCTAAGGCAAAACATAATAAGCCACATTAATTATTCGAACCTTAGTCTTAATACTACAAAAGGGGTCTGACTCTTTTAATTACATACACCCGTGCTTATAGCATCAACCATGGTTTATATATTAACATGACACATATATCATATAGTCGTTCACGGGCCCCATGCTCTACTGTTCACCCTTTATGAATTAAATAAACAAAACCCACTTCAAAACAAGTGGTCCATACCTGGCTTATCTTCCGTGCTTCTTATTGCGTGACGACTGTGGGATCTCCCCCTCTCCAAATCGGGTGATGCGTATAAAAATCGTGTTTTTTCAAAGGCTGTGGATTAACGCTCAGAAATTATGTGATGGGGGTGGTTTTTCCTGGGCGACGTGGCGAAATGATACTGGATCACATTTTTTTTAGTTTTTTTGGCTCCGACCAAAAGCGGCTCGATAAGAGCGGTTTTGGTTTCACAAGCCTACTCTGGTATTTCCATAATAACTGACTGGTTCTTTACTACATTTAACTCCATTCTTCAACTTAAATCCTTGCTCTATTACTCCGGTTAAACCTTAAACAATATCGCGCAACTGACAATAGAGCAAGGTTAATTACTCAACGGACTGGGTTATTGTTTCAACAGAGACCCTATACTCTTCGGGAAAAAGGAATAAGATTATGGGTTCTCTCTTTGACAGAGTCCTATTCGACCTCCTTCCAAACACATGAGCATTTTTAATTCGACCACTGAGACTTAACATTGAAGACGGGATGAGAACTTATGGGGTTTCCACACACTATAACAAACATTATAAACAGAAAAAGACCTTCGGAAACACACAGAGGCTGGGTAAATTCCTAATATCCATTGAATGTACAAAATTTACAAACGAAGGAATAAACCCTTCAGGAGATTGCCAGTAACACACGAATATCCACAATTACTCATTTTTATTCGAACATGTACTCAATGAGCCTAAAAATTCTTCAATAAGGACAATGCTTCTCAGTTCTGTGTCTCACTAACAAAATCCCTGCTTTTCCCCATATCAGGGGTTACAATTTATAATGCATAATATGACTCCTCGGTTCCTCTCTGAGGACCATTTTTATTCCTAACAAAAAGGCCTAATTACATGATATTCTATCAACATAAACTAAATAGATGGACATAAACCAAAGCTATTTAACTTCTACATTTACTAAACTGACCCTAACAGTTCTAAATGCAACAGACAGCTAAGGTATTGACACCTTGCGGTTACAATTGAATAATTTCGACTCCTTCTAGCCACAACATGTGGAAAAACCTCCTACATTGCTGGTTAGTGTCTAATACCCATGCATTCTAACAACTTCTTTGAAAAACAAGTTAGGAACATGAGTAGCATCATTGGTCTTATAACATGGAATAAAATGTGCCATCTTGGAAAATATGTCAACTACAACAAAGATTGCATCATTCCCTCTCTGGGTCTTGGGCAATCGTAGAACAAAATCCATACTCACCATATCCCAAGGCCTGTCTAGAATAGGCAAAGGAATGTACAATCCTGCATTTTGGCTTCTCCCTTTGGCATATTGGAAAACTTTGCAATTCTTCAGAAACTTCTCCACCTCTATTCTCATCCTTGGCCAATAATAAAAATGGCTCAGCTGCTCATAAGCTTTATCAATACCAAAGTGTCCAGCAAGTCCACCACTGTGCTTTTCTTCGATTAAATTCTCCCTCATGGAACATTTTGGTACACATAATTGATTTATTCTAAAAAACAAGTCTTCTTGCAAGAAGTAATCCAACCACTGGCTTCTATCTATCAAAATAGGGTTACAGCATGCCTCAAATGATTATTTAAAATCTGAATCTGTTTTGTAAAGCTCCTTAAGAAAATCAAATCCTACAACTTCAAATTGGTTTTCTTGGACAAGCATGTTTCTCCTACTCAAAGCATCAGCTACTTTATTGGCTTGGTCACTTATATGATTTAAAACAAAATTAAAACTATGGAGATATTCAACCCATTTGGCATGCTTATGATTTAATTTAGGCTGCTGCATAATATAATGTAATGCATGGTTATCTGAATATAACACAAATTCCTTAGACATTAAATAATTCCTCCACTTCTTCAATGGCTGCACAATGGCATAGAATTATTTTTCATAAGAGGAATACTTTCTTATTGTATCATTCAGCTTCTCATTGCAGTATGCTATAGGCCTGTCATCTTGACTCAACACAGCTCCAATAGCTTCTCCACTGGCATCCCATTTCACTTGGAATGTTTTGTTAAAATCAGACAGAACCAAAACAGGCCTTTCAGTTATCTTCTGCTTCAAAAGTTTAAAATTGTTCTCATCTTCAGCAGTCCATTTAAATGGTTGTTTGTCCTTCTTTATTTTTTCAATGATGGGTGCATTAATCTTGCTGAAATTCTTTATGAATTTTCTGTAAAAATTGGCAAGTCCATGGAAACTCCTTACCTCAAAAACACTTCTTGGTGAAGGCCACTCCACAATTGCCTTGACGTTTTCTAGATCCATCTTCAGTCCCTCAGTAGAAACAAAAAAACCCAAATATACCAGCTCATCTTTCATGAATGAACATTTTTTCAAATTGATCAACAACTTTTCTTGATGTAACTTCTTCAAGACATAATTAAGATTTCTTAGATGTTCTTCCTTTGTTTTGTTAAAAACTAATATGTCATCCAGATACACTATCACAAATTTACCAATAAATTCTTTTAACACTTCATTCATCGGCCTCATAAAAGTACTGGGTGCATTGGATAAGACAAAAGGCATTACCAACCACTCATACAATCACTCATTTGTTTTAAAGGCAGTTTTCCATTCATCACCCTCTTTTATTCTAAGCTAATGATATCCACTTTTCAAATCCAATTTTGAAAAATGCTTTGCACCACTCAAACAGTCCATTAAATATTCAACTCTAGGAAAAGGGAATCTATACCTGACTGTTATCTTATTGATTGCTCTGGAATCAGTACACATTCTCCAGCCTCCATCCTTCTTTGGGCTCAACACTGCTGATACTTCACATGCACTCAAACTCTTCCTGATCAGACCTTTGTCAATCGGCTCCTGCACTTGTTTCCTGATTTCCTCATTCTATGTAGGAGTCATTCTGTAGGCTGCTTTGTTTGGCAGATTTGATCCTGGAATAAAATCTATCTAGTGGCTGATTTTTCTCATAGGTGGAAATTCATCAGGCAAATATCCCACAACAATATCACAATAATTGTCCAGCATATCTTGGATTTCAATTGGCAAATCAGAAATATTTGTAGAAGTAAGCACTACTTTAGGTTTGCAGACTAAAGCAAAACTTACCTTTTCTTCTTCAATCTGTTGTAGGTATTATTTCCCACTTAGCAACAAAGTCTTTGGCTCAACCTTCCTACTTTATTGTTCTCCTTTCTCCATAGGTATCAATGTGTGATGCACTCCATCCTTGAAGAACTTGTAAGTGTTCTTCTTACCATCATGTACTACTGCTGTGTCATACTACCAAGGCCTGCCCAACAATATGTGACACACATCCATAGGCATCACATCACACATAAGTTTGTCTTTGTAGCTGCCCATTTGCAACTCTATCTCACACTACTCCTTCACAATCAGCTGGTGTCCTTTATGCAACCATGACACCTTGTAGGGTGTAGGATGTTCCCTTGTCTTCAACTTTAATTTCTCTATCACCTTTGTAGAGACCAAATTTTCTGTGTTGTCACTATCAATGACCAAATGATACCACTTCCCTTGGACTTTGCATACAATCCTGAACAAAGTCTTCCTCTAAGCTAGTTTAGCAAATTCCTTTACTTGTTTCAACAGGACCTTATTGACCACCAAGGATTCTTCCTTCTCTGGCAGAATTGCCTCTTCATTTTTAGACAGCCTTGCTACTTCTTCTCCAACCTGAGCAACAATTGCATTTCTCTGGGCATTCATAGTGTTTATGCCCCACCACGTGACATCTGTAACACCTGACTTCTCTTCCTCTGCCTCTGCCTCCTCTTCCTCTGTAAGGACCCATTATTCCCCTTGCATCACCCTTTGTGGATGCATTCTGAGGTGAGCTACTGCTGGCTCCATCTCTGGGTGTTGTAGACCTTCCTATACCACCCTGACTTCCCTTTCCTCGGAAATTACAACTTCCTTTGGCATACTGCTTTCTCAGGAGTTTCTCTTCAGCTTTCAAGGCCATTTGATAAGCCTCTTCAATTGTCTTAGGAGATAGAATTCCTATTTCATCTTATATTTCCAACTTGAGACCATTCACATATCTGGAAACCTTCTCTACTGTGTCCTGGAATTGTCCAAATCTTATACTCACTTTATAAGACTCTTCTGTGTACTCTTTCACTGTCAGCAATCTCTATCTTAGGTTCTGCATTTGTCTAAACAATGTTAGTTGATAATCACTAGGCAAAAACTTACCTGTTAGTTTTTCCACCATTCTGGTCCAAATTTTAATTGGTTGTTTACCAGCTCTCCTTCTCTTTGGTTGCACTCCATCCCACCAAAGTGCAGCATGTCCTTTCAGCTTTGTTACTGAAAACTTGAATTTTTTTTCCTCACCCATTTATTCATAATAAAAACGCTTGTTTATCTCATTAATCCAGTCTATCAGCTCCTCTAGATTCAATCCTCCTGAAAAGCTTGACCCTTCAAGCCTGGGTTTGACTGTAGACCCCAAAACAATTTTAAGGAGTCTCATCTTAGGAGGAATCTTTTCATTTTCTCCTACTTCTTCTTCATTTTCTGGTTCAATGAAATCCTCAGCATCTCTTGGGTGTCCTAATTCCGTTGCATCCAATCTGGCTTGGACTCTCTGCAAAGTCTCCAAAACTTCTACATTGGCAACAGACCTGCCTCTTCTTCTACCAGCACCTCTGGCAACTCTGAAAACCATCTTATAATTTTCTGCAAAAAAAATATCCAAAAACAGCTCTGATACCACAAATTGACAGCAATAATGATGGGCTAGGCACTAAGGAGAGTGAGTCTCTCTTTTCCCATTCTTTTTCATCAACTAAGGGAGACTTCTTTTATTTCTTCTCTATTGCATTAATCAATTCGAGGAATTGATTAAATGAAATACTATAGCCCTACGTTAATTAATCTCGAACAATAGAACCTTTTGTTCTTTTAATCTCACGCACAAGAGTATAATACATATGCTTTATATTGTAACCTTGTTCCCTTGTATATAAAGCACTATATATATATATATATATATATATATATATATATATATATATATATATATATATCTCGGAGCCTTTTCTTTATATAAATATCGAATGAATTTTCCCAACAGTCAAAAATCTTCAACCAACCCTCTAAGGCAAAAAATAATAAGCCACATTCATTATTCGAACCTTAGTCTTAATACTACAAAAGGGGTCCGACTCTTTTAATTACATACACCTGCGCTTATAGCATCAACCATGGTTTATATATTACCACGACACATATATCATATGGTGGTTCACGGGCCCCACGCTCTACTGTTCACCCTTTATGAATTAAATAAACAAAATCCGCTTCAAAACAAGTGGTCCATACCTGGCTTATCTTCCGTGGTTCTTGTTACGCAACGACCATGGGATCTCCCCCTCTCCAGATCGGGCAATGCATATGAGAATCACATTTTTTCAAGGGTTGTAGATTAATGCTCAAAACTTATGTGATGGGGGTGGTTTTTCCTAGGAAACATGGCAAAATCATACCGGATTGTGTTTTTTTTAGTTGTTTTGGCTCTGGCCAAAAGCGACACGATAAGTGCGGTTTTGGTTTCACAAGCCTACTCTGGTATTTGCACAGTAACTGACCAGTTCTTTACTATGGTTAACTCCGTTCTTCGACTTAAATCCTCGCTCTATTACTCCAGTTAAACCTTAAACAACATCGTGCAACTGACAATAGAACAAGGTTAATTACTCAATGGACTGGGTTATTGTTTCAACAGAGACCCTATAATCTTCGGGCAAACGGAATAAGATCATGGGTTCTCTTTGATAGATTCCTATTCAACCTCCTTCCAAACACATGAGCGTATTTAATTTGACCACTGAGGCATAACGTTGAAGATAGGCTGAGAACCTACTGGGTTTCCACACACTGTAACCCACATTATAAAAACAATGTTACCAATGAAATAGGTAACCTCAATGTTACCTACTTTTTGAAGAATCAAGAAAAACACCTGATTTTGAAAAAGTGGCAATGCAGAATCAAGAAAAAAAATTTTGAGCATGTTTTTGGCACTTTAAGTTTTTTTCATTTTGTTTTTTTTTTTTTAATTAATTTTTTTTTTTAAGTGGTGTTTTTTATGTTGATTTTGAATAGTGGTGGTGTATCATCACCAACGTTTTTTTATAGGTTTGATTTTGACACTATAAATTTTCTAATGTCTTCTTCTTCTGTGAGATGTTTATTTTTAAGTGCATTTATGTACTTGTGTTTTAAAAATAAAAAAATAAGTTTTTTTAAAATAAAAACTTGTAATGATATCTTCACTTTTTCACATACATAAAAGATGGAAAAAGGGTCAATATTCTAAAGTTTATATTTTCTACATGTTTATGTATTGTTAAATAATTTTTCAATGGACATCAAAAAATTGTCGCTAAAAAACCAATATTTTGAACCATATGACAAAAAAATACAATTTTTCAATATAAATACAATGCAAAAAATACACTTTTACAGAGTTTTTGTTGAAAAAAACATGTTAAATAAACTAATTTTTTGGGAGAATCTTAACAAAAAAAATTAAGAAAACAACATTTTTATTGAATTTTATGTCAAAAAATAATAGCAATCACATGTTTTTTGCAAAAAAAAAAGGTTGTCCTCATAAAATATCAAAGTTTAAATATTACAAGTAAAACTGATTAATAGTTCTAAAAAATAAGTTTTGTTTGCAAGCATAACTTAAACATCATCAACAATATCAACTAATACATCTTCAACATCATCTAGAACAACATTGATGGCTTCTTCCACAGAATTTTCTTCTTCATTTTGATCATCGCTGTCCTCTAATGGATCTTTCATGTCAGCAAATCTTCCAAAGTGTCCCTTTCCAATCATTCCATATAATGGTGGTTGAGGTTCCTTTTCTTTTTTTGCCACACGTGATTCATTAAAATCTCCTTTCCTCAAACCAACTTCTTGCTTTGCATCTGGAAGGAATTTAAGAGCGTTAATTATTTATTGAATAAATTTGCATTGAACTAGGTCTTTCTCAATGGCAATGCAATTTCTTCCTTTTAGTAGGCAACATGCTAGTGTTGTACCTAATCATCAAGCACAAAAAAAAATAAGTAAGAAAATTAGTATGGAGACATAAAAAGTAAAAAAGACAATATTTAAATTTAAATTTGTATATTAAAACTTACCTGAACCTGAGAATAAATCCAAAAGTCATTCTCCTTCATTTGAACATAGATCTATAAGATAGTTAATCAATTCTTGTGGTTTTTGATAAATGTTAACTATATCTCCTTTTGCATATTTATCCTCATATGTTAGTTTTTTTACCACTGCATCATAAACCAATACTTGACTATGACTCTTCCCATCTACTCGATTCATAATAATATGCTTATAGCTATCGTCTTTTGTCCAAAATTCAACATGGATGAACTCACAATCATTTATAATAGGCTGATCTTCAGAAGAAACAATATTTGACTTTTTCCTGTAACATAACATAGTAAAAGTTCAATTAAATTTTACATGAATAAAAAAAATTAGGAGGAATCAAACATACAATTTCAAAATCTTACCATGTAAGTTGCATCCTTGAGTTTGCTTTACCCTTGAAGCTTGTTAATAACATTAGAAACTGTGTGTCTGAATGAAATGTCACAAATCGCCAAAGTGGTGATGTTGTCACTTCTTGAAAACCCGTAACCACTTTACTAAAAGCTTGATAAGTATATGGTTCTCTATCATATTCAATGTGTGGGAAATTGAAACCATGAGGAATATCTGCAATAACTAGGCCATATTCCCTTTTAGGTATTAGTGATGCAATGTCTTCATAGTCACCTTGTATTATTTGATATTGGACACTATCGAGCCCATTCCAAATGTAATGATTAAGAGTAGGATCTAGTTTTACATTCATAAGATGCTTCCTTCTCATGTTCTCCATCTTAATTTTTTCAATAAAGCTTTTGAAAGTATATGGTACGCCATTTCCATCCTTCTTCGACATATTTAATGACCTAAATATATATATATAGATATGTATAAGTAATAAAATAAAAATAGTTAAAATATGAATAAAATAAATTTATAAATGAACATACCTTATTGAATGCAATATAAAACTCTTTTAGTGTTGATGTAGAACTTGCTTCTGGGTAGTTGCGTACAACATCATCCCAACTGTCTTCATTCAACATTTTGACCATGTGTTCTTGTATTTTCATAAAAAATTTCTGATTGAATAAATCAAGTTAAAAACGTTAATATATTGACATGTATAACAAATTCTACCAACATCATTATGTTTTATTTAAAAGAAAATTATAATGAAAGAAATAATTCAAGAAACTTACTTTTAAAATTCTGCACACATTTCTTCCAATGATAATTCACCCGACTTCACACGAGCTAATACTGATTTGATTAATTTATCATCCTTCACACGTTGCATTGTTCTCCAAGGTGTAATAGTCATATCCTCTGGAAGCTGCTTCATTTCAGGACCCCCCTTACTGTTGGTACATATTATGGGTTTACTCTTTCTAACCTTCTGATTTTTTATGGAAATATTCTTCCACCGATCAAAAATCCCATCAATCAAATCCCATACCTCCCCATTTCTAAATGCCAACTGAAAAATGTTATCTGTGCCTCTGAAGAGATTTGTATTCAATTTTCCATCTTTTGGTTTATTTTCATCAATTTGATAACCTGTTTCCATTAAACATTCCTTTCGAAATGCTACACTAACTTGTGTCTTATCCCCACAACATTTTTCTATGAATTCATTATGAATAAATCTGACCCTTTGGATGAAAGTAATTTTCATTCTGTACTCATTATCTGCATTATGATCCCATGCCAATAACTTTGATTCCATTTCTGTTAAGCCAGCGTAAATGATGCATTTCACTATTTGAAAAAGATAGTTATTGGGATATTCTGCATTCAATTGTCTCTTAGCCTCTATTGAATGGTTCCCTCCAATTACATAATATTTATAATCAAAACATTTTGTCTTGTCAAATGCTTGTTTGTTGGGAACCTGACATGGATCGACAAGAACCACATAATCCACCACATGCACATATGGATTGAACCTGAACAATATTTTCAGATTATGTACATGTAGGTGATGGGCCTTTCTAATTTGATATTGAGATTGTCCTTCATCTGGGCCATAAAATTGGTTAACATTAAGCTCAAATGTTTGGCCACCAAGAATTAATTTATTCTTCCTCAACTCTTGTCGAATAGCATTTTGTTTTTTTTTAATAATGCCATCCTCTAACTCAACACCTGGTGTTATGATTTCCTCTGCTTCCATAAGAGCTTTCAATTTGTTCTTCACTGCTGCTCACGACCTTTACAGGTTCACCAATATTTGATTTCCTAGTCTTATTGGATAACATATCAGTTTTTTTGTAAACAAGCTCTCCTTCATGAGGTACAAGAGAGAGATCTTTGGCAATTTTTCTTTTTGGTGTCTGATCGGTTTTCTCCTTTTGCACAATAGTTCTCATCTCCTCCTCACTAATTCTATCATAATTTTATGTTTCATGTTCGACACCTTCAAAAGAAACATGTTTAAGTTTACTAGATTGACCCACCTTAGTGACTCTTGGTTGATCCCCTCTTTGTATTGTTGTAGTGTCACGAGCTATTGCTCTTTGCTTCAATCTCCTTTCCTCTGCTTTGTCTTTGTGGAAAGTTTTGATCACATCCATAACATTTGGCACCAACATATAAATACCATAAAACATGTTTGAAAGACCCGGAACAGAATCCTATGAAACAAAATAAAACATGTCAATGATCAATAATTTATAAAAAAATGAATCATCCTTACAATAATGCATAGAGGAAATAAAAATAAGCATACTTACAATGTTATTTGCAATGTTGCTTGCTATTTCTTTAGAAAATTGTGAAGTTATTTCATCTGTGTCGTACTTGACGATTGATAGATGATATCTAACCTTCTCACGTTTCTGAGCCTTCCTTGCAAAAACATAAATAGTGTTTGTATTCGGGACCATACATATGTCTCGTACTCTGCCCATCACATCATATGCCTCATTTAAGTCAATCATACCACAAATCAGATAGATTTGTATATCAACCTCCGTTTCACTGTCTTCAAGATACCATGAGAAATCGGTTTTATCTATTTCCTTGGTGTTCTCCCAATCAGAAATAAGCTTTAATGAACCTGGTGCCCCACTTGCTTGACTTTTATTAGTGTGTGCAACAATATCCTTATTGCGTCCAACAATGTCCATAGTGTGTCCAGCTGCAACTTTAGATTTGGGAGTTGTATCCATAGTGCGTCGAGCTGCAGTTGTAGATTTGGGAGCTGCTGCCATAGATTTAGGAGTTGCTGCCCTAGGTGCAGAAACATTCACAGAAATTTTTTTTGATGCCATTTTCCTGATAAAAATATATATATCTATTAGTTAATGGAAAAATATTGCGGATAAAATAAATTTAATAAACAAAATTTATTTCTAAAACTAAATAGTTTGAAATTAAAGTAGTAAAATTAACTATATAAATTTTCATTTAAAAACAAAATATTATAAATCATATGTATATATATCTATATAATATGTTTTAAATACATTTTATAAAAAAATTAAAATGTGTTTAAATTGTATAAAATAATTTTAAAAAAATAAACTAGTATTTTCAAACTTCAGTTTGTGTTTAATATTTTTAAAAAAAGCAAAAAAGTTACTAACTATTTATAACAAATGTTATAATATTATATAATTTTTTATTTTTTTAATTGTATTGTTATATAGTTTTTTTTTAATTAATTTACATTGTTACAAATGTTATAATATTATATATTTTTTAATTTTTTTAATTTTATTGTTATATAGTTTTTTTTAATTAATTTATATTGTTAATTTATATTAAAACAAATGTTTTTTTTTTAAATTTATTATATTGTATTTTTTTTTTAATTATATAATGTTTATAAACAAAACATAATTGTTGTTTAATGATTTTTTTTTTTGATATATATATATATATATATATATATATATATTGAAATTTTTAACAATTATTATTTAACAATGTTTTTATTATATTATATAACAATTTTTTTTTATATTTATATATAACAATGTTTCTATGAATTTTTAATGGTTTTATTAAAACAAATTATTTAAAAAAATAAAAATTTAAAGAAAAAAATAAAATTAAAAAATGTTTTCTTAAAACAAATTATTAAAAAAAAAAAATTAAAAAAAATTTAAAAAACAAAATTAAAAAATTAAAAAAATAAAAATAAATAAAAGATAAATTGTTAAAACAAATTAAAAAAAAAAAACAATTTAAAAAACAAAATTAAAAAAAAATATATATATATATATTTAAAAATTAAAAAAAAAAAAACCAAAATTAAAAAAAAAAATTGTTAAAACAAATTAAAAAAAAACAATTAAAAAAAACAAAATTGCAGAATTAAAAGAAAAAAAAAAATTTATTATTATTCTTTTTTAAATGAATCGGCCTGCCAGCAGGCCCGCCCGTTGGGCGCCGGGGCCGACCGGGCGGCGCCACGGGCGTGGCCCAGCCCCCTCGTTGGTCGAGGGCCGATTCCCCGAAGGCGGGGGCCGGGAGGTGGGCTGGGCCGCCCCCGTGGCGCCGCCCGGTCGGCCCCGGCGCCCAACGGGCGAGCCTGCGAGCAGTTTTTTTTTAATTTTTTTTTTATTTTTTAATTTTTTAATTTTTTTTTTTAATTTTTTTAATTTTTTTAATTTTTTTTAATTTTTTTTTAATTTCGATTTTTTTTAAATATAATATAATTATTAAAACATTATTTATTAATAAAAAAAAAAATTAAAAATTAAAAAAAAAAAAAAATCCCAGATGCTGGTGGAGAGGCAAGTGTTTAAGTTGATGGGATGGGGGCGGAGTAAGATGGTGTGACACCTGCCATCCCGCGAGTTAGAGGACGCAGGCTCTTTAATTCTGGTTGTTTGGTGTGTTATGGAATTTATGCTTGGCACTAGTAACAATCCCATGTTCGCTTCTCGAAACGATTCTATTCACTGCGATATGATTCAGCCCTCTGGTCAATTTAATGCTAGTCCTTGACACTGGATTCTTCGGTACACAGGAGATATTATGGATAATTTCCTTGATATGGAGGATGTTCCCATGCCTGTTGCACAGAGCTGTTCTCCGGATGCCAGCGTCTCTTGCCATCGCACAACCACTGGTAAGAGAAGTAGTTTGAACTGCTATCTTGACCTCAGTAATAATTTTCACCTCTCTCTCGTTGGTAATTGTATGCTTGCGTCTTTCTCATTGCATCCTCAATCGTTGGTTTCCTCTCCTCGGCAGGCTATTCCTCTTCATTCTGATCTCCCCCTTGCGTTTGTCATCATGACGTGCCTCCGGCATCGAATGCGATGTCACAGAGGTTCCTCTCGTGGCCGGATCTGACATCCTTCCTCCTCTCCTAGCACATCCTCTTCATCTTCTCCTCATGAGGACAGTCAGTCAAGAGCTCTTCGTGGTCGTAGGCTTCGCTCAGGTCACTGCCTGGGCTCCCCCATTCCTTCTCCTCCCCCTACTCAGACTCACACTGTGCATTTCTCCTTCATTTGCTCTCTCAACAGACCTCGGGTCACCACCTCCATCACGGTGGCCTTCCGTGAATAACCTCAGAGCAAAGATCCTAATTCTGGCCTGGTGTCGTCCTCTGGCATGCGGGAAGGGTCGTTGAAAAATGATAATTTGAACTTGCAGGGATTTGGCAGCTTTGCCCAGCAGGGGCAGACGATGGTAAATACTAAGCATGTTGGTCAAGCGAGCGAGATGCTGAATGCTGGAGGTCAAGCGAGCGAGGTGTAGACTGTTGGTGGTCTAATGAGCTCGGAGCGGAACGTTGATGGTCACGAGATTAGGGGGATGGTTCCTTCTTCATCCGGGAAGGTGATCCATTCAATTGCGGACCTGTACGATGTCGATGGGAACCCTGATGAATTCTGGTGCAGGGTCGTTGAAGAAGCTCCTGATGAGTAGTTCCACCCTCTCCTTCTGCTTTTTGTGCACTATCTCGGTCCTCACTACTGGGGCTGCCCTTGTTTGTCTTAATGCTAATGTTATCAGCATGTTATGTCAATGTTTTTCCTACCTTTGAGTTTGTTATCAGCTTTGTGATCTAAAAACTGAAGTTCATATCTCCCCTGCGAGGTATTTTTTCTTGAATACTTCTCAACACTGGTTTCCCTACTGCAGGGTAGTGTTCCTCAGGAGTTTTTTGTTCAAATGCCACTGCATAGGGCAATGTTCAGGCTTTGGCCTGCTGTAAATATTTTTCTCTGTTAATAAAATAGTTTTACTTAGAAAAAAAATTTAAAAGAATAAAAAAATGTTAAAAATATCAAAATATAACAAATTAAAAAAAAAAAAACACTTATTAAATCACAATAATGTTTGGTTTTGAAACATCATATAATTTAAAAAAAAAAAAACAATATAATAAATTAAAAAAAAAACATTTGTTTTAATATAACAATATAATTAAAAAAAAAAACTATATTACAATATAATTAAAAAAGATATATATATATATATATATATATATATATATATATATATATATATAACAAAACAATAAAGAAAAAAAAATTAAAGATTTAAAATTAAAAAGAATAAAACAAAGATTTAAAATTACAAAAAATAAAATAAAATAGAATATAAAATAAAAAAATTCTCAAATAAAAAAAAAAAATTAAATAATGAAATCACTGATATATTTATGATAAAAAAAAAAAACAAATAAAAAATGTTATAATATTACCTTTTTTTTTAATGTGCATGGTCGTTTTATGGATTTTTTCTGTCTAAATGAACCTATAAGTCTTAAAAAAGAAAAAAAATCTAAATTTTTGTTCTTAAAACCCTAGAAAAATTAGTTTTTTTTGCATTTTCTTCACTAAAAAATTATAAAAAAATCAAGGTTTTTGAACCTAAAAACCTTAAAAAAGTAGTTTTTGGACGCAAAAAAACTATAGAAAAACAGATTTTCCCCAAAATCGTCTTTAAATTGACAGAATAGAAGGAAAACTAACCTTTGAAATGAAAAAAGCTGCTGTCACCAATGCCAACATAACGCCTCCACAAAATTACGAATAGCAACACAATGCCTCCAATGCCAATGCAACGCCTTCATGAAGTTACCAATGCCAATGCAACACCTCCACAAAATTACCAATAGCGACAGAACGCTTCCAATGTCAATGCAATGCCTCTAGGAAGTTACCAATGCCAACGCAACACCTCCAGAAATTTTCTCTAACAAATACCAGAAAACTTGATGTGATGTGATGAATAGAAATAATCATTCCTTTTAAATAGCGTATATTGTCTGATTGGTTTACTGTTTAACGAATGTGGGATTAAAATTTCAAATTTCAAATATTTACATTTAGTTTATTATAGTTCATACTATAGTTAAAATACTTATTATTTGCATGTAGTTATCATAATTAATATTTTATTTAATATTTACATGTACCGAATGTTGAATAATTCAAATATAATCTCAGATTAAAAATTAAAATATGAAATACTTACATGTAGTTAATTATATTTAATATTATAGATAAAATAGTTAATATTTGTATTTAGTTATCATAGTTAATATTTACATGTAATCAATGTTTAAAATCATGGGATTATATTTTAAAATCTAAAATATGTACATGTAGTTAATTATAGTTTAAATAGTTAATATTTACATGTTGTTATTTTTGTAAATATTTACATGTAGTCAATCTTAAACCATTCAAATAAGAAAATTATTTTAGTTTTGAAGACATGCATGAAAGGAATATTTTGTGGATATTTTGAATAGAAAGTATGGTGAAATATTTGAAGACCAACAGTGTATTAATAAATTTTGAAATATATTTTAGATGAATATAACATAAGTTTAAAATTTAAAATTTAAAATATTTACATGTAGTCATTATAGTTAAAATAGTGAATAGTTGCATGTAGGTATTATAGTAATATTATAGTTAATACTTACATCTAGTCAATGTTAAATCATTCAAATAAAAACATTATTTTAGTTTGGAAGGCATCCATGATAGAAATATTTTGTGGATATTTTGAATATAAATATCGGTAAAATATTTCAACATAAACAGTTTATTAAAAAAAATGTTAAATACATTTTTTGATTAATATTTGTACCAAATATATGAAATCAAAATTTTGGAGGGAAAGTTTTTCGTGAAATTTTTTGGAGGGAAATTTTGGAGGGAAATGTTTTCACGAATTTTTTTGGAGCGAAAATTTGGAGGGAAATTTTCAGTCTTTAAGCTATATATTGTAAGTGGGGGAGGAATTTGTATCATTCAACCTATTCTTGTTGAAAGCCATGGTTTCCTCTGATAACGAAGTTTTTCTTTCTAGAACATCAATATCTTCGTCACGCAACAACTCTATTCAGAGTGATGAATATAACGGGAGTTCGTTCACCATGAATAGAGAGTCAAAAAATCGACTTGGTCATTATCCTAAAGATGATGAGAACAAAATTGATGAGGTGCAGCAAAAGGAAATTTCTGTAAATCAAGCGCCAATTATACCACTTACTCTTAATCCTAAGGATTATGAAAGCAACAACGATGAAGGGCATGATGAAGAAATTCCAGAGTCAAAAGTTTCACTTCGTCCTAATCCCAAGGATTATGAGGACACCATTGATGAAGAGGGAGATGAATAATATCCACTTCAGCTTAATCCTAAGGATTATGTGAGAACAACAAATGAATAGGGTAATGAAGAATCTGTAGAGTCAAAATATCCACTCTATCCTAATCCTGAGGAGTATGCCAGCACCACTAATGAAAAGGGGGATGTAAAATTTCCAGAGTCAAAATATCAAATTCGTCCTAATCGTAAGGATTATGCGAGCACCATTGATGAAGAGGGGAATGATAATGTTTCAGAGTCAAAATATCTACTTCGTCCCAATCCTAATGATTATGCTAGCATCACTGATGAAGAGGGAAATGAAAAATTTACAATGTCAAAATTTCCACTCCATCCTAATCCTAAGGATTATGCAAGCACCACTGATGAAGAGGGGGACGAAAAAATTCCAGAGTCAAAATTTCAACTTCGTCTTAATCCTAAGGATTATGTCAGCACCACAGATGAATAGGGGAATGAAGAATTTGCAAATTCAAAATATGCACTTCGTCCTAATCCTAAGGATTATGTCAGCACCACTGAGGAAGAGGGGAATGAAGAATTTGCAGCATCAAAATATCCACTTCGTCCTATCCTAAGGATTATGCCAGCACCACTGATGAAGACGGGGATGAATTTCAAAAGCTAATATTTTCACTTCATCCTAATCATAACGATTATAATTTAACCACTGATGAAGGGGGGGATGAAGAATTTCCAATAAATATAGATTCAAGGCATTCACTTATTCCTAATCCTAAGGATTATGAGATCTTCAGTGAGGAAGGGGAGGGGCAGGATGAAGAAATTCTAGTGAATACAAATTCAAAGCTTCCACTTATGCCTAATCCCAAGGATTATGAGAGCACCACTGAGGAAGGGGAGGATGAAGATTTTCTTGCATATGATAATTTTAGAGGCACAGGTCTGAATATTGCATTTTCTCCAAGTGACCATTTCAAAGACACTCATGGTGATGAAGAATTGAATCCTCCCAGGGAAGAATTTGAAAGCATGGGTCAAGATGGTGAAGAATTTCTTTTGAGTCAGGGTTACAAAAGTGCCGATGATTCTTGTCAAATGTTTTCTTCAACTGATGATGGTAAAGAAAATTTTCCACACAATGATGTTGATGAATTTCTTAACTATGTTTAGGATGATGATAGTGGGGATAATATTCCTCCTAATGGTGATGAAACTACTTTTACAAAGGATGATGGAATCATGAAGCCGTTGCAAGCAAATATTGCAACTAGGAGTAGGAGTAGACCTTTTCATATCAATCCAAAGCATTCCAGTTATACAAGGGCGAGGACAAAATATCTCATGACAAAAAGTTTTGTCGTTCATTTGATTTCAAGTGAATGTTGTCGAAGGGATTGCTTGAAAAATATGGATTTCAACTTTTCTTTGGAGAAAAGGAAAACATATATGTCAATGAATAAAAACATGCAAAATTCATATTTAGTGGGTTGCATGCAATCTACACTAGCAGGTTATGATTATCATATTGGGAATGTATTGCTTTGCAGAAAGACGTTCAAAATGTTGTATTCAATTGGTAATTGTCATTTGTCAAGAATCCAAGATAGATTGGAAAACGATCCCACATATTATTTAGAAGCACGTTATAAACGGGAGGTGGGGCCGTTTGCAAACACTGCTAAGACATGGATGAAAGACTTCTTTTGAAATCATGGAGAGTGTATGCCAAATAAAGACACAATACATATTCCAGATAATTTCTCGAGACGAGAAATATTCATGTTATACAAAGATTATGCAGAAGCCGTTGAAGGAATTGGTGATTTTATTACATATTCTTATTTTACAAGGATATGGAAAACCGAATTCAACAATGTTCGTATTCCTAAGAAGACAAGGATGGGGATTTGCAGCACATGTGCTTCTCTTAAAGCAAAAAGAGATAAATGTCAAGGGGCAGAAAGAGGTATGTGTTCAAAACATTGTTTTTTAAAATTTGATACTTATCAACTATGAAAATATATTTATTCATATGTTTCTTTTATTTTATATACAGATTCCGTTGTCAAAAGAACTTCAAGACCATCGCAATCAGCAAACAAGTGAAAGACAAAAGTTGTATAAACATCGAAAGAAGTGTTATGATCATCCAAATAAATATCCGGGATTGATAATTGATGGTATGGACCAAAAGAAAACACTTCTTCCACATTTTGTCCGCACGCCAAAAAAATTACAAGAGGAAAATTTCATTCAGTTTCACTTGGTTGGTTGTATGGTATTTAATGAGAAGATGTTTCCAAGAGTTTTCTTCACAACTCCAAATATTCACAATGATGAAAATCTGACCATAACTATAATCCATGATGTGGTTACTCATTGGTCTGGGATTCTTCCTGAATTTTTGTATTTACAATTAGACAACACAAGTCGTGAGAAAAAAAATCAAGTTATTTTTGGGTATCTAAACATGTTCGTTGAATTGGGGATTTTTAAAAAGATAAAGGTTGGTTTCCTTCTTGTTGGGCATACTCATGATCATATTGATCAAATGTTCAGTTGTTTTTCAGTAACATTGAGGAGGAAAGGTGTTGGGAGCCTGCCATCATTAATTGAATGTATTAAGAAATCGTACATTCTAGAGCCAGTTTTTCATGTGTTGGAAGAAACTATTGGCATGCGAAGGTTTTTTTTTGGATCGCATGGTGAGGAGAAATGCATTGAAAAACTTAACGACATTAGCTTCCAACATCAATTTCGTATCAAAAAAATTGATGGGATAACACTTATATGGGGCAAGAAGTATTCAACTATTCAAGAATGGGGACCATCATCAGGTTTAGCATTTTTGAAGTTCATTCCAGAGCATCCAATGTTTTCATCAAAGATATTGTTATTACAGTCAGTTTCCGAACTCCATAATGCACGAAGGCAGAAGAAAGACATAAATTATTCTAAATGTCTAGAGGAAATTAAAAGATGTATTAGAGATACATATGAATACTTCGATGTTGCTGATTCAGTTTGGTGGGAGTCTTTTTTCAGTAATCAAAGTGATATGATTTCAAGATCAATAAATGGGGATACGCTTTTTAAGACTCCTTTTTTTTGCCACAAAATATGCCAAATGAACATGAACATCAAGAAACACACAATGTTGAACAACAACAGCCTCAAGCTATTATTAATTCCCCACAGGTAGAGGAAAGAGAAATATATATTGGTTCTAGAAGATCACGTGCACAACGTGAAGCCATGGAAGACCTTTACAGGGGTTCTGTGCAGGATCTTAAGGAGGGTTGCATGATAGCAGTGTTAGCAGATGAAGATCCACTTGGCTATCCATTCTGGATTGCCAAGGTTATAAAGGTCATTAATGAAAATGAAGAGATTACAGCTGTTGATGTACATTGGTATGCTACAAGTACCCACCCTTTCAATGGTGTGTACAAGCCAGAGATGGTAGTGGAAAAAAGAATTGGCAGAAAGAGAAAAAGAAAGGGCACAAATATAAATCGTCACCGCACAGATGTCTTAAAATTGGAGGATGTTGACATACTTTTGTATGACTTCAATTTGACAAAGAGAGGAACTCTTCGGTTGCAAACCATAAATATTTTGAAGAAATTGCTATCAGAACAATTATTGTTGAAATGGGACTCTGTAGAATGTAGACGTAGATCTACAAGACTTTTGAACTCTGAAATAGTGGGCATGCATGTTGACTCAGATGGAGCACTAGTTGATGAAAGAGAAGAATATGGATCATCTTCATCTGCATCGAGCCATTCATCTAAAGATGTAGATTATGATGGTGTGCCAAAACCTATGGCTGATTTTGAATAACTATCTAAGACACTTTTCTGTAATTGATGTTTGCATGGTAACTTGAAATAAAAATTTTGACTTCCATCTCATTTTTCATGAAGTTCTGATACATTTCTATGTTTGTTGGATTATACGTTTTAATTATGAAGAATTCATTTCTTTAGAATATCGACAATGTAACAATGAATTACAAAAATAATTTATGTTATATTCAATGTACCAATGTTGATATTTTAATTATAAGTAAAATATAAAATAGAAACTAATGTTGAATTTTTAAATTATGCAGTGATATTACCATGATATTATATATTGTTACCATTTGGTATAAGATAATTTTAAAAGTTTTAATAATTATATGCGTCATTGAAACATAACACTTTGTTTTGATGCTTGATTTTTAGGTTTTGGTTGAAATTATATTTAAATTTGTCTTATGCTAAGATTTGAAAAAAGATAAGTTGTTATCCTTTAAAATTAAAATTACTCTTACTTGTTTCTGTTCAATGATATTTTTTTCATTTACTTGTTCATTTTTTTAAATTGTTAAGTCTTATAATTTCTCCATAATTTCATTGTTCAAGTATGTTGAACACTTAAGATTGAAAAAATTTAGATTTACAACTTGTCATTAAGGTTTTTATGCGCTACCAAATTTTATCTTTAAGGTTATGGTTGACAATAATTACACTTTTGGGGTTGTTTAAAGTCAAGATATTTTATGTTTAACAACATGGATGAAAATTGTTCGAAATGATAAGCCCTTCAGACATGTATTTTTTTATCTTTAACATCATCTATTAAAAATGTTAGAAATTTACGATTTTAAAAAATGTCCTAATATGTTGTCTTTAATTCCATTGTTACAAGTATCAAAATTATGACACAATTTTTTTTTTTGTTATTCCAACATCAACTGGTTTTGTTTTGAGGGTGTTTTTTCAATCCTTTTTTCAACAAACAATTTTGTTTTTAGCATAATTTTATAAACTGTTGAAATTTGACCTTAAAAAAAACCAAGTGCATTCTGGAAGACACACTTGCATTCTGGAAGACACACTTTTTGTTTTTGGGGTGTTTTTTCATGTTTTTTGAGACTTTTTGGGCTAGAGTTCCCGTTTTGAGGTCAGGTTACCTATTTGATCGGTAACAGTGTTTAAATAGAAAAAGACCTTCGGAAACACACAGAGGCTAGGTAAATTCCTAATATCCACTGAATGTATAGAATTTACAAATGAAGGAATGAACCCTTCGGCAGATTTCCAATAACACACCAATATCCAAAATTACTCATTTTTATTCGAACATGTACTCAATGAGCCTGAAAATTCCTCAATAAGGACAATGATTCTCAGTTCGGTGTCTCACTACCAAAATCCCTACTTTTCCCCATATCAGGGGTTACAATTTATAATGCATAATATGACTCCTCGGTTCCTCTCTGAGGACTGTTTTTATTCCTAACAAAAGGGCCTAATTACATGATATTATATCAACAGAAACTAAACAGCTCGACATAAACCAAAGCTATTCGACTTCTATAGTTACTAAACTGACCCTAACAGTTCTAAATGAAACAGACAGCTAAGGTATTGACACCTTACTATTACAATTGAATAATTTCGACTCCTTATAGCCACAACATGTGGACAAACCTCCTACATTGTTGGCTAGTGTTTAATGCCCCTGCATAAGAAGGTCACCAAAACCATACATCGAATGTAATGACTACTCATCGAGCCACACAATGAATTGAAATGATGTGTCACCACACGGTGTATTGAAATAATGAATTGGGCCACATTTTGCTCTGAACATTTATAATTACTGTGATACATAATTTTCTCCTCATCTTATAAAAATGGATTCGTATGTGAAGGAACTTATAAATACAAATAGTTATTATTTTATTAATTACAATCAACAAATATAAGCTAGAATATAACAAAAAGTGGTTGTAAGAGAAGATATAATTAATTTTTTTTTTATTAAAACAATAATTACTATTGATCCACACTTATGCAGGAAAAAAATAAAATACATAAATAATCACAAATGCAGAGACGCAACTGGAATAACACTTCATTTCATTAATATCAAATATTGAAAATTACTTACAAACATAATGGAAAATAAACTAGCTCAGGTGATGATAGCTTATCTCTGAAAAGAGATGTGGTGGCTACATTCCTCTCAAGTGTGTTACAATGAGCATAAAGGGCCTTTTTATTATTTATCAACATAGGAAAACCATAAAAAACCAAACACCTAACCCAAGAGATGGAAAGCCAAGAGTTTTTGGGGTCCGTTGGGGTTAGTTAGGAAGCCAACTTCTCGGGGTTGTCATTTGGTCATGTTCTCTTCATTTGGTGTGTACAATATATCGTTGGAAATATATTTTTGATTAATAAAGGTTTCAACATAGGCCCTTGCCTATGCCTATGAGCCTGATACGAGCTTGCTATGCCACAAAACACTGTTTAGGGGTGAAAACTTCTCTAGAAGTTTAGGACCCAAAAAACTGCTAGAAATAGTAAATTCTACTAAAAATAAGGTAAATGAGGAACCCGACTGGAGGTCTAGCTGGAATAGGTGGGTGGCCATAAATATACACCTAGATCATTCCTCCCCCTCTAGGAAGAAATGGTCCCCATTGTGCGTAGAACCTCCATGAGGTGAGGAAATTTATATTCAATATGGTCCCTAGTGAAGGAGTTCACCTACTTTGACAACTCGATATCATGGGAGCCTTTTCCGGTGGGTGTTATTGATATCTTTGTCCATGATATGATCAGTTTTTGGTTATTCCATATAGTCTAGGTTTAAATATATTGGTGTGAGTTGTTATGCAATGTCATTTGTTTCTATCAATGGTGGAAAGTAAGGTTGAAGGAAATCCATATTGAACACTGGGTGTAGACCAATGAATGGTGGAATATTGAGCTTCAAGGCATTGTCCCCTACTACCTTGATGATGGTTTATAATCCAAATAGGAGGGGGTGAAGCTTGTAGTGCGGCCTAGCGAGGAACTTCTTCTGAAAATGTAGCCAAACTTTGTCACCCACCTACAACTTGTGTGGCACATGATGAAGATCATGCTGGAGCTTGTACTTAGCATTGGCTCTGTCCAATATGTCATGGAATTTTTGGTGGATTTGTTGAATGTGCTCAATGAATCTTTTTTCCTTTTCAGATTTGTACTGGACATGATCTGAATCTACCTAAGTAGCTACAAATGGTATGGCCACATCAATGGGACATCGTGGTTGGAATTCCAAGCCCACCTGAAAGGGATTGTGGCTAGTTGAGTTGTGGAGAGCTTGATTATAGTTGTGTTGGACATAGGGTAGGATTTCATCCCATGTGCATGGAAGCTTCGAGTTGTACCTATGCAAAATGTGTACGATCATACAGTTGATGACCTATTTTTGGCCATCAGTTTGGGGGTGGAAAGTTGTGGACTTATTGAGTGCGTTGTCCAACATCAAATAGAGACTTGACCAAAATGTACATAGGAACCTCTTATCCCTGTCTAAGATAATGGACATTTGGATCTAAAATTCTACCCACACCCATTCAAAGAAGAGTTTTACAGTGGCTTCTGTTGCGATATTCTTCTTGCAGGCCACCATAATGTCCATTTTGGAGAATCTATTGATGACCACAAAAACTCATTAATTTTAATTCTTTGTAGAAGTAAGGATTGACAAGTAATCCTTATAGATGGATTTTCAAGGTTGACTAGGCGTAGGTAGCGAAGTATATATTCCTTGCTTCTTGATTTTCGGTTTATAAATGGTGTAGGAAGTGTAGGATCTTATGTACTTCCCAACGTCATGTTGAAGGTTCGGCCAATAGAAATGCTTCTACAGTACTGCCACTATTTTCTCGAACACGAAATGTCTAGCCACCTAACTGTAGTGCACTTCCCAAATCATCTTGGCATGTTTTCTTGAAGAAACACAAAGGTGTCTGAGGCGGCATAACAGAGCATCCTAGGGTTGAAAATTTGGAACTTGCTATCCCTCCATGAGTGTCTAGTATGTGTTTTCAAATTATGTATCACTTTTGTAGATATGTGGCCAACCAGAAGTCTCATGCCCACAAAAGTCGAGTAGAGTGGTTAGCGCCACAGTTGGCGGTCGGCTGAGGAAATATGAAACGTTATTGGTGCTTCCCTTCATGTTCTTCATGTTGAAATGGAATTGTTGCAAGTATGTTGTCCATTTCTGATGGCGATCATTCTACAACTTCCCTTGTGTCTGTATGAATTAGAGGGGTTGGTGATCTGTGTGGATGATTGTTTCCTTCACAAAAATGTAATTCTTCCATTGTCGACAGGCATGCATAATGGAATACATTTATTTATCATAGGTGGGATAATTTTGGACTATGTCTAAAAGTTTCTTCTGTGATATGCCACTTGATGCCCCTACTGAGTAAGTACTGCTCGAATAACATAATTAAAGGCATCTGTCTCGATCTCAAATGGTTGTTGCAAGTCTATTAATGTGAGCACTAGTGCATAGCAGAGGCGATGCTTCAACTTTGCGACCACCTTTTATTGAGATTCATACCAAAATAAATTTTCTTTCACTCCTCCCTTGGTGATCTAACTCAAAGGCCAAGTGCTATGAGAGGACCCCAACACAAACCTGTGATAAAAATTGGTGAGACCCAGAAAGTTATAGAGCTCTGTTAAAGTGGTTGGGGCTAACCAATCCTGAATGCCTTGCATCTTGGATGGGTACACATGCATGCCCCTCTCATCAATAATGTATCCTTGATATTGAACTTGGGTCATGTCAAAAGTTCATTTCTCCAAATTGGAACACAGCTTGTGTTGCCATAATGTTTGGAGGACCTGTCAAATATGGTGGAGGTGCTCTACCAAACTCTGCCTAAATATTGGGATGTCATGCAAACACACCACCACAAAAGAGTTGGTGAATGGTCGCAATATGTTTTCCATCGGCCTCATGAGGGTTGTGAGCACATTTTCCAACCCGAAAGGCATGACCATCTATTCAAAAAATCCCTACTTGGATTTTAAATTAATCTTCCACACATCAGAGGGTTTGATAGGTACCTGGTTATACCCACATTTCAAGTTGATCTTGCTAAAATATTTATCCCCCTTGAGTTGGTCCAGAAGGTCATCAATCTGCGGGATCAGATAATTATTCTGGAAAGTGATTTGTTTTATCACCTGATAGTTAATACAGAGTCTCAAAATCCCATCCTTCTTCTGTACCAACACAATTAGGCTCCTAGAGGGTGATTAACTCGACTAGATGTGACCTTTCTGTAGAAGATCTTGAATCTGCCTCTTGATTTCTTCATTCTCCAGAACATAACCCCGATAGACCAGTCCATTGGGTAGCCTCATACTTGAGGTCATATCGATTGAGTGCTTGACTTGAAAATGCAGAGGTGCCACTATGGGTGAGGTGAATATGTCCCCATAGTCACAAGTCCTTGTGCATCTATTGTTTCCATGTGGAGGAGCCCTATCTAGAGATCATGGCTATAGTCTTCTTCTTGCCTTAAGGGTGGATCATCATGAAAAAACAAATTCTTGGTTTTGGAAATGAGCTTACTAAATTTTTTTGAAATGATGAAAGAGATGGCGATAGGATGTACTACCTATGGTATCCTATACAAATTATTTCCCAAAGTAACAATAAAATCATGAGGCCTAGACTCATACACAACATGTTTCTTCCACAAGTATGGTTCGCCTAATAATACATCACAAAAATCAAGAGGATAAATATCACATAATAACTAATTCATGAAAGGATCGATGTTGTAGGGAATGTGAAATTGTTGGATGATGTGGATATCCCGTCCTCGGTGAAGGCACCCAATGGTGTACGACTGTGGGTATGTTCTGGTCAGTAGACCCAACCGCTTCACAACCTATACTAAATGAGGTTCTTTTGGCTCACACTATCGAAAATGAACAGCAGCAGGGAACCCTTCACCCACATCTGGGAATGGTAAAGGCGCTCCCCCTCCTCTTGATATTTGGGTTCCTCCTTCTTGATCTTGTTGCTGGAAACCATGGCATTGGGCTCTACATCGATAATCTTCTTCCCTTTATCATTCCTCTTGTCAGGTTCTGACTTAGATTCGGAACATGCATCTAATTCAGAAGGTTTCACCTAAACCACTAGTAATACTTGGCTTGACACTCACTTGTGCTGGGATTGGACCTCTTATGGAATTGACACCTCTTTCCTATGTCCTTCTTCGGATTTGCATTTTTTTTCTTCACTTGTGGCTTTGGTGGGTTGTCGTGGGTCACCCAGCCTTGGATTTTTAATTTTTTCTTGTTGTTTTTGGGTTCCTTTCCCTTGCTTCTGATTCATAGATCCAAAGTCTCACTTCATCTGCTTGAATTTTTTCTTAATCTTGGAAGCCTGCCACTATGCTACATGGAGCGAGGAGATTTCGAGGAACTACATTTCCTCTTGAATGTATTGGTGTAAAAAACTATGGTACTTCAACACCAAATTTTTCTCTGAATATTTGATACCAAAATTTCTGAACAGGGTATGAATAGATTCTATCTCATGCACATCTTGATCCCTTTGCTTCCACAACGTAGTCCATTGTATGTACTTGTCCTCATAGATCCCCAGAGGATAATATTGTTCCTTGATGGTTTATCTAAAATAATTCCAAGTGGGTATAGCCAAGAATAGGGGGGTTTTCGTCATTTCCTTTTGCTCACAGCAGGTTTCCCACTAGTCCTTGACTTGGGGCATGAATTTGAGGAGTGAAAAAGTAATGTTTCCCCAATTGGAAAATTCATGAATCGAGAAATATAATTCCAATAGATTCGACCATCTATCTACAATGTATGCATCTATTTTGCCCTCAAATATGGGAATATCAAAGTTTACATGTACCATAAAATGAGTTGTGCCTCTACAGTGGTTATTGGATGAAGGTGCACTGCAGATGGGTAGTCGTTGATGGATTTGGGAAAAACTATCCATAATCGCGTTCCTTTGTTTCTGTAGGGACTCCTAGAGCAATATTTTTATAGGATATCCTAATCCCTCATATTTCTTGTATTTTCCATGGGAGGCCATGGGGTTTTGTGACTCTGATCTCGCAAAGCTTCAACTATATCGAGCCCTAAATCCTTATACCCTGACCATGTTGGGGACATGCAAAGAAAGATAAAGAAAGAGTTGACCGCTCCAATACCACTGATATGAAATTTTGGAGGAACACAATAAAATAAAAAAATTAATATAAATAGAACTATGCAGCAAGAAGAAAACTTCATTCCATTAATATAAAATACTGAAAAATAGTTCCATACAGAATTGAAATAAACTAGCTCGGGTGATGGTAGCTTATCCTTGAGAAGAGATGTGGTGGGTACATGCCTCTAAATTATCTCACAATGAGGCTCAAGGGAAATTTTATTATTGAACAAAATGGGAAAACCATAAACAACAAAAACCATAAACACAGGAGATGGAATGCCAAGAGTTTGTGGGCCTTTTTGGGGTTAGTTGGGCAGCCAATTTTCGCAGGTTGTAACTTGGTTATATTATCTTTGTTTGGTGCGAACTATATATTTTCATAAATATCTCTTTGAGCACTACAAGTTTCACTGCAGGTCCCTGCCTATGGCCATAGGCCTACTGTGGATCTCAAAAAAATGTCTTTTAAGGGGTCGAAACTACTCTGGAAATTTAGGACCTGAAAAATAGCTACAAATAATAGATTCTACTATACATAAGGAAACTGATGAAACCGACTAGAGGTCTAGATGGAATAGGTGGGTGGACACCAATATCCACCCAGATCAACTATGAGGGTCTAAAAATCAAATTACCAATTTTAATTCTTAACTGGTCCCTTCATCACAAGAGGAACAAGTAATGACTTCATTACAATTTGAAATAATTTGAGGAGTTAATTAATTTGATTGGATGCATATTTAAATCGTTGAAATTAAGTATTAAAATAATATAAACTTTGTGATTGAACATCATCCTCAATATTATTGGTAAACTCAAAATAATCATCCATCATATTTATTTTAATATTCATATTAAGAAAACAATTATCTTTATGTTCATCACCACTATTCAATAATTGTATACGAGAGGAAAAAGGTAATGAAACCATTCCATTAATTCTACATCAAAAGTTTTATCATCAATATGAAATTTAGAACAAGTTAATCTAAATATGAGAAGAAAATATTGCATAGAATCACCTTCATATTTCATAAATATTATAGTTCCAAACACACTTCATCACAGTCATATTCTTGAAAAACATGTAAGAATTAAATTACAAAATATGCCAATGTGTGAATCTCTCAAAATGATCAATATTCCCCTCAACAATATTGTCAATCTTGGAAGACTCGGGAAAAAGTACATCTCTAGATAGTATAAACTTCTTTTTTACCCCATCATATATGAAATACACTTTGAACATATCTGAGTACCCCAATAAGATATAATTTAAACTCCTTATACTAATTTTTTTATCTTCTCCTTAGGAATAAAGGCATAGTAGGTAGAACCAAGTATCTGGAGATGTTCTAATGAAATAATTTACCCATACAAGATTTCATCGGGAAGATAGAAATATGTTTTTAATATATACTACACTATAAATGCGTCATACTAGAACATCAAATTTACGTTTTTGGGAAACATCATTGAACGAACCATATTTAATATATCCATGGTTATTATTTCAGTTACCCCATTTTTTTGAGTATTTTAAGGCACAATTGTTTGATGTTTAATCCCATATGATTGGAGATAGTTTTAAAAATCATTTGAAGTATATTTTTTTCCCAATATCAATATGAATATAATCAATATGAGATTGTGCATCATTTTCAATCCATGCATGAAATTTTTTGAAAGTTTTAAAACCTTTAGATTTATTCTTCAACAAATATACCCAATACATTCTAGTGTAGGCATCAATAAATTTCATTTTATATTTAATTCCATTTGCAGTTGGAAAAAGCATAGGGCCCCACAAATCAAAACGAATAAGTTCAATATTTCTACGTTATCTAGAAAAACAATCATGAAATGGATCTTTGTTATGTTTTAATAGGATACGAGCATCACATTGCTTCAATTTCCTTGGAATTTCCACCAAAGTGGTACCATTATTTCTCTTCAATAAAAAAATATTTTCATAATTCAGATGTCCAAATATTACATTCGATAAAAGACTGGATGGAAATGTACTTTCATTATGATGATAAATGTATGCACAATTTTTTGCATGAGTAAATTTTCCTTGCAACATCAAGAATCTTTATTCCTCTATTCTCATCATGACAAGCGTGTTGTTTTATGTTTTTATCACCTCAACTTTTCCATCAAACATCTAAATGGAGTTTCCTTACTAATGAATGTGAACCAGAGACAACAAGTTTCTTGGTAGCTCTGGGAGGTAGAGAAAATTATCCAGAAGAATGTTGGGGAGTCCAAGCAATTTGAGCTCAATGTTGCCAAGTCCAAATGGCTTGAGTCTTGACTTATCTTCCAAGTATAATACTCCATCTACATTGTCACTTAAGTTTTCAATTTTTTTTTGAAACGTCACATGGTAGGTTGCACTCGTATCAAGAACCACACATATTTCGATGAATCAAATGAATTTATATGGAACAAATATTTAGTTACTCCAATATTACAATGTACAATAGTATAATGAGCATATTTAGGTACTTTACTTTTCCTAGAATTTAATATTCATCTAAGAGTTTAATGTTATTTCATTTGGTTTTTAATATTAAACCGTGGTTAATCATGGTCAACCATGGTCAACGATGGTCCAACGTTACATTGTGACAAATATTCCATCAATATTAAAATCATTCATGGTAAACCATGGTCCAACATCGAATTGTGACAAATATTGTCTCAATATGAAAATCAACCATGGTCAACCATGTTTGTCTTATGTTTTATACACCTTCTATTTAAAATATTAATCCTTTGGGGTTTTTAGGGTTTTAGTATCAATTCCTTGTTCTTATTAGTGCATTATGTTTATAATATCAATAATTTATCTTTATTAATCTAAGGGTCCATATTCCTATAGTATAATATTATTGATAATGTTTATAATATTAATCCTAGGGATTTATATAGATGCCTTTGGTTTATAACCCATTAGGTTTATAATATAAATTCCTTAGGTTTGTAATATTAATCATAGGGTTCCCCATATGCGGGTCTTATTCAACCTTAATTCGATGATGCATGTTGGGGGTGGAAAGTGGCACAACCACTTTGCTGCCCGTAACCCCGCATTAATTCGCCATCATAAATCGACTTCAATGCGGCTCTGCATTCGATTTTTCACCACCCTCCTGCTTCATTACTCTGCCATGGCTTCTCCCGAAGCCTCCAGGCCTGCTCTCGAGAATGTTCCTCTGCCTCTTCAATATAGATGCCCCCTTCTAGGCATGCAACCATTTCTTCGCACCTCCACTGGTAAGCGCTGCCCAATTCTCAGCTGCATTGAGTTTGGGATAGGCCTTCATTACTCACAGATTGTATGCTATAGTCTTCGCCTCAATTCTTCCCTAGTGCTACTGGAAATGACCAGTTCCTTGCTGTCTCTACTCTACAGTATCCGTTCTCCTCACTCAATGAACCCATGCCCAGGTTTCACCATCGTATGATATGTAGACGAGGTAGCAGTAGAGGGAGAATGCCTCAGTCCTTGAATTTGTCTGGTTTGAGCTCCACCTCTTCGCCCTCTTCTGAGTACTTCTCACCTCACTACCCTGATAAGCATAGCGGCAGAGGACACACACATTTCTCTAGCTTTCACTCCCAGTATTCCGGCCCTTCTGTTGCCACCATCCCATCCAGCTCTTAGTACTCCCATTACACTGCCCAATTCACCTACCAGTGCACCATCGATAGACCCACTATTAAAGCCACCATCACCATCATGTTCCATGAGGAGAAACATGATGTTTCTCCGGGCACGTGTTAGGATGAGCCTTATGATAAAGTTCATAGCGAGCCTTCTGCTTGCAAATGCCAATGGGTTCAAATAGGCAAAGGAATCGCAGATGCAGACAATGCTAATCAGACTTGGATAACAGGTGCTAAGTGGGACAAGGAAGACATGGATGCAGTGCAGGCCGCAAAGGATGACTTCGACACCTACAACTGTCGAATTATGGAAGGATGCCCAACTCCACCTCATGGAAGCTAATTATGCCAGCTTCTTTTGGAATCAGGTTCACAACTCACATTCTCTTGGGCGCATTTTAGTTTTTTGGAAAAAATAGCTAGCTCTACTATGAATGTAAACAAAACAATGTTTTTTGAACTTATGCCGGTTTCCCCTGTGAGGGCGGCTCTTATTTTTTGGACTCCACTGGTTTCCCATTATCGATCGGTTGCACACATGTTTTGGATGATATATGGCTTGAATCATGGCTAGGAACTACTGAGGCCAGTGCCTCATTGTAAATTATGTTTCAGTAATATAATTTAGCCAAATTTAGAAGAAAAAAAAATATTAATCATAGGGTTTATATTACTAGGGTTTAATATTAAGCCTAGTATTTACACTATTAATCCCTTGGGTTTATTAATTTTACAATTTATATTTCTAGGGTTTTTTTAGGGTTTATAATCCTAGGATTTAATATTAATCCTAGTGTTTAATGCTATTCCCTAGGGTTTTTAATATTAATCCATTGGGTTTATAATATTAATTTCAAGTTTCATGATATTAATCTTAGGTTATAATGTTTATTTTAGGGATTACAACATTTATCATAGGGTCTATAACCCTTGGGTTTAAGATTATTCCCTTGGGTTTATAATATCTTGAATTTATAGTATTAATCCCTTTGTTTTATTACTCCATTAGGCTTATAATATAAATGGTTTAAAACTATAACATTGGAATGGTATGAAAATATATCCAATGTCACATTGCGACAAACATTGTCTCAATATGAAAATAAGTCTAAAAATCATTATCGCAATGTTACATTACATTATAATTTCTTCAATGTTGCATTGTTACATTAAATTTTAATTTATTCAATGTTGCATTGTTACATTACATTGTAATTTATTCAACGTTGTGTTCTTACATTACAAAACTTGGGTTTATACAAGGTTTATAATATTAGGGAATTTTAATATTTAGTTTACAATATTAAAGTTTAATATTGGATTTCTAACTTGTAGTATTAGGGTTTATAATATTAATCTTAGGTTTTAATATGAATCCCTTGGGTTTTTAATATTAATCCTTTGGGTCTATCAATCCCTTACGTCTATAATATTAATCCCTTAGTTTTATTAATTCCTTGGATTTATAGTATTAATCTCTTGGGTTTATAATATTAATCCTAAGGTTTATAATATTAATATTAGGCTTTATATTCCTAGGAATTAATATTAATCCTAGGTTCTAATTTTATTCCCTTAGCTTTATATTCCCTCGACTTTTTAATATTAATTCAATTGGTTTAGTAATCCCTTGGGTTTATAATATTGTTCCTAGCATTTGAATATGAAAACCAACCATCGTCTAACGTCGCATTGTGAAAAATATTTTCTCAATATTAAAATCAACCATGGTAAACCATGTTTGTCTTAGGGTTTATAACATTTATCTTAGTGTTCATATAAATTCGGTTTACAATATTAATCCTTTGGGATTGTTAGGTTTTTAGTATTAATTCCTTATTTTTATTAGTGTATTGTGTTTATAATATCAATCCCTTCACTTATTAATCTAATGGTTCATATTCCTAGGTTATAATATTATTGTTATGGTTTATAATATTAATCCTAAGATTTTATATAGATGCCTTGGGTTTATAATCCATTAGATTTATAACATAAATTCCTTAGGTTTATAATATTAATCATAGTGTTTATATTCCTAGGGTTTAATAATCATGGTAAACCATGGTCAACCATGGCCCAATATCACATTATGACAAAGGTTTTCTCGATATGAATTAAAACCGTGTTCAACCATCATCGATCATCGTCAACCATCGTCATTCATGGTCAACCATGGTCTAACATGGCATTATAACAAATATTGTATCAATATGAAAATTAAACATGGCCAACCATCTTCAATCATAGTCAACCATTTTCAACCATGGTGTTACATCCCTATATTACTAGTATAGTCCCTTATTGTTGTTAGTGTAACCCCCTTATTGTTATTATTGTACCCCTGTAACCCACATATTGTTATTATTGTGCCCTTAAATTATTATTGTTAGGTCGGTTAGGATTACATTTTGGCCCCACTAGGATTACATTTTGGCCCCATGGACTCCTATATATATAAAGGAGCTTTTGTAATTTGTATAATCGAAGAATTGTTCATTCATGTAATGTATTAGAGGTTGCCCCACTAGAAGTTGCTTATTTATAAGGTGTTGATAGCTCTTTTCTTCTATTTTTGGAGTCAGTTTCACAACATTTGGTATTAGAGCTTTGGATTCTAGGGTTTTGCTGCTCCAAACAGGTCATCATGGAATTGTCGCTATAACATTTTTTCTATGAAGGTTTAGAAGCTGAAATTGTTAGTGTACGAATCCAAAATCCCGAGGAACATTGTCGCAAATTTTTAGATCTTGTTTCGCAATATTTTTGGAGATATAATCTATGGAATTTAGGTCATTTTGTAGGCTCATAAATTTAACCTAAACAGGTCATCGTAGAATTTTTTGCTATAATTTTTTTATATGAAGGTTCAAAAGCTGAAATTTTTAGAGTGCAAAGCCAAACTCCTGAGGAACATTATCGAAAATTTTCAGATCTTGGTTCACAATATTTTCGGAGATATGATCTGTGGAAGTTAGGTCTTTTTCAGGCTTCTGAATTTCATCTCAAAGAGGTGACCGTGGAAAAATATTCATAGCTCTCTCTCTGAGAATCGGATTAGAATTCTATAAAAAGTGGCCGCAATACACGAATCAAAGTTTTCTATCTATCAATTTTAGAACCAACGGAGGAAACAGTGACACGTGGCAAGTTGTAAAAGTTCACTCTACTGAACGAGTCCATAATTGGGTCATTGTGGGAGATTAGATATAAATTTTCCTTGAAGAATTAAAATCAGATCAGACCTGTGGCATTTGAAAGAAGATTTAGAGGGCTACTACAAGGCTGAATTTTAGATATTGAGGATTTGCAATTATAGAGATAATTCAATTTTAGTATGAGCCTCCTTAAAAGCAAGTAAAAGGCGTGCATTTTTTTTCATTTTTTTTTTTGAATTTCGTAAGTCTTGTTTGAAGAATCAAGTTGAATTGATTCCAAGGGAATATTATAGAATAGATATCAGTATTGGATTCTAAAATGGCCCCTAAAAATAATTCAACACCCATTAAGCCTTTAGAAGACTCTACTATGACTCATGAAGAAGAAGAATGACAACATGACATATCAAAATTACAAGAGCAAGTGCAACAAATTTCGCTCTCGCAAAGAGCAACAAAAAAGGAAATGGACGTTTTGAAGAAAGGCGTGGAAACTAAGATGGATGGTTTGAATAAAGGCGTGGAAGCTAAGATGAATGGTTTGGAAGATAATATGAATGGCATAGAAGTGGGCATGGTAGCTAATATGGATGACATGGAAGCTAATATCGATGAGAAAATGAAAGACAACATGGAAAACATGAAGAATGATCTAAAAGTAGACATGGAAGTTTTGGCAAAGTTGATACAAGAAATTTTTCCTAATGGTGAAAGGATAGTAGAGGAAACTCATGATGCGAACAAAATAAATTTTAATCATGATTTCATAAACTCTAATGTTGGAGGGAAGAACCACCATATTCCAAAAATGGATATGAGGAAGTTTGATGGAAAGGATCCTGTAACATGGATACTACAGATGGAGCAATATTTTGATCTCAATAATGTGAAAAACACACAAAAGGTACGCAATGAAACTATACATTCAGAACAAAATGCATTTGTATGGTATCGATGGCCTTGGTACCATAAATTTTTTTTCACTTGCTCAAATTTTACGGAGGAAATGATAGTACATTATGAGGATACAAAGAGAAACACCTTATTTATCCAATTGATAAATCTCAAAGAAAAGGGTTCAATGGGGGAGCACATTGAGGACTTCCAAAAATTGAATATAAGGGTAACTAATATTTCAGAGGAACATAAGATTGATCTCTTCATAGGTACTTTAAAGGATAACATCGAACATGAAGTTCGTGTTTTGGAACCTGATTTATTGGAGAAGGCATTCAGGTTGGCCAGAAAAATTGAATGTAAAATTATGGCGACAAGGAAGCCTACCACTCGCTTCTATACAGAGATAAGTGTTGCTACTCCTATATTTTCACAACCGACATGGTTGACACCAAAAATTAGAAGAAAAAAGAGCAAAAGGGCTTTGCTACAGTTTTGATAGAAAATACACGAAACGTCATAAGTGTGCTGAGAAGAAATTATTTTACATAGATTGTGAATAGGAAGAATAAAATGAACAAGAAACTTCAAAATAAGAGGGTATACACCATGAACCAACCCTAGAAGAGGAAGAAATGAGTCTGACCATATCATGTAATTCATTGGCAGGAATTACCACTCATCAAACTCTCAAGATAGAAGGACATATCAAGAAGAAAAAGGTAATAGTGTTGATTGATTTAGGTAGTACCCATAATTTTATTCATTGTAAGGTAGCCAAGGAATTGAATTTTTTCCTACACCCAGCACCAGAATGTGAAGTGATGGTTGCAAATGGAGGAACTATAAATTTCTCTGGAAAATCCCACAATATCAAGCTAACCATGGGGGAGTATGTATTGAATATTCCAATGCTTTCCATTACTATGGGAGGTGATGATGTTGTACTAGGAGTACAATGGTTACAATCTTTGGGGACGGTAGCTTTTAATTTTCAAGAAATTTTTTTGAAATTTTTTTCAGAAGGAAAGGAAGTCAAATTACGGGGTATTGCAAGGAAGCTGGGAAATATAGTAAGCTCTAATGTTGTGAAAAAGCTTCCAAAGAGAGAACAACGAGGCGTAATTGCACAATTATGCTCACTAGAAGTTCCAAAATCAAAATCATCTATTTCTTCAGATCTCCAAAAAGTCTTGGACAATCATTCCAAGGTGTTTGAAACTCCCAAAGGAATCCCACCTATTCGTGATCATAATCATGCTATTCATTTGATTCAAGGAAGTATTCCTCCAAACATCAGGCCTTATATATATCCTTATGTCCAAAAGAGCAAAATTGAACGTATTATTGCAGAAATGTTAGAGGATGGTATAATTCAACCTAGTCAAAGTTCTTTCTCTGCTCCTGTAGTATTGGTACATAAGAAGGATGGATCATGGTGCGTGTATCCAGATTATAGGAAGCTCAATAAGCTCACCATTAAAGATAAATTTCCCATCCATGTGATTGATGAATTATTGGATGAATTACATGGAGCAATTTATTTTACCAAGTTGGATCTTCGTTCAGGATATCATCAAATTAGAATGCAGACTGAAGATATTTTGAAAACATCATTTTGAACTCATGAGGGTCATTATGAATTTTTGGTCATGCCTTTTGGCCTTACGAATGCTAGTATTTTCTGATGATATACTAATCTAGCAGGTCTTGGAAGGATCATGTTCAACATGTTGACAAGGTGCTCAAACTATTCGAGGAGAAACAATTATATGAAAAAACATCCAAGGAGTACAAGAGGTGGAATATATGGGTCATATTGTATCTCATGAAGGTGTTAAGGTAGACCCTAACAAAATTAAAGCCATTAAGGAATGGAAAGTCCCCACAACCATAAAACAGTTGCGAGGATTTCTCAGGTTAACAGGGTATTATCGAAAGTTTTTTAAAAATTATGGGAGAATAGCAGCACCTCTAACAACATTATTGAAGAAAGATGCATTTTCATGGAATCTTGAAGCAACTAAGGCCTTTGAACATCTTAAAGAATCAATGTGCATAGCACCGGTCCTAGCTATGTCAAATTTCACAAAAACCTTTATTGTGGAACGTGATGCCTCAGGAAATGGAATTGGTGTTGTTTTAATGTAAGAAGGAAGACCCATTGCTTTTGAAAGTCATCCAATCAAAGGAAAGTATTTACAGAAAGCTATTTATGAGAAGGAAATGTTAGCAATACTACATGCACTAAAGAAATTGCGAACTTACCTAATGGGAAGACACTTCAAGGTAAAAAATGATCATGATATTCTTAAACACTTTTTGGAAAAAAGACTATCTTCAGAAGAGTAGCAAAAATGGGTCACAAAGATGTTGGGTTATGACTTTGAAATAATCTACAAAAAAGGGAAGCTAAATGTTGTTAGAGATGCACTATCAAGAAAGAGTGAAGAGGTGGAAGCATTACTTTATGCCATATCTATTATCCAACCAGATTGGATAACCGAAGAAAGGGATGAATGGAAGAAGGACGAAGAAGTTTGGACACTCATTCAAAAGTTGCAGCAAGAACCTAGTACATATGATACATTTAGTTAGAAAAATGGTTCCTTATGGTACAAAGATCGCTTATATCTTTGTAAGAATTCCCAACTAAAACAAAACATTCTTTTGGAATTGCACACTTCTCCTTTAGGAGGACACTCAGGATTTTCAAAAACTTACCACAGGGTGAATCAATATTTTTTTTGGGATGGCCTTAAATCTGATATTCAAAATTTTGTGGTGGAATGTTTGGTTTTCCAACAGAATAAATTTGAGACAATTAAGACCCCAGGTCTTCTACAACCTTTATCCATTCCAAGTCAACATTGGGAGGAGATTTCAATGGATTTTATCACAGGTGTACCTAAGTCCAAAGGAAAGAGTGTCATCATGGTGGTAGTTGATAGAATTACCAAGTATGCACACTTTTGTGCATTATCTCATCCATTTAAAGCACTTACAATTGCTGCTACATTTATGGACACAATTCAAAATCTACATGGAAACCCAAGGGTTATTGTGAGTGACAGAGATCCCATTTTTACTGGAAATTTTTGGACGGAGTTATTTTCTTATTTGGGTACTGAATTAGCTCATAGCTCATCTTATCATCCTCAATCTGATGGTAAAATTGAGATAGTAAATAAATTTTTGGAAGGATATATTCGTTATTTTGTATCTAATAAACAAACACAATGGGTCAAGTGGTTACCTCTCACTGAATGGTGGTATAACACTTTCTTCCATATTGTAGCAAAAATTACCCCATTTATGGCACTTTCTGGATATCATCCATCGTCCATCACATCATATTTAAGAGAAAATTAGAAGGTTCAAGCAGTGGAATATCACATCGAGCATCAGCAATAAGTTCTCCAACTCTTAAAGGATAACCTGAATTTGGCACAAAATCGAATGAAACAACAGGCATATCAACATCGGAGTGACAGAAGTTTTGATATAGGATACTGGGTATTTTTACGGCTATAACCATATAAACAAATGTCTCTAAATCAAGCTAAGAAGGATAATAAATTATCGCCAAAGTATTATTGTCCTTACAAGGTGTTGCAAAAGGTTGGTACTATGGCATACAAATTGGAGTTTTCTGCTTCTTCACGAGTGCATACAGTTTTACATGTTTCATGCTTAAAGAAGTTTATAGGTGAAAATATTCAAGTTCAAACAATATTCCCAAAAATTGACGAGGAAGGAAAAATCATATTGGAACCTGAAGTAGTCATGGAAACAAGAACTCGACGACTATGAAATCGATCAATTTCAGAGTATCTCATCAAGTGGAATAACTTACCCACTGAAGATTCTACATGGGAGGATGAGAATTTTATACAGAAGCACCCAAGGGTACTCAAGCGTTGAGAACAACACTTTTTTGAAGGAGAGGGGCATGTTAGGTCCCTATATTACTAGTATAGTCCCTTATTTTTGTTAGTGTAACCCCCTTATTGTTATTATTATACCCCTGTAACCCCCATATTGTTATTATTATGCCCTTAAATTATTGTTGTTAGATCGGCTAGGATTACATTGTGGCCCCACTAGGATTATGTTATGGCCCCATGGACTCCTATATATAGAAAGGAGGTTTTTTAATTTGTATCATCCAAGAATTGTTCATTCATGTAATGTATTGGAGATTTCCCCCTCGAAGTGGCTTATTTATAAGGCATTGATATCTCTTTTCTTCTATTTTTGGAGTTGGTTTCACAACACATGGTTATAGGTCGCATTGTAACAAAGATTGTCTCAAAATGAAATTAATCATGGTAAATCATAGTCATCCATGGTAAATCACAGTCAATATGAAAATAAACCAATGTAAATCATGGTCCAACATCACATTGTGAAAAAAATTGTCTCGATATCAAAATCAACCATCGTTAACCATCGTCAACCATCATCAACCATTATCAACTAAGGTCCAATTTCACATTGTGACAAATATTGTCTCAATATGAAAATGAACCATGGTAAATCATGGTAAATGATATTCAATAGCCATGGTTACATTGTGAAACAAATTGTCTTATGGTCCAACGCCACATTTTCACAACCATGGCCATCCATGGCCAACCATGGTCAACCATGGTCTAACGTTGCATTGTGACAAAGATGGTTAATATGAAAATCAGCCATGTTCAACCATGGTTGACCATGGTTTATTTTCATATTGAAACAATATCTGTCACAATGTTTCATTGAACCATGGTTGATTTTCATATTGACCATGATTAACTATGGTTGACTCTAATTGACTATGTTTTACCATGGTTTTCCATGATTAACCATGGTTGACTGTAGTTGACTATGTTTTACCATGGTTGTCCATGATTGATTTTGACATTGAGACAATATTTATCATAATGGACCATTTGAATAAATATTATAAACCATAAAACAAACATTGTTGACCATCATTGACCGTGATCAACCATGTTCCAACATTGCATTGTGACAAAGATTGTCTCAATATGAAAACCAACCATGGTCAACCATGTTCCAACATTGCATTGTGACAATGATTGTATTAATATGAAAATCAATCATGATCAACCATAGTCCAACTTCACATTATGTCAAATATTATGTTAATATGATAATCCGTCATGGTCAACTATGGTCAACCATGTTTATTTTAGGGTTAAATAATTTATCTTAGGGTTCATATACCTTAGGTCTATAATATTAAACCCTTAGGTTTAATATTATTCCCTTGGGTTTTTATTATTAATCCCTTGCCTTTATTACTCCCTTGGGTTTATAATACCAATCCATTGGGTTTATAATCATGGTAAACCATGGTCCAATATCAAATTATGGCAAATATTGTCTCAATTTGAAAATCAACCATGTTCAACCATCATCAACCATCATCACCCATGGTCATTCGTGGTCAAGCATGATCCAACATCACATAATAACAAATATTTTCTCAATATGAAAATCAACCATAGTCAACCATCTTCAATCATAGTCAACCATGGTCAAATGCCACATTGTAATGAATATTTTCTCAAAATTAAAATTAATCATGGTCATCCATGGTCAATTGTGGTCAATATTAAAATTAACTAAGGCCAATCATGTTATACCATGGTCCAACATCACATTATCGGCAACCATCATCAACCATCATCAACCATCATCAACCATTATAAACCATGGTCCAACATCACATTGTGACAAATATTGTCTCAATATGAAAATAAACCATGGTAAATGATCATTAATAGCCATGGTTTCATTGTGACACAGATTGTCTCATGGTAAAATTTCACGTTGTCACAACCATCGTCATCCATGGCCAACCATGCTGAACCATGGTCTAACATTACATTGTGGAAAATATTGTTAATATCAAAATCAACCATGGTCAACCATGGTCCTATGTCACATTGTGATAAATATTCTCTTAATATGAAAATCAATCATGGTCATCCATGGTCCAATGTCACATTTTTACAAATATTGTCTCAATATGAAAATAAATCATTGTCAACCATGGTCATTTTAGGGTTTATAATATTTATCTTATGGTTTATATACCTTGGTTTTACAATATTAATCCTTTGGGTTTTTTATGTTTTTTTTCTTAATCCCTTGTTTTTATTAGTGCCTTGGGTTTATAATATAAATCCCTTGGCTTTGTTAATCTAAGGGTACATATTCGTAGGGTATAATATTCTTTATAGGGTTTATAATATTTATCATAGGGTTTAATATATATCCCTCAGGTTTATAATATTTATCATTGGGTTTATATTCATAGGGTTTAATACTAAGCTTAGTGTTTGCCATATTAATACCCCAGGTTTATTAATCTTAGAGTTTAATATTCATCCCAGGGTTTAATGTTATTCCCTTGAGTTTTTAATGTTAAGCCATAGCTAACCATGGTTAATCACGGTCAAGCATGGTCCAATGTCACATTGTGACAAAGATTCTCTCAATATGAAAATCATTCATGGTCAACCATGGTCCCACATAACATTGTGACAAATATTGTCTCAATATGAAAATCAACAATGGTCAACCATGTTTTTATTATGGTTTATATCACTTGGGTTTACAATATTAATTCCTTTAGTTTTTTTAGGTTTTTAGTATTAGTGGCTTGTTTTATTAGAGCATTATGTTTATAATATCAGTCCCTTCACTTTATGAATCTAAGGGTTCATATTCATAGAGTATAATATTAATCCTATTGATTTATATAAATTCTTTTGGTTTATAATCCATTCGGTTTATAATATTAATCATAGGGTTTATATTGCTAGGGTTTAATAATAAGCCTAGTGTTTACAATATTAATCCCTTGGGTTTATTAATTTTAGGGTCTATATTCCTAGGGTTTTTTTAGGGTTTATATTCCTATGGTTTAATATTCATCCTAGGGTTTAACATTATTCCCTTAGGTTTTTAATATTAATCACTTCGGTTTATAATATTAATCGTAAGGTTCATGATACGAATCTTAGGGGATAATGTTTATTTTAGGGTTTATAATATTTATCTTAGGTTCTATATCCCTTGGGTTTATAATATTAATCCCTTGGGTTTATAATATCTTGAATTTTTAGTATTAATCCCTTGGGTTTATTAGTCCATTTGGATTATAATATCAATGATTTAATATTGTAACATTGGAATGGTACAAAAATGTGTCCAACATCACATTGTGATAAACATTGTCTCAATATGAAAACAAGTCTACCAATCATTATCGAAATGTTACATTACATTGTAATTCATTCAACATTGCGTTATTAAATTAAATTGTAATTTATTCAACATTGCATTCTTACATTACAAAACTTGGGTTTAATACAAGGTTTATAATATTATGACATTTTAATATTCAGGTTGTAATATTAAAGTTTAATATTGGATTTATATTTTGTAGTATTATTTTTTATAATATTAATCTTAGGGTTTACTATGAATCACTTGGGTTTATAAATACCTTGGGCTTTTAATATTAATCATTTGGGCTATAAATCCCTTAGGTCTATAATATTAATGCACTGGGTTTAAAATTATTCCACTGGGTTTAAAATACATTGAGTTTATAATATTAATCCCTTAGGTTTATTAATTCCTTCTATTTATAGTATTAATGTATTGTGTTTATAATATTAATCCTAAGGTTTATAATACTAATATAAGGGTTTATATTCCTAGGGTTTAATATTAATCCTAGGTTCTAGTGTTGTTCCTTTATTTTTATATTCCCTCTAGATTTTAATATTAATTCAATGGGTTTAGTAATCCCTTGGGTTAATAATATTGTTCCTAGGGTTCCAATATGAAAAGAAACCATGGTCGAACATCACATTGTGACAAATATTGTCTCAATATGAAAATCAACCATGGTCATCCATGTTTTTCTTAGGGTTTATAATATTTATCTTAGGATTTATATACCTTGCGTTTAAAATATTAATCATTTGGGATTTTTAGGTTTGTAGTAGGAATTCCTTGTTTCTATTAGTGCACTGTGTTGATAATATCCATCCCTTCCCTTTATTAATCTAAGGTATCATATTACTAGGGTATAATATTATTGATATGGTTTATAATGTTAATCCTAAGGTTTTATGCAAATGCCTTGGGTTTATAATCCATTAGGTTTATAATATAAATTCCCCGGGTTTATAATTTTAATCATAGGTTTTATATTCCTAGTGTTTAATATCAAGCCTAATGTTTAAAATATTAATCCCTTGTGTTTATTAATTTAACTGTTTGTATTCCTAGGGTTTAATATTAATCCCAGGGTTTATTGTTATTTCCTTGTGTTTTTAATATTAATCCCTTGGTTTTATAATAAAAATCATAAGGTTCATAATATGAATCTTAGGGTATAATGTTTATTTTAGGGTTTATAATATTTATCATAGGATCTATATCCATTTATAATATTAATCCCTAGGGTTTAATATTATTCCCTTGGGTTCATAATCGCTTGTGTTTTTAGTATTAATTCCTTGGGTTTATATTCACTTGCATTTTTAGTATTAATCATAGGGTTTATATTCCTAGGGTTTAATATTAAGCCTAATATTTATGATAGTAATCCCTTCGGTTTACTAATTTTATGGTTTATATTCCTAGGGTTTAATATTCATCGTAGGGTTTAATGTTATTACCTTGGGTTTTTATTATCCCTTCGGTTTATAATAGTAATCCCTTGAGTTTAATAATATTCCCTTGTGTTTATAATCACTTGGGTTTTTAGTACTAATTCCTTGGGTTTATTAGTCCCTTGGGCTTATAATATCAACAATTTAATGCAGTAACATTGGAATGGTAAAAAAAATTATCCAACATCACATTGTTAGAAACGTTGTCTCAATATGAAAATAAGTCTAGAAATCATTATCGCAATGTTACATTACATTGTAATTTATACATTTTTGCATTGTTACATTACAAAACATGGGTTTAATACAAAGTTGATAATATTAGGGCCTTTTACTATTCAGTTTATAATATTAAAGTTTAATATTGGATTTATAATTTGTAGTATTAGGGTGTATAATATTAATATTTGGTTTTAATATGAATCCCTTGCGTTTTTAATATTAATCCTTTCTTTTTGACAATCCTTTACGTCTATAATATTAATCCATTGGGTTTACACTTATTCCCCTTAGTTTATAATCCATTGATTTTATAATATTAATTCCCTAGGTTCATTAATTCCTTGGATTTATATTATTAATTGCTTCACTTTATAATATTAATCTTAAGGTTCATTCAATATAATATTAGGGTTTAATATTAATACTAGGTTATAATGTTATACCCTTAGGTTTATATTCCCTCGGGTTTTTAATATTAATCCAATGTCTTCAGTAATACCTTGGGTTTATAATATTGTTCCCAGGGTTCCTAATATTAATCATATAGTTTATATTCCTACAGTTTAACATTCTATTGGAAATGTTGTCATTGATGGCAAAGAAGGCAGCAGATGCAGAGACAGGTAACGGACAGTAGTAGAAGACAGAAGGTAACATTTTTAGAGAGCAGTGGAGGCAGAGGTCGAGCAGCAGAGGTAGAGGCAGAGGCAGCAAATACAGAGGAAGAGATGAAACGGTCGAGCAACAAAAGCAGAGGTCGAGCAACAGAGGCACAACGAAGGCAGAGGTAGAACCGTTATCAAACTATGAAATGATCAACATTGAATTAACGTAATAATGAAGCAAGCTTCATATATTGAAGCACTGAAGAAATAAGAAATAAACCTTTTAACAAAGCTCATATGAATTTGTATATAACGAAGGCGGGACAATCTTTATTGAAAAGGAACCCGAGAGGTTATATATATATATATATATATATTGGTACTAGACTTATGTCTAAGTCCAAAACTTCATATAATGTTGACTGAAGATCTTGTACATATAGTGTGAGACCCCCCCCTACATAATTTCCGAGAATCACTACCCCAGCTGGAAGATACACTAAAGACTGAAGTGGCAAAGTATACATACATACATACATACATACATACATACATACATACATACATACATATATATATATATATATATATATATGCAACACTTTATATAAGTATAGCATTTTTTAAACAAAGAGAAAAGTATATACATATATGCGCAGCGCACTATATATGAAGTACCATAAGGTGGGACCCCTCTACAGAAAATTCTGAGAATCATTACCCTAGCTGAAGGTTACATTAAAGCGGAAGAAGAAGCTTATATATATACAACACGGTACATATCTTGTGCTTTATATTCAAAGGCTCAAAGCTTATATATATATGTGGAGCGCTTTATGGACAAGGGACCAAAAGTATAATACAAATCATATGTATTATATCTTTTGGAGCGAGATCAAAAGAACCAAAGGATTTAATGCTTGGCTTTAAAACAAGCAAAGTCTTATATGGTGGGACCCTCACCCAATCGCATCAGAGCATCGGAGCATAAGAATATCGGAACATGCAAATGAAAATTATGATCGTGATTGAGTTCTGGACCCAATGGGCATATAAACTGTGATTCATATATGTTTGAGTTCCGGCCTAATCGCATCGGCACATTTAAATGAACAGTGGTTGATCGGATCGGAGAAGTAGTAGAGCATCGGAACAACTCAATGGAAGTCGCGATTGCAACTTATTTATTGGATGAGAGCTGTTAGATTCACTAAGGGATGGATGACAGAGATGATTCGACTAACTATATGGTGGGCCTCTGCTAATCGCATCGGCGAAAATCAAAAGATCAAATCGCAGGACTATTGTGATTGCGATTGAAATAAACGAGCGGAGTATAGCTGGCATGTGGTGCTCATCCAATAGATAAGAATAAGAACATGTTTTCTCCAAGTTAGTTAATCCAAAGTTAAAGAGGAAAGGAAAGAACCGCTGCACATATATGTATATACAAAATGATACATACATATTTCCAATATGTGGAAAGTAATGCATCGCATCGGATGATAGAACAAGTTCAGCGAGTGGGACCGTAAGGGAACAAGTTAAAACGTTTTATTATTTGTATAATGCCAAGAATCAATTAGCATGATATAAAAAGAACAGTTACATATGTTTGGCATATGGCCGTTACCCTACGACAGTGAATAAGGAAACAAATAGAGCTGAAAGGGACAAAGACATAGTCAAAGAAAAGACAAATGCGCAACAAACCAAGAGGCTGAATGAGTGAACTAGTGGAATATGTAACTTTCTCTTAAGTGATCGGGAAAATGTAAAAGTATTTGTACGAAGGGTCTGAAGGGAGATCAGGAACGCGCTCAGATCCAGCGCCAGTACACTGGCGAAAAGCCCAGATCTCCTCCAAGATCTGCGGCAATGAGGCATCAAGCTCACTCAGAAAGTTGGACGGCCGGGGGCCCCTAGAGCCCCCACTTTCAAGCAAGTTATCATAGAAAAGGGTAAGAAGAAGATTGAGGGTTTGAACATTCTCTGGTTCTTCAGTAACTAGAAATCACCCCAGCAATGAGGAGCTGCTTTCAAGCAGCCGAACGGAAGACGCGTTGGAAGACTCAGCCAAAAAAGACGAAATCAGCTTGGAACAACCCTCATCGGGGGTACATCCGCAAAGGAAAGCAACAGATCTGAGCAATACTGCTAACCAAGGCCCCGATCTTGGTCGATCTAGAGACTCTGGGGAAAACATCGGCCAACCGAAGTATCAAGGTCGATGCAAACCAAAGGCTCTCGAAAGCCTTAGGGTGGTCATCACTGATCCAAATCTACAAGACTACCGAGATCATATGGCTGTTTATGCGGTCATCTATAAATTCATGGGTTTCTGGCCCAGTGAAAAAGCTCTCTGTCAATGGATCAAGCAAGTCTGGAAACCACGGGGGAAGTACAGCTTCACCTGGGGGCCAAAGGTTTCTTCACCATGGTTTTCACCAATATGGAGGATAAGGATCGAGTCTTTGAAGGAGGCCCTTATTTTTATGCCTCCGCGGGCCTCTACATGTGGCCGTGGAAACCCAACTTCGCGCCCGAACAAGAGACCTTTACTCAAGTTCCAATCTGGATAAGGCTTTTCTCTCCGCCAATTGACTACTGGAGACCAGCAGAGCTGGAACAGATTGGTAACACTCTGGGCACCTTTGTCCGTGCTTCTGAAGCCACTCTTCAAAAAAGGTACACGACTTATGCCCGCATCTGTGTTGAAATGGACGTCTCCGGACCTCTGCACAAGGGGCTTTGGTTAGAATACAGAGATGAAACCTACTTTCAAACTATTGACTATGAGCAGATACCATTCAGATTCTAGAAATGCCATGAGCACGGGCATTTAATTAGAGAATGCCCTCAAAACAAAATGGAGGAAATCCCCAAAGGGAAACCCTCCTCGGTCTCGGATGGATTTATCCGACCCACAGGTAGGCACCAAGCCAACCACAGAAATTCTCCTAAAATGACAGCACCAAACACGGGCACAACAAATTCCTTTGAAATATTAGGAGAGGAGTCTCAGATGGAAAAGGCAGAACAAATCCCAGCAGTAAAGCTGGCAACGGAGATAGACGACCAGACCAAAGAAGTCTGCAAATCGATTGATCTCAGCACAACAAATTCAAAAGACAAAGATCAGGAAGAAGATGAGGATATGGTCCTTAGTGAACAAGGTACGGAGGACCTGGAATTAGAGGAGATCTTGGAAAAAGAGGGGCTAGATCTCAATTCAATAGTGGAACAGTGGAAACAGAAAGGACTTGACAAAATACCAGAAGAAGAAATTAACAGGGTTAACCACCTGTTCCTAACCAGACATGACGCAGCATCAAAAGGAATGAAGCGAGGGCGTGGGGCAACGAAGGGCTTGGGTATCAAATCACAAACCCTACACCACACGCAAGCTAGCAGCCAGTACAAGAAGAAACGAGGAAGAAGATCCGACAAAGATGCTCTCCTCGAATTGGGTCAGATGTTAATAAACTCAGGAAAGATGAAATCCCTTGAGGCTTTCTCCTTCCCATCCTAAACCATTGTTAATAATGAAATTCCTCTCATGGAATGCAAGAGGACTAGGAAGCCTCAGGAAACAGAGGCTCCTGAAAAAGAAAATCACGCAAGAAAAACCGGATATGGTTTTCCTCCAGGAAACCAAATGCACAAATCAGAAACTAGCTGAGATGATCAAGCGTCTGGGCAAACATCTCGAGCATCTAGCTGTGGAAGGAACTGGAATGAGTGGAGGCCTTGCAATTCTCTGGAGCCCGAATGTCTACCATCTCATTAATGCTGAAGCCTCAAAAAACTTTCTAGCCTTGCAAATGCAGATTATAGGGGAAAAAGGTTCTTTCTTATTTGCTAATATTTACAACCCTCAGCGTCTGGAAGATAAAATTTTGCTGCTCCGTCATCTAACCAATTTGCATCACAGAAAAAGCACTTCCTAGGCAATTTATGGTGGTGACTTTAATATGATAACCTCTCTTGAGGAAAAGAAGGGGGGCACCAGGGCTCTCAGTAACGATGCCCTGGCCTTTAATGCCTTCATTTAAGAAGTCAACTTGGTAGATATCAAGCCTCGCAATGGCTTATTCACTTGGACCAATAGACAAGGGGGAGACAGGATGATAGCGTCTAGATTGGATCACTTTCTAGTCTCTGAGAGCCTTCTCCTTGAAGGAAACATCATGAGTTATGACATCCTCCCTTCCGGGGGATCAGACCACTGGCCCATCTCTCTGAAAACCTCGATCTCGGGCACCCCCAAGAATAGGCCTTTCCACTTTGAGAGATTCTGGCTGACTCACAAATACTTTCTCCGCAACATCAAAACCTGGTGGAAAGAACCTATGCTCATAGAGGGAACGAAAATGTTCAAATTACAAGCAAGGCTCAAGTTCATTAAGGCACAGCTAAAAACCTAGAATCGAGAGGTCTTTGGTGATATCTTTGCAGACAAACGGCAGTTGGAGCAAAAACTGGAAGAGATCCATAGTAACTGGATTCAGGGCAGCACATCACAGGAGTCGATCGAGATGGAAAAGGAACTCATGAAGAAATGGAATGAACGATGTGAGTAGGAATAAATACTTTGGAAGAAAAAATTGCGCAATCAATGGCTAAAGGAAGGTGAGAGGAACACTAAGTTCTTCCACAGGTCAGCAATGGACTATCGTTGCAACAACAGAATCACGAAAATTCAAGGAGAGCATGGAACGGTTCTCAACTCGCACCAGGACATTGCCTATCAACTTCGCAATCATTTCCAATCAATTGCCACTGAACCAAACTTCGATCGATGGGAGGCCATTACCAAGGTAATCTCCACCATACCCAACCTCATTACAGAAGAACAAAATAAAGCCCTGGAGCGATCTGTTTCTACAGGAGGTGGAGATAGCAGTAAAAGAAATGGCCAACGGGAAGGCGCCAGGGCCGGATGGCTTCACCTTGGATTTCTTTAAGGCCTGCTGGGATGTTGTGAAAGAAGACCTCTGGGAAGTGGTGGAAGACTCACGAACCTCTTCATCCATTCTGAAGTTCCTGAACTCCACATTTATTGCATTAATCCCCAAGGAAGTGGATGCATGCACTCCATCCAAGTTCAGGCCCATTCTGCTCTGCAATGTATGTATAAGATAATCTCGAAATTCATAGCCAATTGGTTAAAACCTATTCTACCTCAAATCATCTATGAGGAACAATCAGGTTATGTGGAGGGGTGACAAATCATGGACAATATTCTGTTAGCTCACGAGATGATTCACACGCTGCAGTCGCTCAGAAAGGATGGCATGATAATTCAATTGGACCTCTCAAAGGCATATGACAAAGTATGTTGGGACTATCTAGAAGTTGTACTCAAGGCGTTTGGCTTCAGCACCAGATGGATCACTTGGATTTTAGCTCTAATCGAATTTCCTAATCACTCGATTTTAATACAGAGCCCCCTCTCAACCTTTCTACCCGTCCAGGGGCATCAGGCAGGGAGACCCTATATCACCTTTCCTTTTTGTCATTCTTATGGAAGGCTTCAGCCGCCTCATTGAGTCAGCCAAGGAGAATAATATGATAAGGGGCCTGCAACCGTTAGACAATTTTCTGGCCACCACGCATCAACAGTTCATGGATGACACCATGCTGCAGGGCACGCCCACTGTAAAAGAAGCAAAAGGTTTTAAGCACATTCTGAATCTATTCAGTCAGGCATCAGGTATGGATTTTAACTTTGAAAAATCCTTGATTTTCTTTTTTAACACCCATCTGGAGGTTCAAAGGCACTTAACTGAGCTCCTCGGTTTCAAACGGAGCACTCTCCCTTCCAAGTATCTGGGGGTTCCCCTCACGGACAAGCCTTGGCACAAAGGTCATTGGGAAAAGCTCATCACCAAGCTAGCGGACAGGTGCAACCACTGGACCAATCGTGTCCTAAATTTTGCGGGTCGCTTGGTCATGACCAAGGAAATTCTCCAAGCTATTCCACACTACTTGCTATCGATTCTCCCAGCCCCTCAGGGGATCCTACAAAATATTAGAACCATCCAGCGAAACTTTCTCTGGTCGGGCAACTCGGGGAAGCAAAAATGGGTACTTGCAGCATCGGATAAACTCTACAGACCCAAAAGCTTAGGAGGGATAGGGCTGCAGGATCCAGGAACAACCAACAAGGCCTGCGGAGCAAAGCTATGGTGGAGATGGCTGACAAAGGCGCACACCCCATGGGAAAGATTATGGAAAGCTAAGTATGCGGCGCAATGGCAACAAGAGGAGCTGGTTCAAATAACCGACATCCCTGCTGGTTCCCCTATCTGGAACATGGCCCGAGCCAGTCGGCATATCATTCAGGATCATTGCTTCTGGGAGATAAGAAATGGGCAGTGTGCTCTCTTTTGGGAGGATGCTTGGAAACAGCTCCCGAAACTTGAAACCCTTAATCTACAACCTTTGCAGCAATGGTTTCAGGACATGGATAAAATAAAATTTCATCATTACTGAACTCAAAGCAGGGAGCCACAGCAATGGAGGGATTTGAATCTAACTCCCCCCCCGGATGATGAACTCCTAAAGCATCTTCTCAACACCCTCAATGCTATCCTTAGGCAGAGAGTAATCAGGGAAATGCAAGGTCCCGACATCCTACGCTGGGGCAAACTTACAGGAGGTTCCTTCAACCTAAAGGAAGCTCGCTAATATTTGGACAACAGAGAGGAGCGTGACAAAGTTGCATGGTATGACAATGTTTGGACCAGAAGTCTTTGGCCCAAGATTAAGGATTTTTTATGGCTCATTCAAAACAGGAAGGTTTTAACCTGGGAAAATCTCACTAAGAGAGGGTTCATAGGGACCTCCCGCTGCCCCTTGTGTGAGCAACAGGAGGAAACCACCAATCATCTTTTCAATGAGTGTGTCTGGACAAACAATATTTGGGAATGGCTTCAAGAAATATTCCGCCAGTCGGACAGACAGCGAAATTCCATCCACGACACTATAACCAGTTGGTGGTCTCACTACTATAACAGCACCATGGTAAATAATCTATGGAGAAACAGTCCAGGATTCCTAATCTGGAATGTTTGGAAAGAAAGAAACAATCGTATTTTTCAAAAACACTGCATTCGACAAATCAATCAATTAAAATTGGTCATTATACAGGGGTTAGTGGAAAAAACCCGCACCTGGTGTAAAGAAGAGAAGGCTGAGACGATTTCTCCCAACGACCGTAGAATCCTAGGCCTCTTCGGGCTCATCGACTCGGCGGAGCATCTCCTGAAGGAAAATTCCCTTCGACCTGTTCCTCTGCCTGCAATTTGGCACTGTCCACCCCAAGGATACTGTAAATTGAACTTCGATGGCGCCGCGAGAGGAAACCCAGGCCCAGCCGGGCTGGGTGGTGTTCTACGAGATGATATGGGAAACGTTATACACATCCTGAGTAGGAATATAGGTGAAACCACAAATAACGATGCCGAATTCACGGCCTTAGAACAGGGACTACGACTCTTAATTCGACTGGGCAAAGGTCTGGTCATCGTGGAGGGTGACTCCCAACTAGCCATAACCACACTCAAGAAGATACAGCATGGAACAAAGCCGAGCAAAGAAGTAAAGCACTGGAGGTTAGTTGCGGTAACGGAGGTCATGGCATATCATTTGGCATCCCTCAATGGCATAATTCTATAATCTGTGCGAAGGAAGGCCAACTCGCTCGCGGGCCACCTTGCGAACTATGCTGTTGACAACCCAACAAATTCCTGGGACATGTGTTGGCACGATCTCACGAATGAACAACTTCGGGATCAATGCTAAAGCATCTCAAGGCAAGACCTAAATGCTGGTACTTCCGTTGGACGAACGACAGGTCATCCATCGTCAGTAGATCAGGAGTAACGATATGGTGATTGCGCACGTCAGGCGGCACAGGCCGAATCGGATAACGAGACACCCTTGGGCTCAGCGATCATTAATGAGGGGGAATGATAGCAAAGGAAAGAGCATAACTAATCGCATTAAGCAGAGTTTTCCAGCGTGTGAAGGGTCGGATCGTAGAACGGAAATCCCCGATCATCAACCCAGCTTTGGCGGAAGGACCAATTGGCAACATGCCATGCATTATGGCCTTAAATGGCTACTCCACTGCACTCATCACCCCAACTCCATCCTCTTTATTAACTCATATTCTCGGCCTTTCATTCTCATTTTCTCCTTCGGAAAACGGCCTCTCTGCTTTTCATCTGATTTAGGGAACAGTCTCCTAAGTGACATCTCTACCTTCACAGACCCAGACGCCATGGATGATTTGAATTTGCGAAGCATAAAAGCCTCACAGGCCCTCAAGAGGGCCAACGACTGCTATGATGCATCCGTTTCTAAATGTGGCAAGCAAACAATCGAGGTTTTAGAAGAGGAAGTGGAACTTGCGCGGACAAAGACGGATGACAACGCCATTAGCGAGGAATTTGATTGGCTTGTCGACCCAGGCACTCCCTCCACGCACCAGACCCAGTTTTTTCAAACCCAAGTCGTAGCTTGGCAAGTGAAAACAATGCTGGCCAAAGTGATAGCCATGCAGGGAGCAGCGGTGAAGGAAATTTCTGCGGCCACATCGATGGAGTCAGCTCGGAACACTGCCCGCCTTGATAAATTGGAAGTTTCGTTCAACTCGTTAGCAGAGGAACTACGCCAGCATGGCAAGGCACTGGAGAAATTCGTCCGACGCTTCGAAATTTACCTGCGCCACATCCTCCATGTCTCCATCGAGCTTCCCACGGACGACTCGTAAGCCACTGTAATCAGACGCTTCAAGCCTTGAGCTCCAGTGACAGGCGATGACGGCATGACTCCAGGTGAGGCGGGACACTCCGGAGCTTCCACTCCTACTCTCTAATGGCTCAGCAGCTTCTGTGGGTTATCTGCAATTGGTCAATTTTTTTTTTCTATACTTGTGTTAGTTTTTCAGTAAGCATTCGGCTTGTAAGAGGCCATTCTGGCCATCAGCACAATTTTGTTTTGGTTTTGGTAGTCATGGGCAACCCTGCGTGGTAACCTCGATGTTTTGACTAAGGGCTAAGATGGTTATCAATCTAGCTATTTTTCAGCTCAGTCACACTTAGTCTCTTGTAAGCTCGAAAGAAGCAGGCCACTGAACTGTCAAAGCCATAAGTCTTCGAGCCTCCTTGATGTAATCTTTGTTTATATTATAATACAATGATCCTAACTTACTTACAAAAAAAAAAAGAGGCTGAATGAGTGAGATGGAGCTTTCATTGTAATTGAATGTAAATGATTTTAATTTATATTGTTATGATGCATTGGAAAGTCTCCGGAAGAGAAAAAATATCCCACTATAATGTTAAATTGGTACCTACAGTTATATTTTTGAGTGAGATGGAAAATAAATGAGAAGGCAGAAGACTAAGGGGTATCGCCATCTATTTCAAAATTCCCCGAGGAATATACACAGTCATAAGATAAGGAAAATTGAGGCAGAGAGAGTGAGAAGAGAGAATGCGGAGTTTGGAAAATTGAGGCAGAGAAGATAAGGAAGAGAGGAGCAGAAAGAGATTCTACAGAACACAACTGATATCTGAGGTAAATCAACAAAATTTTTTTGATAAATTGAGGAATTTGGAGCTTCCCTATCAAGTTGAAGCTTGATAGCTGTCAGTTGTAGCTGATTGAGGTTGGAGCCTCCTGTAGGTTGGTGCCTACAGAAAATTGAAGGGAGTTGGAGCTTCCTTGCAACTTGTAGCTTGCAGAATTGAGGTTGGAGCCTCCTGTAGGTTGGTGCCTGCAAAAAAAAAGTGGTGAGAGGGAGTTGGAGCTTTCCTTTGCATCACAACAATAATAAGATGTTATTTTCCCCCTTTGTGGGTTTCCACTTATATTTGTTGTCTCTATCTGTGTTGCTTGTGTGCTTAAATGATTTATCAAATTTTCTTAATGTTTGCTACTCTCATAACAAGTTTGATGTCACATTAATTTAATACTTGTTGCAACTTATTAAGACTATTCCTATATTTATTTTGGTTATAAAAGTAAGTTGTAAATAAGATGATGAAATTTTAAAAAGCTCATGTATGTTTTAAACTGATTCACCCCCCCCCCCCCTCCCCACCCCTCTCAGTTTAACTAAGAATTCAACAATTGGTATCAGAGCAGGTTCCTTTTATACCAGTTTAACCACTGAAAGGCGATCCTAGGCCTCCAAGATGGCTAGTCAAGAAGGAAGCTCAACCAATAAAGCCGCTTTCTTCACTGGTAGTAATTATGCCTTCTGGAAAATCAAAATGAGAGATTACATAATGTCTCTAGGAATAGAGGTATGGGCTGTTGTAGAATTTGGATATGCCCCAAAGGAAACTGACCCAGAAAGAGATGCTAAACAAGAATTTGTAGCAAATGCAAAGGCCATGAATGAAATCTTAAATGGACTTTGTGAGGCTAAATTTATCAAAATAATGCATAGTAAGACCACCAAATATATGTGGGACACTCTAGAGAATATCCATGAGGGCCCAGTATAATATCAAGTATATAGAGCCTAGTTTGAAAATTTAAAAAAGAATGATGATGAAGATGTTGGCAATTTCTTCTTAAAAGTTGCAGAAATTGTTAACTATATGAAAGCTCTTGGAGAAACCATACCAGAAAGTATAATTGTGAAAAATATTCTAAGATCTCTACCATCCAGGTTTAATCCCATGGTGTCTGCAATAGAAGAAATAGCTGATTGGGAGACCTTGACCATGAACCAGCTACTTGGAAATCTAACAACATATGAGATGAGGCTCCCATAGAAGAAGCCAATTAAGAGGGAGGAAACCTTTAAAACAAAAAAGAATAAAGAAGAAGAGGAAGACATATGCTCTTGTTCGGATGAAGAAGAGGAAAAATTTGTCAAGAAATTGGATAGAGGCTTAGGTAAATACAAATTTAAACTTCCTTTCAAATGCTTTAACTGTGGAAGAGTTGGACACTATGCTGCTAAGTGTCCTCACAAGAAAATAAGGTATCAGGCTCAAGAGTAAAAGAAAAATACATCAAAGAACTGGCAGAAAGGAAATAATTTCAGCAGAAAATCCTTTTATGCTCAACAAGACAGCAGTACATCTGAAGACTCAGATGAACCCTCAAGTGAAGAAGGAACCTCTAAATTTTTATTGATGGCCATAGAAGAAATTGAAGGACTCCTGGTAGAAGACGAAGAAGAAGAAGGTGAATTCGACCTTGAGGGGGAGCTAAGAAGTGCTCTAGAGGAGATTGACAGACTCAAAATGAAGGGCAGAAAACAAAAGGACATTCTCCTCAAGTATGTAAGAGAAGAAAAAAATTTAGAAGTCCTCATGCAGCTGAAGGTAGAGCTTGAAGAAGCCAAGAAGATAGAAGACATGTTACTTCAGAAAATCGAGGATAAAACTCGAGAACAAGAGAAGCTGGAAGAAGAAGTTGTATGTATGAGGAAGAAATTAGAAAATTCTCAGAGGAAAGTGTCTACAAATTCCTCTCAAACAACAAGCTCTAGTAAGTTGAATGAAATTCTGGCTGCTCAAAGATCTCCTATGATAAAAACTGGAATAGGCTATGAAGGAGAATCAGGTAAAAGCAAAGAAAAGGAAAACAGAGAGATTATTTTTGTAAAATCAAAGAATAATGATGAAGTAGCTCAAACAGTTCCTAAAAAATAAGAAACATGTAATGAGGAAGGAAGAGATCAGAAGAAACCTATAATAGAAAAGAATGTAATAAATACTAAGACCCCTGAGTATGTCAAATTTGGAAACCATCAAAGGAGATTCTTCCCTCCTATGAAGAATTCCACCTGTTATGTCTACCACAAGCTGGGACACATTGCTACATATTTTCATACAAGGAGGAGTAATTCAAACCAGCAAAAGATGCAAACAGTGAAGAGACTGCCTCAAGCAAACAAATGGAAAAGACAACCTTACATCAGGTATGCAAATAGTTTCTATGGTTACTGTTTTTATTGTAAGGAATTTGGCCATAAAATCATTGAGTGTAGAAAGTATGGAAAAATATTGATGTTCAACACCTCAAGGAGGTTTATGAATCAAAGAAATTTTGTTCATACTCAAAATGCTGCAAAAATTATGATCAAATGTTGTGTATGCAATCAAGTTGGACATATGCCTTTCAAATGTCCTCTCAGAAGATGTATTTCATCACCCCACGAAAGATACCAAACAAAAGGGTGCTTCCAGTGGATAAAGAAGGTGAATAAATGTGACTTGGCTCTAACTACTCAAGACCTGAAAAGACAGTGGTATTTGGACAGTGGCTACTCAAAACACATGACTGGAGATAGAAGCAAGCTTATAACTCTTGATGAAAAGAAATTTGGCAATGTTACCTTTGGCAATGATAAATCAGGAAAAATAAAAGGAAAAGGCTCAGTCAGCCTAGACAATGATAGAGGAAAGGCCCAAGATGTACTACTTGTGGACATGCTGAAAGAAAATTTGATGAGTGTCAGTCAAATGTGTGATAAAGGCTGTGAAGTTATTTTTAGAGCATAATGTTGTGAAGTCAGATCACGCACCACAGGTAAGACTCTGCTCAAAGGAGTTAGAATAGAGAGTAATGTTTACATTGTGAAAGAGAAAGATGAAGCATGTCATCTTATCAAACTCGAGGAGTTATGGTTATGGCATAAAAGGTTGGGACATCTCAGATTTGACCACATCATCAGACTAAGCAAGAAGAAAGCTGTCAGAGACATGCCAGAAATAAAAAGGCCTTATAATACCATATGCAAATCTTGTCAACTAGGCAAAAAAACCCGCACATCATTTAAGGCCAAAGATGAGTTATCAACAAGAAGACCATTTCAGCTTGTGCACATGGACTTGTGTGGACCTGCAAGAACTAAAAATTCAAGTGGATAATCCTACTTCATGCTGATAACAGATGATTTCTCCAGAATGACATGCGTTGCATTTCTCAAGAATAAATCAGAAGCTCTAGAAAAAATCAAAAGAAGAACCATCCAGAGGATTAGATCATTGGAGACAAGAGAGTAGGGGTCTAGACAAGAAGGCAGTTAACTGAATAGACAGAATAGGTATACATATCCATGTTATCACAAATAGAGCCAAAGAAGTTTGAAGAAGCCAGCAAGGACAAGTATTGGATGAATGTTATGAATGAATAATTGGACCAAATTGAGAAGAACAATACCTGGGAACTAGTTCCTAGACCCACTGAGAAAAATGTCATAGGCTCAAAATGGGTATTAAAAAATAAAATGAATGAGGAAGGACAGGTAATCAGGAATAAATCCAAACTTGTATGCAAATGATATTCACAAATCGAAGGACTTGATTACGATGAAACATTTTCCCCTGTATCAAGAATGGAAGCCATCAGAATGTTTCTGGCCTTTGCATGCTACCAAGAATTAAAGGTATATCAAATGGATGTGAAATCTGCTTTTCTGAATGGAGATCTAGAAGAATAAGTCTACATGGAATAACTATAAGACTTCTCTTTAACTGACAAAGAAAACTATGTGTGCAGACTGAAGAAGGCTCTTTATGGACTGAAACAAGCTCCTCGTGCTTGGTACTCACGACTAGATAAGTATTTGAAAAAACAAGGCTTTAAGAGAGGTGGAGTAGACAAAAATATATACATAAAAAACCATGAAAATGAACTCTTGATTGTTGTAGTATATGTTGATGACATTATGTTTGGAAGCAACAGAGATGAACTAGCAGAAGGGTTTGCTGAGGAGATGAAATCAGATTTTGATATGTCCATGATTGGAGAACGCAGTTTCTACTTAGGACTTCAAATTCAGCAAAATAACATAGGTACATTCATCTCACAGGAAAAATACTTAAAATAAATGTTGAAAAAGTTCAAAATTGAGGACTACAAACCTGTTTCAACTCCCATGATCATGGGATCAAGCTGTGTGTTGATGATGGATCTGCTGATATAGATCAAAAACTCTACAGATCCATGAAAGGAAGTCTGTTGTATATGACAACATCAAGACCAGACATCATGCTAGCAGTAGGACTAGTGGCTAGATATCAAGCAACACCTAAACAAAACCTCCTTCTAGTAGTCAAAAGAATATTTAGATATATACAAGGAACAACATAGTATGGACTTTGGTATCTTAAAGGCAAAAGCTTCACTCTGACAGCATACACAGATGCAGATTGGGCCAGCTGTGTGGATGACAGGAAAAACACAAGTGGAGGTGCATTCTATTTAAGAGAAAGTCTGGTGGCATGGTTAAGCAAGAAACAAACATCTATCTCTCTGTCTACAGCAGAAGTAGAATATATAACAGCACCAACATGTTGTACACAAGTCATGTGGATGAAGCAAACCCTCCAAGAAATGAAGGTAAGCATTGATGAACCTATCTCAATCAAATGTGATAATACAAGTGCTATAAGTATATCTAAAAATCTTGTGCTTCACTCAAAAACTAAACATATCCCAATCAAGTATCATTTTCTTCGAGAACAAGTGGCTCAGAATATAGTAAAACTGGAGTATGTACCAACAAAAAAACAGAGAGCAGATATATTTACCAAACCTCTTGCTAGAGAACCATTTGAATATTTGAGAGATAGACTAGGGGTAGTATCTATAGATGTTACTCTCTGATATGAAGAGAAAGCACAGTTTTAGGGGGAGAACAGAAAAAGGAAGCATGAAACAGGTCCTCAAGATCAAAGGATTATGGAAAGAATACATCCAACATAAAAGATTCAATGAAATGGCTAAAGGGTCGGTATTTTAGATTTATTCCAAAGTCTGAAGTAGCAGGGTAAAAGGTCAGAAGATCTCAGAGAGAGGAAATGCAAGAAATGATGAAAAAGGATAAAATCAAAGGATCAAAGGATAGAATCTACACTAAGAGATGTGCAACCCCTTGCCATTGATGTCAATGGGGGAGGAAGAGCAAGCAATAGGAGAAAGGATCCTAAAAGGAAAACAAAGAAAGCGTATTGCCATCAATGCCAAAGGGGGAGAATATTGGAAATGTTGTCATTGATGGCAAAGAAGGTAGAAGATGCAAAGATAGGTAAAGGACAGCAGTAGAAGATAGTAGGTAACATTTACAGAGAGCAGTGGAGGCAGAGGTCGAGCGGCAGAGGCAGAGGCAGCGAATACAGAGGAAGAGATGAAACAGTCGAGCAGTAGAGGCAGAGGTCAAGCATCAGAGGCACAGCGAAGGCAGAGGCAGAGATGAAATGGTCGAGCAATGGAGGCAGAGTCAGAGCCGTTATCAAACAGTGAAATGATCAGCGTTGAATTAACGTAATAATGAAGCAGGCTTCATATATTGAAGCGCTGAAGAAATAAGAAATAAACCTTTTAACAGAGCTCATATGAATTTGTATATAACGAAGGCGGGACAATCTTTATTGAAAAGGAACTCGAGAGGTTATATATATATATATATATATATATATATATATATTAGTACTGGACTTATTTCTAAGTCCAAAACTTCATATAATGTTGACTAAAGATCTTGTACATATAGTTTGAGACCCCCCCCCCCCCCCCCCCCCCCGTACATACTCTTCGAGAATCATCACCCCGACCGGAAGATACACTAAAGACTAAAAGGCAAAGCATATATATATATATATATATATATATATATATATATATATATATATATATGTGCAACACTTTATATAAGTATAGAGTTTTTTAAACAAAAATAAAAGTATATACATATATGTGCAGCGCACTATATACGAAGTACCATAAGGTGGGACCCCTCTACTGAAAATTCAGAGAATCATTACCCCAGCTGAAGGTTACATTAAAGCGGAAGCAGAAGCTTATATATATATACAACACGGTACATATGTTGTGCTTTATATTAAGTGCGTTTCAAAGCTTATATATATATATATATATATATATATATATATGTATATATCTATATATATATATGTATACATATATATATATATATATATACATATATATATATATATATATATATATATATATGTATATATATATATATATATGGAGCACTTTATGGACAAGGGACCAAAGGTATAATACAAAGAATATGTGTTATATCTTTTGCCGCGAGATCAAAAGAACCAAAGGATTTAATTCTTGGCTTTAAAAAAAACAAAGTCTTATATGGTGGGACCCTCACCCAATCACATTGGAGCATCGAAGCATAAGAATATCGGAACATGCAAATGAAAATTGCGATTGCGATTGAGTTCCAGACTCGATGGTTGTATAAACTGTGATTCATATATGTTTGAGTTCCGGCCTAATCGCATCGGCACATTTAAATGAACAATGGTTGATCGCATCGGAGAAGCAGTAGAGCATCGGAACAACTCAATGGATTTCGTGATTGCGACTTAGCGATTGGATGAGAGCCATTAGACTCACTAAGGTATGGACGATGAAGATGATTCGACTGACTATATGGTGGGCCTCTGCTAATCACATCGGCGGAAATCAAAAGACAAAATCGCAAGAGTATTGTGAATGTTGCAATTGCAATTGAAATAAACGAGCGAAGTATAGCTGGCATGTGGGGTCCATCCAAAAGATAAGACTAAGAACAGGTTTTCTCTAAGTTAATTAATCCAAAGTTAAAGAGGAAAGGAAAGCACCGCGCCACATATATGTATATACAAAACGATACATACATATTTCCAATATGTGGATAGTAATGCATCGCATCGGATGATAGAACAAGTTTAGCGAGTGGGACCATAAGGGAAAAAGTTAAGACATTTTATTATTTTTATAATGCTGAGAATCAATTAGCATGATATAAAAAGCACAGTTACATATGTATGGCATATGGCCATTACCCTGCGACAGTGAACAAGGAAACAAACAGAGCCGAAAGGGACAAAGACACAGTCAAAGAAAAGACAAATGCGCAACGAACCAAGAGGCTGAATGAGTGATCTGGAGTTTTCATTGTAATTGAATGTAAATGATTTTAATTTATATTGTTGTGATGCATTGGAAAGTCTCTGGAAGAGAACAAATATCCCAATGTAATGTTAAATTGGTACCTACAGTTATATTTTTGAGTGAGCTGGAAAAGAAATGAGAAGGCAAAAGACTAAGGGGTATGGCCATCTATTTCAAAATTCCCTGAGGAATACAGACAGTCATAAGAAAATATCTATAAGTAATATCATCTTGATATGCATAGAGAGGTTAGAGAGAGTGAGAAGAGAGAATGCAGAGTTTTGAAAATTGAGGCAGAGAAGATAAGGAAGAGAGGAGTAGAAAGAGATGCTACAGAACAGAGCTGATATCTGAGGTAAATTAGCAAACATTTATTTTGATAAATTGAGGAAGTTGGAGCTTCCATATCAAGTTGAAGCTTGATAAATGTTAATTGTAGCTGACTGAGGTTGGAGCATCCTGTAGGTTGGTGCCTGTAGAAAATTGAAGGGACTTGGAGCTTCCTTGCAAGTTGTAGCTTATAGAATTGAGGTCGGAGCCTCCTGTAGGTTGGTGCCTGCAGAAAAACAGTGCTGAGAGGGAGTTGGAGCTTGCCTTTGCATCACAACAATAATAAGATGTGGTTTTCACCCTTTATGGGTTTCCACTTATATCTGTTGTCTCTATCTGTGTTTCCTGTGTGTTGAGATGATTTACCAAATCTGCTTAATGTTTGCTGCTCTCATAACAAGTTTGATGTCACATTAATTTAATACTTTCTGCAACTTATTAAGACTATTCATATATTAAGTTTGGTTATAAAAGTAAGCTTTAAATAAGCTGATGAAAATTTTAAAAAGCTCATGTATGTGTTAAACTGATTCACCCCCCCCCCCCCCCCCCCGTTTATCTAAGAATTCAGCATATTAAGCCTATGTTTTATAGTATTAATATTAGGGTTTAATGTTAGTCCCTTTAGTTTATAATCCCTTTGGTCTATAATATTAATCCATTGGGATTATTAGTCTTAGGTTTTATGTTCCTAGGATTTAATATTAATATTAAGGTTTAATGTTAATCCCTTCTATTTCTAATATTAATCCTTTGGCTTTATTAATGGGATAGGCTTATAATGTTGGTCCAAAGGTTTTTAATATTAACCTTAGGGTTTAATGTTTGTTTTATGGATAATAATATTTACCTTAGGGTTTATATCCTTTGGGTTTATAATATTATTTCCTTTTGTTTAATATTATTCCCATGGGTTTGTAATCCCTTGGATTTATTGTTCCCTTTCTTTTATGATATCAATATATTGCGTTAATTAATCTAAGGGTTCATATTCATAGGGTATATTATCATTCATAAGCTTTATAACATTAATCATAGGTTTTAATTTAAATATTTCGATTTTATAATACAAATTCCTTGGGTTTATTAATGTAATATCTCCATCTTAACAACTTTTTTTTTTTCTATTTATGGAGTCCATGCTATTCACATAGTAGACTACTATGGTTCGTCACATTCTGACAAATATTATCTACCAACATTTTAGCTGTTGTAATTTTAATCTATTTACTTATTTGATTCTCATTCAGTAACTATTGTCATTATATTCCCCTATCACGACTTATATAATGATGCCTCTTTCATGATTTGGACATCTTCTTTGTGGGACTAAAATCCACTTGCAAAATTCCAATGAGACTCCATGTAGATGGAAAAATCCCATTTTATTTTTAATGGAACTTATAACTTATTAGTTAATTTCCAACCTTAACTATTACTACCCAATTATTTTCCTACTTTAACTACTTCTAAGTCTATTCCTCAACCACCTAAATACTAAGGTAACCTTATTTAAAAGTTAGGAATTATCTCTGACTTTTTGAAATTTTATATATATCTCTTCATAATGGACCTTACCTTTTTATTGGGTATTGTCCTAAATCATATTCATTACCACATATTTATTTTTGTCACATCCTTCAAACTTTATAATTCACCTTACCTTTATAAAGGCTCCACATTACCATTTATGGAGGTTGTATTAAGACCTTTTGATCCATAGTTATAATTACATATGAAACCTTGGTTTGATTTGACTTTTTGGTATTCACATGTCCATGTGGTAAGGGTTTCATCCACATTGTCTTATATTCATCCATGTTTACTTCTTATATTTCACTAACTTATGTTACTACCCTTATGCATTCTCCACATTAGTGATAGTAGTCGATCACTAGATATGCAAATATTTATCAATTATGAAGTTATTAATGTAACTCTGTCTCTGTATAACGTTACATTAATCTTACGGATATTCATTTTTTCTAAGGATTATATTCCATTTAAGACATATTATAGTAGTCACATGGCTCTTTTATTTGGTTTTTTAACCCCTCAGCAACACAAAACTTTCTCCATCATTGGATATCCTCCCCATGAACGATGAAGATCTTCTCGCATTTAGGTGTAGGTTTTTTAATTCGTCTAGTTTACTGTGTCTATCCTTTTGACCTTCCGTCTTTGCTACACATTTCCTCCTTATGTTATGCCATTTGATTCTTGGCTCCCCACATCACTCATTTCCTCTTGAGAGGAGAAATTATGTTGGAAGCACCGAGTTTATGTTCATAGCCATCTTCAACTTACTCAGGTAAAACGAATTTTCCACACAATTTTTAATTTTGGCATACCTTGAACTTAATTTATAGGTTGTGTAGTCATCATTTCATTTTCTAGTTTGTTCGATGGATTTTGGCAGGAGTAAAAAGATGATTTCTTCTCTAAACCATGACAGAGGTTCTGGTTTTTCATCATTTGACAAAACACAACTTCTACAGGTAATTCCTTGCAGCAGCACAAGCTAAATATTTCTATATATGCTTAAATTCCAAAAATCATTGTATTCTCTCGTAATTTGGGAACTATGATTTCCATTATCTCTTATCTCTGGTTTGTAGTTAATTTATCTTGTTCATTTTTATAGTGAGGTTTCACACCCATCATTTTGTGTTCTTTCCCAATAATTTATCGTGTTATGGATTATGCAGTAATCCCGATGAGCGTATTAAAATATTCTCTGATCTCCAATGTCCTTGGTTCTTCTGGAATCATATTTCTCAATTACAATTCTTCCTTGATGACCTTACTTGTTGATTAGGAATTTAAATTTAGTTTACACAAATCAATTTCATTTCTGATTCGATTTTTATCACTATTCAGTTTCAATTATTCAAGGTTATTATCTAACAGGGTTTTGGTGAAACACAGGTGGAAGAAAATCATGGATTTCCTCACGTCCTTTGGTTGAAGTGCTAAGGGTTTAAATTTTACGACCCTTACCATATCTTATAGGTAATTTCCATACTATTAACACTCCTCTTCAATTTTACGTTTAGTTATTTTCTGGAGAGATTCATTAGCTTCAACTTTTCTTTGTCGTCTCCCAAGTTTGAAACAATTATCTTCCCTTCATGGTTTTTGTTTCATCGTCTAACCTATTGTTTATAAACGAATTGGATTCTTCAGTGATAAGAATGCATATCTTATCCTTAGCAGAAAAATCTTGATTTCTCTTATAGAATTCTCCTAGTTCTGTATTATGCCCTATAGTTTATAATTGTATAGATTTGATAATTACGATGGATTGATAATTATTTTACTAACCTAAATAATACTTTTAATTATTTTTAATTTGTACAAGAATACTACTATTCCTCATATGTCCAATTTCCCTCGTTAATCCACTGAAAAGGTAAGAATTACTTCAAATTAATTTAAATTCTTTCCCTTAAATTTACGCTTGTAATTCAGGTTCCTGAATTAATTCTTTGCTCCTTTTTCTCTGCAGGTAACTCCTACATCCTATTTGGTTTTGACTACTTCTACTGGAAGTTACATGTCCAGTCATAACTTTGGAATTTTAAATTTTTAGGTTGGTCCAGTATCCCTTTTGGGCTTTTTGTCTTGATACCTTCCCCAATTTTGTATAATTATTTAGACAAAATTTGAATTGGAATATATATGTATATGGACTTATGTTCTTGAATTTACATAACTCTGTAATATATTTAACATACTATTTTCGCCTTTACCGAAGTCATGTTTGCAATCTATGTGTCATAATTTTCCTAAATATGTGGTTCAATTCGAGTAATAATTTATGAGTTCCTCCTTGAAATTATTACTATTCATTATGTCTCGGTTAGTGTACTAAATTATTCAGTTCTATCATAGTAGAAAAGTTACTTGAATTTTCTGACTTTACATGGACCATCATACATATATGCTTTCATTCTATACAATTTTCTGCTCAGAATCTTAGGATTTGTAAAATAATGTTAAGACACCCATATGATTCATAATTAATTATGAGAATTCACGTAACCCCATATTTAAACCTACATCAAGGTTTATACATTCTGAGAGTTGGCACTCTTAATATTATTGTCTATATAACAATACAGATTAATTCTATATTTATTATAAACTATTCTGTTAAATGTACAGGCCTATCAGTTCACTACAACTTAGTATTTTTAACATTATTTCCATATACAACATATACTTCTGCAGAGATATAGTCAAATCATTTACTATTAATTAACTTAACAATAATAATAATAAAATTCTAAGTTAACATGAATTAACTTTGGCATACCAATTAAGGTAGAATAGTTTCCACCCAACCTATGAGCTCTTTCTCCACAGCTCCCCCCGAGCAGAGATCAATATTCCAGCACTAGACAACCTCTTGTCTACCCAAAATTTGATAATTTAAGCCAACTTTACCATGAGCTTGTTTCCATAACTGCATGTAGTTAATCAGGATGTTTTTTTCCTTTTTTCCTAGGCTTTCCTTTTTTTTCTTCCACAAATGTACTTTAAAACTAGCTTTTTCCTCTTTCTAGTTTTATTCCACATCTTCCCAGTATATTTCCTCTTTACTGGGGTATCTTTTATATTTTTATATCCAATCTAAAATACAATATTTAATTTATTTTCTCCAAGGATTTTTGGAGAACTGGGAAAATCTTATGAACCTTATCCATCCTCATGGATTTGGATTCTCGATCTCTGATCATAATCTACTCTTTGAAAAATTAATTCCATTTTCTTTTTATTAAATTAAAATAATAAAATAAGTCCACAATAAGTGTTTTTCCTTGGGTCCACTTGACCCTTAGAGATTTTGACTGCCTAAAAAAAAAGAAGAAAATTAGGGATATTACAATTAATCCCGTGGTTTAGAATATTAATATCTTGGGTTTATTATTGATATTGATCTCCTCAATTTATTTTGAGTTTAATATTAATATCTTGTATTTATAATTTGTAATATGAGGACTTATAATATTAATCCTTGAGGTTTATAATACTATTATGTTAGGTTTACTCATCCCTTGGGTTTATAATATTAATTTGTTGGGTTTATTAATCCTGTAACATGCCCCTGTAACCTCGCAGGAAAATGCATGGAGTTATAAAAAAATTTCAACATTTACCAATGTGTAACTTTCTAAATTACTTTCTATATTCCCTCATTTACCATTACAATAACCATCATCATCACCTCGAGAAATATTTAGTAAAAATCATAGTGATTTACACAACAATTAACTCTCCTTGTTGTAGCATATTAAATTAAATTTCCTGCTATAACTATCCATCGATCCCATGATAATTTTAACTGAACTAGTAAATCACATAATTAATAGTATACAAATCACATAATAAAATAAATTAGCATCATGAAAATGAAACAATGAACAATCACATCATTAGACACCAATATACCCTGGAAACCCTATCGGGTTAAAACCAACAAATGTTTAATTTTATTATTAAATGCTCATGAGGGTTTTCACCCATCACTCAATGGTTGTAAGGGATTTCATCCCTTGACCATTTTCAAAAAAATTAAATATAAAAATAATCTTAAATGAAACATAACTAGCTATAAAATATTACAATCATCATGATACCATTTACCCACGGATTCTCAATCTATATCTTTGTGGTCAAACTATTTCCTTCAGTGGGTCATCCCGCAGTTAAAACTCCTAAACCTACATGGACTAATAATTATTTATCTTCCAAAATGTTAAACTCGAACAATACTTTTCTTATTTAACCTACTTTCATGGCATTGCTGTCGTCAACATAATTGATATCCTCATTAGATAAAATATTAATACACCAATAATCAATATTTATTTGTTACACTTCAAAAAATATTTGTATGCATGTATAAACAAAAACAAATTGACATGAAATACCTTCTTTAACATTATTTCACATGCATTAGTAACAAATAAATCACTATCAAGCCTCATATTTTCAACAAATGCTAACAAAATCTTCCATGCACTTTCATATTATTTCCAAAGGAAAGCTAACATACTATATGATAATATTGTGCATGCAAATGCATAACAAGATTTCAAGATAACTATCCCAACAAGAAATTTGTTTTTTTACTACTGTTATGTTTTATTTTCCAAACATATTAACACAATATATTCTGTACTTATGCATGTGAATGCATGTTCTTTTCCATAAAATTCTTTTCCACAAAAGAGTTATTCACAAATGTTATTATGTATAACTATGTCATCTCTATTTCAAACAAAGTTAACACACTAGTTATAATTTTCCACATGCAACCACATGTCCCCTCCAATAGAAAATAACATAGCTTGTTCTTCTTACATGTAAAACATATATTTCTTTTCAAAGGAAACTAAATAAATATTGCATGGAAAAATAAACAAATTTCTTTTCCAAGGGATCAATCACATATCATTTATTCTTTCATCTATGCAAAGGGAAATTTCCCTCTTATCCAAAAGATCTAGTCCAATAACTATGCATAATATTCTCCCAAAATAAAGCTAATACCTTAGCTAATCCATTTAGGTTTGTAAATACATATTTTTTTTTTCCAAAAATAAGACTAACACAATCAATATTATGTGATTGCATCTTTCTTTTCTCTAGAAATATAATACCCAAAACTATACTTTTTCCATGCATGCAAGTGTATATGTTTCTCTAAATAATCTTATATAATAAATCATGGGATTACTAGTTTTCCTCTCCAAGAGTATAATCCAATAATGCATACAGGGATGTTTTTTTATCTTCTATTCTTTTTGAAGAGTTCTAACACAATAAATTATTCCTTATATATATATATATATATATATATATATATATATATAGATTCCAAGGAAAATAGCACGGTAATTATTCTTTTTCCAAAATATAGATAACTTACTAGCTATTACACATGAAATACAACATATTTTCTTATCATTTCACACATCACAGAGATTTGTAATATTTCCTCAAGAAATAACATGAATAACAAATCCTTCTGAAATAACATAACCAATTTCCTTTGATGCAAAGGCTTTACGTGAACCACTTCTCAAAAAATTTATTTATATATTTTTTCATGACTCAAGCTTCTCATGCATGTAAAATCACATAATCAATTCTAGTACATCAAATATACTAGATAATTATTCATGTGCACCTAAGCACATACACTTTTCAAAAGTCCAATCTTTCTCTTTAAACTTTTAATGCATATGCATCATTAGGACATTAGGACATACTTGGTAATCTCTTAAATGAAATAAATTAATTCATTTTAAAGAATTATCAACATAATTATTATGTCTATATGTACATAAACAATTATTTTTATCTGATTCAAAAAAATCAAATAGAAGTACTCTATTTCACTTTGTTTTTCCTGTTTTAGTCATCCACTTTGGACGCCTCTTACCAACATATGGAAACAAATTTCAGAAAATAAAAAGAGGTATTTGTTTGCAACATAATTGTTAAAAATAACCTCTCTCATTTGTTTCACATGTGTCACAGTGTTGAAGATTCAAATGAATCTTTGCAACCCATTTTTCCATATTTAAATATTAAATAATTTCCTATTTTTGTCATCAACTTTAGACATGGTTTAAAAACCAATGGAATTTATTTTTGGAAAACACAAAGAGGTTTTTGGTGATAACGGGTTCATTAGAAATAAACTCTCTCAGTTTTTACACAAGTGTTAAGGTTTGGAATCTTCAAACGAATATTTGAAGCTCATGTTTCTGGATATAAATATTAAATAATTCCATTTTTTTCATCAATTTTGTATATGGTTTTCGAGACATGAGAAACAAATTTTTAAATATGAAATATTCTTTTGGTCATAACATCTTCTTTTACGCAAACTTCTTTTGCTTGTTACATCTTTTTCTCGGTTTGGGAGATACAAAGACATATTTCGACCCTATTTTCAAATAATTCATGCAATTCACACAATTTTTTAACCATGAAAATATTTTATGAATTCAAAACACATGAAATATTATAAGAAATGAACAAAAAAATTATTCCTCTATCCATGAAATTATATAGAGGTTTTCTCAAGAAATAATCTTTACTCTTTATCATATGAACTTTTCCTTGCAAATAAATTCAATTATTATATCATCATGACCCATATGCAAACAAAATAATTTTCAAAGGACATAGTTCCTTATCTTTTGATGCATGCTTGGAATCCCTTCTTCCTCTTCCTTGCCCCATTCTCCATGTATTCTCTCATTCCTTCCTCTATTTTTCTCATAGGCTTACAATAAATAGAATTAACAAAATGGAATAACTTTTCTAAATCTTAAAAGAATTTCATAAGGCACCCATAAATTTGATTTTTCGTAAATGACAAAAGCACTCCATAAATCTCTCATAATTTTTTTTCAAGGTAGATTTTCCTTTTCCTTATGATAAAAATATCACTTATCCATAGTTTTTCCAAAAATATTACTTATTATTTCTAAAACTCATAAAATATACCAATTTTAAAATCTAATTTATTTCTATATAAGAATATAAATTCTTCTAAATAAAATAATAAAGAAATAATTCTTCCAATATTCTTGTAATTAATAATTACAAGAATATTCTTCATGTAATATCAATATTAGAATTAATAATATTTATTTATTTAACAACTCTAATTTTATGAGATTTTTTATGATGGATTATGCGAGGGATATTACATACTCTCCCCCTTAAAGAGAACATCGTCCTTGATGTTATTCTCTTGTTGGAACATTAACCTTTAATTTTCATTACCAATTATTTAGGAAATGTAAAATAATACTTCAACCATAATACTTCCACAAAAACTCGAGAAGCACTAGCCCTTTAATCATCAAAATGATAAGAAAAACTCTATCAAGTGCATGTTGTACACTAATATTTCTTTCCCACTAGTGTTGTTTGCAAATTACTATCTTTATCTCCCACAGTAATTTGAATCGTATTCAAACTCATGGAATTTATCTCCAGCATTTTTCGTCTAGCCTGTCATGAATTTAGAGTTCAATAACTCATCATTTTATCTAACATGACTTATTTCAGTTGCATATATATTTCAATTATTTCTTCTATGCATGCATATAGATAATTCATTTCTGACATGTTCATTTGCTCATAAAAACCTACAAGCACAACCTATTTCATTGAAATCTTTGCTTATATAAATTAATTTATCATGCATGAAAAACTATAACACATGCAACAACTTTGAGGCATGCAGTTTACAGTCTATTTTAACATCCAACATCTTTAGATAATTTTGAAATCAATAACATAACATATACATAATTTCATCTAATTGTTGTTAATTTTAGGGAATTATTGAGGAACCGAGCATATTCCACCCAACGGTGAATTATCTCCAATAGTTCCAAACCAAGCTAAGTTATACTTTCCACTAGAATCAATAACCTCATTTATTCCTTGGTGCTTTCTTCACAACATATTTTTAGCAGTGGCCTCCTTTAAAGTCTGCCAACCTTTTTCCTAGGTATTTCTTTTTTATATTTTAAAAAAATATACTCTTCTTTTTCTTTAAAGCACACCTTTCTCTCCCACTGTGCTTACCCCACTTATTATTTATCTCCAACTAAGTGATTAACATAATCTTTCTCTCCCATTATGTTAATATATTCCTCTTTATTTTTTTCTCATAGGGATTTTAGGATACTTTTTTGGGAAGGTCCATCTTGAACTTAACCACTAATAGCTTTTCATAAGCTGACAAGAATTATTCTAAAAATATAGAGCTATTTCTTGAATACTTAAACCAATGTATTCATTAACTCAATAATAAAATATTACATCATCGCATCAGCCCCATCATGGCTTCCATAGCCATTGAATGCAATAAAAATTCAATGTCTAAAATAGTCAATGTCTAAAAATCCATTGTAATTTACATGATTTTCCATTTTCATATTATCATTAAGGAAAAAGAACATTTATTTACACCATGCATCTATACTTGACCCCGAACATGGGTCCCACAATTTTTCAAAATACATTTACAAAAAATCATCACATGTAATATAGGTGGTATACCTTCTAAATCTCCACATAATAACAATAATCCAACTTCGAAAAAAAAACAATAAAATTTCTTTCATACCTTAGAATTATACTTTCTATAAGGTATTTCCTTATCAACCATCAATATTATAGAGAAATAATAGTCCCACTGAACACTAGGACACAAAATGCGATTTTTTTCTTTCTTTACGATTAGCTTACAATAATATAAGTGACAACCATTGGGGAATTTTGGGAAAATAATTTGCAATCATAAATCTACAACCACTGTAGCTTTTTTATCAAATAGTCGGCAAGCGTGAAATTTACATTCATTGAGGAATTTTAGCAACAATTTTCAAGCATGCAATCTACAATCAATGACACATTCTAACAAATAGTTGGAAAGCATAGAATCTAATGCCATTGAGGAATTTTAACAACTAGTTAGCGTAAATGATAGAAATTTCCATAAATATAAATAAACTATTAGAGAGATATTAAAACTATAATTTACAGAATAGCATGAATAATATTAATATCAACAATGGTAAAATTTCTACAAAACAACACAACCAATAATCCCTCCAAGAGCGTCTAACAAAAAAAGTCGACCAAATTATGGATCCAAGTACAAATATAGATTTTTATTGGAATAAACATGAGGGTTACATCCAAAAATATCACAGATGCATTTATTTAAAACGAAAAAACATTGGATCTCATTTACCAATTTTGTTGAACACATGGAATGCAAACATTCCTCTACAACTCTACGTGAAGAAATAAAACCCAAAATTATGCTACTATGAGTTTTTCATTAACTCTAAGTTCAGTATATGAGTTCCACTTGACTCATTTCTTATTTTTAACACCTAAAGAGGTTCGTTCAAATTTTTTTTTTACAGCATTCCATTATTCTCTTCAGGGTCAACCCAAAATACTAAATTATTTAGTTATCAAAACAACCATACATGCATTCATTATTTATAAGTAGTGCATGGTAACTTTAGTCATGTTTTTGATTTCTTTTTCTTTTTCTTATGCACCATAATCATTTTTCTAATATTATGCATGCAAAGGATTGGTAATTAATCCGCACTATAACAAGTGAGTGCTCTGGATTGTTCATAGGTGAAATAGACATTTTATTGCCTTTTATCCGCATCCATATTCAAGTTACATGAGAACAAATTTTAAAGAAACATTATCACTTTCTACTCTTTAATGTAGTCATTAATCATGCATCATGGATCTCATGTAAATTGTAGTCTTCTACAGGTTTAGTTAGAGTCATACCTAAGATGATTCCCACTAGCATCATACCTCTACTTATTTTCTACTTAATGATTCCCAAAATGCATCAGTGTTGCAACCTTTTTCTTTCATACCATTTGTAACATACCCTGGTAACCTCGCAAGAAAATGCATGGAATTAGGAATTTTTTTCAACATTTACCAATGTGTAGCTTTCTAGATTACTTTCTATATTCCCTCATTAACCATTATAATAACCATAATCATCACCTAGACAAATATTTAGTAAAAATCATAGTGATTTACACAACCATTAACTCTTATTGTTGTAGGATATTAACTTAAATTTCCTGCTATAACTATGCATTGATCCCATGATCATTTTAACTCAATTATTAAATCACATAATTGATAATATAAACACCACATCATTAAAAAAATCAGCATCATGAAAATCACGAAATGAACAATCACATCATTAGACACCGATATACCTTGGAAACCCTGTAGGGTGAAAACCAACAAACATTTAATTTTATTATTAAATGCTTGTGAGGGTTTTCACCCCTCACTAAATGGTTATAAGGGGCTCCATTCCTTGACCATTGTCATAAAAATTACATAGAAAAATAATCTTAAATGAAACATAACTAGATATAAGATATTACAATCATCATGATACCAATTACCCACAGATCCTCAATATTTGTCTTTGTGGTCAGAATAATTCCTTCAGTGGGTCATCCTGCAGTTGGAAATCCTAAACCTGCATGGACTAACAATTATTTATCTTCCATAATGTTAAACTTGAACAATCCTTTTCTCAAGTAACCCTCATTTCTTGCTAGTGTCGTCATCAACACATATGATATCATGATTAGATAAAATTTTAATGAACCAATAATAAATCTTTATTTTTGACACTTCCAAAACTATTTGTATGCATGTATAAAACATAAAAAAATTGACATTAAATGACTTCTTTAACATCATTTCACATGCATTAGTAACAAATAAATAACTATCAAGCCTCATCTTTCCAAGAAATGCTAACAAATTCTTGCATCCACTTTCATATTATTTCCAAAGGAAAGCTAACATATTATATAGTAATATCGTCCATGCAAATGCATAACAACATTTCAAGATAACTATCCCAAGAAGCAATTTCCTTTATTCCTAATTTTATGTTTTCTTTTCCAAATCGATTAACATAATAGATTCTATACTTATGCATGTGAATTCATGTTCTTTTCCAAAATATCCTTTCCACACAAGAGATATTCAAAATGGCTATTATGTATAGCAATTCCAACTCTATTTCAAACAAAGTTAACATACTAGTTATAATTTTATGCATGCAACTACTTGTCCCCTCCAATAGAAAATAACATATCTTGTTCTTCTTGCATGTAATACATATATTTATTTTCAAAGGAAACTAAATAAATATTGCATGGAAAAATAAACACATTTATTTTCCAAGGTATCAATCGCATACCATTTATTCTTTCATCCATGCAAAGGGACATTTCCATCTTATCCAAAAGATCTAACCCAATAACTATGCATAATATTCTCTAAAAATAAAGCTAATACCATATCTAATCCCCTTAGGTGTGCAAATGCATATTATGTTTCCCAAAATAATGCTAACACAATCAATATTATGTTAGTGCATCTTCCTTTTCTCTAGAAATCTAATAGCCAAAACTATACTTTTTCCATGCATGTAAGCATACATGTTTCTCTAAATAATCTTACATAATGAAGCATGTGATCACAAGCTTTCCTATCCAAGAATCTAATCCAATAACGCATACAAGGATACTTTTTTCTCTTCTATTATTTTTGAAGAGTTCTAACACAATAAATGCTTCCTTGCATACAAATATATATATTTATTTTCCAAGGAATTTAACACCTTAATTATTCTTTTCGAAAATATAGATAACTCACCAGATATTATGCATGAAAAAAAAATTATTTTCTTATCATTTCACACATGAGAGAGATTTTTAATATTTCCTCAAGAAATAAAATGAATAAAAAACCCTTCGCAAATAACACAACCAATTATCTTTGATGCAAAGGTTTTATGTGAAACACTTACCATAAAATTTATGTATATCTTTTTTCATGACCTCAAGTTCCTCATGCATGTAAAATCACAATAAATTATAGTAGATCAAATATACTAGATAATTATTCATGTGCACATAAGCACATACACTTTTGAAGGGTCCAATATTTCTCTTTACAATATTAATGCATATGCATCATGAGAACATACTTGGTAATATATTAAATGAAATCACTTAATTTATATTAAATAATTATCAACATAATTATTATGTCTATATGTGCATAAGAAATTTCTTTTATCCAATTGAAAAAATCAAATAGAAGCACTTTGTTTTACTTTGTTTTTCTTGTTTTAGTCATCGACTTTGGATGTGGTTTAAGAACATATGAAAACAAATTTTAGATTTAAAAAAAGCGTTTTTTTTTTTAACAGGCTTATTAAAAATAACCTCTCTCATTTTTTTCACGTGTCACGGTTTTGATGATTCGAATGAGTATTGGCAACCCATTTTTCCAGGTTTAAATTTTAAATAATTTCCTGTTTTTGTCATTAACTTTGGACGTTATTTCCAAACCAATGGAAACCTGCTTTGGAAAACCAAAAGAGGTTTTTCTTTGTAATGGGTTCATTAAAGAAACATCTCTTGATTTTTACACAGGTGTTATGGTTTGGAAGATTTGAATGAATATTTGCAGCTCATTTTTCCATATTTAAATATTAAATAATTCCCTTTTCTTGTCATCAATTTTGGACACGATTTTCAAGACATGGGAAGTGAATTTTTAAATATGAAAGAGGATTTTTTTCATAACATCCTCTTTTACAAAAACCTCTTTCACTTGTTACATCTCTATCCCAGTTTCTGAGATACAAAGGTATATTTGGACCCTATTTTCCAATGACTCATGCAATTCAGAGAATTATTTAGCCATGAAAAGCTTTTACGAATTCAAAACACATTAAATCTTATGAGAATTCAATGAACAAAATACTTATTCCTCTAGCCACGAAAATATATAGAGGGTTTCTCAATAAATAATCTTGATTATTTATCATATGAACTTTTCCTTGCAAATAAATTCAATTATTATATCATCATGCCCCATATGCAAACAAATTAATTTTCAAAGAAAAGAGCTAGTTATATTTTGATGCATTCTTAGAATCCCTTCTTCCTCTTACTTGGCTCCATTATCCATGTATTATCTCATTATTTCCTCTCTTTTTCTCATATGCTTACAATAACTTGAATTAAGAAAATGGAATAGCCTTTCTAAATATTAAAAGTGTTCCATAAAACACCCATAAATCTAATTTTTCCTAAATCACAAAAGCACTCCATAAAACACTCATGCTTTTCTTTTCAAGGTATATTTTCTTTTGCCTTATGAGAAAAATATCAAGTATCCATAGTTTTTCCAAAGCTATTACTCATTATTTCTAAAGTTCATAAAAGATACCAACTTTGAAATATAATTTATTTCTATAGAAAAATATAAATTCTTCTAAATAAAATAATTAAGAAATAATTCTTCCAATATTCTTATAATTAAGAATTAAAAGAATATTCTTCATGTATTATCAATATAAGAATTAATAATACTTAATTATTTAACAACCATAATTTTACGAGAGTTTTTATGGTGGCTTACACAAGGGATATTACAAATTCCTTCAGTTTTTAATACTGATAATTATTTGGGTTCGTTAATCCCTTGGGTTTTTAATATATTGGGTTTAGAATATTAATAATTAGTGGGGTTCATTAATACATAGGTATAATAATAGTAATCCCTTGATTTTATTGATCTCTTATATTAATAATCCCCAAAGTTTACAATATCAATTCTTCGGTTTATAATATTCATAATTCCTTGGGTTTGTAATGTGAATTGCTTGGGTTTATTAATCCTTTAGGATTTTAATACTAATCCCTTTGGTTTTTAATATGTTTGATTTTTAATATGAATAATCTATTGGGTTTATAATATTCATCTTTTTGGTCTATAAGATCCATTGGATTTATAATATTTATCTCTTTTACAAATAATAATTATAAAAATTATTAATTATTAATCATTATTAATAATTATAATAATTAATAATTAATAATAATTATTGATAATTAATATTTAATAACTTATAAATATTAATAATTATTACCAATTACTAATAATTATTAATATTATTAATATTATAATTATTATAATTAATAATATTATAATTTTCAATTTTTAATATTGAATTTATATGAAATTTAATTATTAATTATAAATATTTGTATTTATATTATATTTAAATTTATGTGATTAATACCATCATCACAATATTGTATTTATAAAATTATTCCTTTGGGTTTATAATCTTAAGGTCTAGAATCGTAAAGTTTAATATAAAAGTTATCTTACTGTTTTTTATTCCTTAGGTTTATAATATTAATTCTAGGGTTTATAATCCCTTCTGTTTATATGTAACACCCACATAAACTATTGTAAATTAGAATAGATACCATGTTTTACAAAAATAGTTGTTTCAAGAATTAGTTAAATATGAACGAATTCTTGAATCAGTTAATGGAAAACGAATTCTTGAACGAGTATCATTTATTTATGGGAAACAATACAAAAGTGGTGAAACACCCTTACAGATAATGAGTCATGTCATCTTGGATTACGAACCTTGGGATTCACAGAGGCGTGTTCAAACAGAAAGGGAAAAGAGAACACATTTCCCTACAAAGGAGAGCCTTAGATCTTTTGGGTTTTAGGGTATCGATAGACTGAAACTAATCAATGGAGATAGAGACGAAACCTGAAGGGATTAAATCCAGCTCCATGTCTAGATTCAAGACTGTGTGTGTATACTGTGGCAGCGTGTACATGGCAGAGATACTGCTACAATGTTTTGTTAACAAGATTTTTTGACCCACAGACCCATTTATTGCATGGTATCATATAGATAAATGGTTTTCAACACTTTCTGTGCATTAATGGACGAGAGAAAGGATTCAAATATGCCTTTGGAATGAGAGTCGACTGCCAAGGTAAGTGACTCTGGTTTACTTTCTTTATGATATCGTCTTTCTCTTTATGAGTTAAAAGGTATAAGAGAAGATTATATATATCAAGATTGCCAAGATAAGTATTTTGGCTAATTTTCATTATAGAATCTTTTTTTGTGAGAAGAAAGATATAAATAAAAATTATATATCATATAGTTTTCTGCAAAAATATTATTAGAAAATAGAAATACTAATTTTTTTTTTTATATTTTTGGATATAAATTACATATGTCAAGAAAATGGTATTTCATTAGTTTATTGGGATTCGATAAACAAATTTATTGTTGACTATTTTCATAAGAATGGATTTATTGTTGACTATTTTCATAAGAATGGATTTATCTTGGGAGTAGAAGATAATTCCATTGCCTTAATTCCTTTGCAAGGGTTTGCAAAGGTTACATGTTAACTTTGTTATTATTTTAGAAGGTCTATCTAGCTCTTATGCCCAAATAAGGGTTAGTTATGCACTTTATTTCTAAAAGAGATTTTCTTGAATAGATTCAAAGAGGGTAACTCTTTAATAGAAATATTTACATAAGCAAGAAAATAGAAGAGGAATGCTCTTATTTTAAAAAGAGATTCTTTGTTTTGTACTCATTAAATTAAGAAGTGATAACAAGTCTTTTCTTGAATAGATTAAAGAGAGTGACTTTTGAATTATGTTAATGTATAGTGAACAAGAAAAGAGAAGTTTCTCACATTAATATTCTATTCATTAACCATGTTGTGAATAATAATTATTTAATAAATCCATGGATAGTTTCATAAAACCATGGGTAGTTTTTCCATGGTGTTGAAAAATATTAATTATTTCATAAAACCATGGGTAGATTACCATGGTGTTTGCAAATATTAGTTATTTAATAAATCCATGAATAAATTACCATGGTGTTGGTAAAGTTAAGTTATTTATTAATGGTTAAAGGAAAAAAACAGTTTTATTCCTTAGATGAATAAACTAAGTGATTATTTTACATTATCATGATTATGATGTTAAATTCCTTTTGGAGGAAGATCTTGCATATACATGAAATATATGTATTAAATTTTATTGAAAAAGAATATACACATATGTATGTATAAAGATAGCTTGTAGTATTAAAACTACATTGAATACGATTATTAGTATAATCTTGAAAATGAGACGTGTACTTATACTCTTCATTGCGTATTTTTACATATGTTTACATGCTCACTAGTATTGAGATTTTCTTTGGAAAGACTCGTGAAGGAGGTTATGTGCTTCGTTGTGTAAGCACTCCTTTAGGGAGAGTCTTTTGGAATCGTTATGCATTCGCATGTATGGAGGAAACAATTGTTATGTTAGCTTGCATTCAATGCACTAAAGATAATAGATTAAGGGTTAGCTATTTTTATTAAATGTATGTAAGTCACATACATGAATATCTTATCTTATGTATCACTTTATTTTAAAGAAAATCTTGGGAGATGTAGCCATTGTCTTGCAGGAATGTGTGCTTATGTGACGTAAGCATTAGTTATTGTGATGACCTATAACCAGCACATATGAGGTATGTGTTATTAAAGAGAGAATGACAAGGTACTTTACTTGTTTGTCATAATTACACATTGATTAATACTTTATGAATCTTGACATCATTTTATGTTGAAGGAATCATACCAGGGAATGATGGTGACATGTACAAAGGAATATTATGCTATTCACGTGCAAAGGAAAATTATGCTTGTCCTGGTGGTAGGTAAATGATTAATGTTCATGCAGATGAGTGCGAGTTGCAGGAAGGTCCAATGCACGATGGTCCATTGTAGGTACATCCATGCCACCAAGATGTGAGGATCTGAAGATATGAAGACCAAAGGGTAAATGGTATCATATTTATTGTAATGGCTTTAAGCTATATATTTGCATATTTCCTTGTAATACTATCTAAACGATGGTTAAGGGATGCTCTCCCTTATAAGCCATTGAGTGATGGGCTGAACACCCTCACGAGCGTTTAATAATAAAATTAAACATTTGCTGGTTTTCACCCTACGGGGTTTCCAGGGTATATTGGTGTTCAATGATGTGATTGATTATTGTGTCCAGATGATGATGGTGATTCCTTTCTTGTTATGATGTTCATAATGGCAATTATGTGATGACTATATGAGTAATTATATGAATGGATGGTTACATCATATAGTATTAAGTCAATATACTGTAATGGAGGTTTTTAAGGGTTAAGGAGTTTACTATTCTTATTTATAACATTAAACTATGGACTGTAAAACATTCTATGTAATGATGAGTAACTTGTATAAAATTATTTTAACTCCTTATATTTCCCTGTGAATTTAATGGTGTATGTTACATTATAATATAAATCCAAGGGTTTAATATTTTTCTATTGGGTTTATATTCTCTCGGGTCTATAATATTAATATCTTTCATTTATTTCCTCTCATGTTTATAAGATTAATCCTTTGGGTTTATAATATTGGGTTTTTTAATATTCGGTTTATAATAGCACACTGAGTATAAAGGTTTGAAATGTTTAGTTTTTACTATTGGAGTTTATAATATCGGGTTTTATAATTTAGAGGGTTATAATATTAATATTAATATTTTAGGTTTATTAATCCTAAGGCTTTATAATGTTAATCCAACAAGTCTATTATTCTAATGGTTCATAAAATTAATCACTTCAGTTTATATCATTAATATATCTATTTTTTTATTATAGATTATAATACTAATCTAGGGTTTGTTTTATATCATTAATATCTAGGGTTTATTATTAGAGTTTATAATACTAATTTTAAGGTTTATAATATTAATATTAGGTATTATAATATTGGGTTTGATGGTGTTAGGGTTTATAATATTCATTTTAATATTAAACTGTAAAATGAATACTATAAAAGCTAACACTATCAAACCAAATATTGGAGTTTATAATATTGGGTTTTATAATGTAAAGGGTTATAATATTAATATTAATCTTTTAGATTTATTAATCCTAAGGGTTTATAATGTTAATCCAATGGGTCTATTATTCAAATGGTTTATAAAATTAAACACTTTGTTTCATATCATTGACATATTCGTTTTTTTATTACAGCTTATAATACTAATCTAGGGTTTGTTTTATATCATTAATATCTAGGGTTTATTATTAGAGTTTATGATACTAATTTTAGGGTTTATAATATTAATCTTAGGTATTATAATATTGGGTTTGATAGTGTTACGGTTTCTAATATTCATTTTAAAATTAAAGTTTAATATCATGATGTATCACATTGTTCTTATTAATAATGTAACTCTTTGATACTAGGGTTTAGTGTTTTCCATTTAATTTATATTCCATTGGGTTTATAATGTTAATCATTTGGGTTTATTTTTATTGATCGTACAATTTAATATTTTTCTTTTAGGTTTTTTTTTTCACTTGAGTTTATAGTACTAATTCCTCAGATTTATTTTCCTTTGGGTTTATTAATCCTTTAGGTTTATTATTATTAATATTAGGTTTTAATCTTTTTCCCTTATGTTTATTTTCCTATGGGCTTATAATATTAAACCATTGCATTTATTTCCCCATGGTTTTATAATACTAATCCCTTGGATTTGTGATATTGCAGTTTTTTATTTTGGCTTTATAATATTGCATTTAGTACCAACATCTGAAATGTTCATTTTTTTATATATTAGGTATATAATATTAGGTTTTCTAATATTAAAGTTTATAATATTAATCATGTCATTTATAATATTAATCCTATGGTTTAGAATATTTATTGTAAGGTTTAAATTGTTAATCTTACGGATATAATATTGATATTAGGGTTTATAATGTTGGATTTTATAATATTAGGGCTTATAATAATTGATTTAATATTCGAGTTTAATATTGTTATGTTGGATTTTTTCATAAATCTATCATTATGTATAGAAGCTATTGATAGTAATATTAATTGGTTAATAAATGTATATTAATCATGAAGATAATGGTGAGGGATAAATAAGTATTAATAACACTATTATAACATTATATATATATATATATATATATAGAGAGAGAGAGAGAGAGAGAGAGAGAGAGAGAGAGAGAGAGAGAGAGAGAGAGAGAGATATCTAATAACCACATTAACACTATACATCTAATAATCATTAATGTGATTGATAAATTACTATCGGCGTATATAAAAAATATTAGTAAATGTGGTTGTGCTAGTATTATATACTCATAAATTATGCAATTGTAGTAGACAATTGTTTAAAGCAATTATTGTAAATTCAGAGGACATTCACATTCTTTTTCTATGTAAGATGGGATAGATGTTACATTAAAGAATATAAATAACAATACAAAGGAGTACATAGATATTATAGTTTAAAAAAAACTGATATATAGCCATGATTTCATGATAGATCCATTTCAAGGCGCAAATAATGTGAACATAAACGGAAAGTATGCTTCATGTTAAAAGTGACATGTGAAGGGGAGAAATTCGAAACACATATAAAAATCCATGTGTATTCGCATTACAAGTTTCTTGAAATATATATATATATATATATATATATATATATATATATATATATATATATATATATATATATGTATATATATATATATATATAACAAAAGAGATGGAGACATGTCTAGAAATTTTTTCGAGTGGATAGATTAGGAAATCACATGACATGGTTATAGAAATTAAAGCAGCTCTGTAGTGCAGCGTTACAGAGAAATCAATTGTGTGAAAGATATACTTAGCATGAGGCATTAGAGCATGGCACACAAGAGTGCATTACAACATGAAACTTAGGAGCACGCGATATGGTGAGTTAGACAGACATAAGAGAGCCATTTTTTTGGTAGATAGTGTGGATTTTATAGTCAAATGAGTTAGAAAGAGGGTAGAGTAATGTTAAATTTCGGACCTGTGTTCTAATTCCATGTATTTGTATTCGCATTCTTTTATCTTTTCATATTCTAATTATGCCTATAAGTGTCTCCCTATTGGAATTGGCTACTTTAATCATTTTCTTAATTAATCATTTTGGTCTGATGGTGTAAATTTAGAGATGCCAGTATATTATCGCCGTTGCCACTACATCAATGGATCAAATCCACACCACTAACTTCCTTGCATATATAAGTCATATGATTAAACCGTACTTAAATTAAAAAATTACAAAGCATGATTAAAAAAAACCATACCATTACTTAATTTCCACCTATAAAGATTAACAAAAAATTGAATGATATGGGTTCAACCAATTTTATTGGTGGGAGGATAAATGGAACCTGTAATTAGGCTCTCAACAATTTTCTTCAAACGTGTCATGGTTTCATTGAATTGCATTTAGTCTGAGGATAAATGAAATTTTTTATTTTAGCACGTAACTAAAATTTGAATGTTCTCCTCTAGCGTGCAATGGTTGCGTTGATTTGCATTCAATTTATCTAACACTATAAATTTACAAGAGTAACTCCTTACAACTTGATACATCGTGTCATATTAATGTGTCAAGTTCTCCTCTACCATGTCATGGTTGCATTGATTTGAATTCAATTTCTCCAATGCTATCGATTTACATAACTCGTGATACAATGTGTGATAACAATGTCGCAATTAGAATGCATCATTTCATGGTTGCATTGAATATTTTTAACACTATCAATTTTATAGTGATATTAAATTTTACATACTAACCTAGGTTTTAAGGTAGCATATTTCGATAGGTTTATTTGATCATATGTTTTGGCACATGGATCGACTGGATATTTTGGAACATCCCAACAACCCAAAACCACCATTATTCTATTTAATATTTTCCCACTAAATCCCTTCAATTTATTTTGGCTGAGAACATTAAGAATTTTGAGGATGTTTTTCTAGGATTTTTCTGCTAACCAGGTAACTTTATAATTAATGGCCAAGGTTTGAGCAGTGGAGAAACCATCTTAGATACATTATGGCGAGGGTTTGAGAGATGTGAATCTTGGGATTGAGTGCATACCTTTATAATATAAGAATTGGCATCTTATTTTGCAGGAATACGATCACTAGTGAATTCCCAGACCCAACACTGCTGCATAGTTATATTGGTGTTGGATATGGACACATTTGCAGTTTGTGTTTATTCCTGATTAGTATGATATATTTGTTATTATTTCGTTGTTGTTTTGATCAAATCATATAATAAGCTCCAATGAATTCTCAAAGGGTTGTGGACATGTACTCTCATGCCCTACCTCCACTAGATAAACAATGCAAAAACACACTTTCACCCAATTATTTTTTTAGCCAAATTTTATGGGTGCACTATGTTAACAAAACTGCAAATTCCCCTAGCATTTCAGGGCTACTAATACCCATGTAAACTTATATAAACCCTAATATGAATGCACTACAACTTACACATTCATCTCTAGCAATTATTTTGCAGGGCACATATTTCCAAGCTTGGGAAAGACTCGCTTTCCAACCCCGCCAAGCGACAAATTTGTCACTCCTGGAAATGGAAATGGTAAAGGCTTTGTTAGAAAATTATATATTACAGAGGAAAGGAACACATAAAATATATGTAAATAGAAACACATATATAACATATAAAACAAGAGAGACGCAGATATATGTGGTTCACCCAACTTGGGCTATGTCCACGGAAACAACCAGTCCTTCCTTTTTATTATCCTTCAAAATGAAGAGACACAACCAACAACAGATCTGTTTTAATATCATCTACTCTCTCACATAGTCTCATTTCTATTTCTCGCTCAGAATATAAAATTGATACACAACTACAATACAATACCCTCATATGGGATAGGGGTTGTCTTCTAGGGAAAAAAACCCTAAATTAAACTTAACTTCTACCGTCAGATCATCTTCCTAATGAACAGCCCATATTGCCTATGAAATTTCAATATTTTACAAGGAAATTTCCCATATATTTTTAGTTTCTGGGGCACTTCCCCTGAAACCCCCCACTAGGGGGGCGCTCCAAAAGGCCGCCGCCACCCCCCCTGGACCCTCCTGGCAGCGATAAAATGATTGACAGTCTTGCTACCCCATTAAGAACGTGGGTCAAACGTGTTGATACATATAAATAAAGAACATAATTAGGCTCCACACACGACATGCTTGATGGACCATTAATTTATATTTGCAATTTATTTTATCAATGCATGCCATTGTGAATCATTTTAATACATTGTAAATATTGAGATGTGTTTATTATTGACCAAGACATTTCAATGTAAAAAATCAAGGAAGTGGATAAAAGTTGAAGAAGAATGTGTACATTTTAAATGGCCCTCCTACAAACACTTTGTTTCTAAATGAGCTTGTGGATCTATGGGAGAAAAATATTGGCAAGACTGAATATGGTCAACGCACCTGAAGATCAGGTCATCCAAGTCATTAGTTCTCATACACTGGATATGAAATATTTATAATGGAAGGATGAATGAAACATTTATGCTCAAGAGAAACTTATATCCATATTAATAATCTTCTTCATTTTATTTCAATGGAAGGATGAATGGGACATTTCTACTCAAGAGCACCATATATTCATACTAATAATCTTCTTCGTTTTATTTTAATATTAAATTTTTAATGGGCAGTAAATATATGTTGTTGCAGAGACACATTGCTGCAGAGACACATGATTTTTTTCTATTGCCTTATCACTCAACATTTATACAAATGTTGAAATAGGATTGCATAGGATAGAAGCCACTCAATCATATGCAGAAGTAAAATACAATACATTCAACGAGTAACTCAATAACCTCTCCTTAGTTATGAGGTTCTACCATTTTTTTCTTATAATTTAGGTTAATAATTAGGATGTTCCATTTTAATACAATGATAAGTTATGTATAGGTTTATAAAACAAATTGTAGAGATTGAAGCTCTCATATCTTGATTTAGCTCCCAATAATTAACTTATAAATTTTAGTTAAAATTAGATATTATTACTAATTTTTATGCACTAAATTTATTTCATGTGAGTTTAAAATTTTTATTCACGTAGAAAAAATATTATATTCATTTTTTATATTCTCCTCTCCTTTACTAGATTCACCTAAAAAAACATGTTTGAGATTCGTTCCTCTTTTTATTTCTCCTCGAGTGACTCTTCAAGTGAGCTTGGAAGAGAGGCAATAACAAAACATTTTCAATTCTAATAAATAGATCCTCTTCCTCGATAAATCATCTTTATAAATAAATATATACTCTTTATAGGATATCAGAAAACACAAACCCATATTTACATTTGAAAATTCCAGGGTTTTCCTATAGTGAAATCCATATCCATCAAAATGAAATGGATTTGAAAAATGGAATGATCATGATGAATTGTCGATTTCAATTTGTGTGTGAAATAGGACATAAAGAATTGAACACTTCACCTTCATAGATATGATAGTAATAGAGATGTGAAAATGGAAACCCGAGACGATCGAAAATAGTACAAAAAAAGAAGATCATTGTTATGACAATTGAAAACAATATAAGTTCAAAATTTTATTATTGAATTTTTTATACATTTTTGTTTAAAAAAAGTCGTGTAGTCTTATTTAAAATCAAAATTTAAATAATTTAGATGTAATATTTTTTATTTCCAAAATAAAATAAATTAAAACATTATTAACAATATATTCGAATTATTTGTATAACTGAGTAGTGGGAAACACAAGAAGTTTTATTAATCTTTAAATTGCACTCAAACGAGGACTCCTACGTATGGACTTCATTTCCCGTAATATTTCGGGAAATGCTATGAGTACCAATATCATAGGTTAAAAACTATAATTTATTTGAATTATTCTAAAACCTGAATAAATTAAAATATGTATTTATTTAGATCTAATTTAATCTATTTATTTTGCGAAATATTATGAATTAACAATATCATATGATAAAAATAATAAACAATTTGATTTATTCTAAAACATTTTAAAATTTTGAATAAATTAAGAAAAAAAATATATTTATTTATTTAGATTTAATTTAATTTACTAATTTTCAAGCTATTAAATTAATTTATATATTTTATCACATTTAATTCATTAAAAAATAGTATTTTTATTGTCAATAAAAAAATCTGAAAACAAAATATTTAATATTATCTTTAAAATTTGTATGGTTAGTAATTGTTAAATATATATATATATATATATATATATATATTGTTGGTAATTGTTATATATATACTTGTTGGTAATTGTTGAGTTTATATATATAGTTGTCCACATCATTCTACTTGACTACTTGATGAAGGCAATCGAAGCAGCTCTAGCGTAGATTATGATATGGAAATATCGTAAAGAAAATATAGTAGTCTTTGAGCGAATACTTTTGTTATTAAAATTTGATACTCGTTTTGTACGTTAATTGTATACATATTTATTACAAATTTATGAAAAAAATATATAATTAGATATTAAAATTTTTAATGTTTTATATAATAATTTTAATTAATACTTTTTACTATTTTGGTATTAATAACAATGGTTATAATATCAATATTAATTATTAATAATAATTATTAAATTTAATAAATAAAAATATTTTTACTATCTAATAAATAATATAATATAATAAATAACAACATTTTTTATTTTTATTTTTAACATTAAATATAATTAATATTAATAGTAATTTTATATAACATTAATAATTTATAATAAGTTTAATATTCATATAAAATTAATGGTTAACAAAATCATCATTATTATATTAATATTGATTATTATATAAAATTAATATTAATTATTATTAATATTTTTGCTTAATAAAGTATAATATTAGTAATATTAAGAAAATTAATTTAATAATAATATTTTAGTTTATAATTTATCATTATATTAATATTAATTTTATTTAAAATATCATTAGTAACATTTAATAACATTAATATATATCATTAATAATGGTAACATTCATATTAATAACTAGTAATCTTACTAATAACATTTAAATTATAATATTCAAATTAACAACATTTAACGAATAATATTAACATTAATAACATAATCAAAAACATTAACAATGTTTCTTTAATGGATTTTATTTTAATACATTTACTATAATGTGATGCATATGGATCTACATCATCTTTCGATGAAAATACCCCTATATATACTTTGACCATAGGGAATATAGTTAGCCATGGTAACCTTATGTTACGAAAACCAAAGAACATCACATTATAATGAACAATGAAGAGAACCAAGAACTCCACATTGTGATGAACACTGATAAAATGTTGCAAATTAGGACAATCAAATTAGTAAATGTGATTGACATACATCGATCGATGTCATTTTCATATTCCTATTGGTGCATAAAAGGTATAAAATATCATCGACCAACGTACATCAACCCATTTACTAATGAAATTGTGTAAAATAAATGTTGGGAAAATACAATGAAAAGCACGAATGTAACATAGTGAGGAAAAAAGCATCATCAAAATTCTAACAAATAAAAAGAATAAGCATTTCCATTTCATAAACAATACACATTCTAACAAAATCACATTACACAATTAACATCACAATGTGGTTTCACTTATGACAATAATAATAATAATAATATTAATATTAATATAGTGATATCATCTAATGGTACATGAATATATCAAATGTCGCAATATGACAAACCACATTGCACAATGTAACAAACATTGTTGCAATGCTACATTAGGTTGAAATTTATCCAAGGTCACATTGCGACATTAGAAAATTATTCAACCACATTTATTCATGTGGTGAAATATATTTGACTATGTTTGACCATGTTTGACAGTTAACACTCTTTAATTTTGGTCAAACATAATCACCTATTATAGATTAATATTAATAATAAAAGGTGTTATGACATGTGAATGTTATGGAAATTTATTGAATGTTGTAATGTGACAAAAAATGTTGTAATGCTACTTTACATTACAGTATATCCAATGGTGCAATTTGAAATTACAAAATTATTTCACCACATTCACTAATGTGGTTAACTACATTCAACCATGTTTTACCAAGTTTGATAGTGAAAACTCTTAAACATGGTTAAAATGGTCAACCATGATCAACCATCATCGACCACAGTTAACCAAGCTCAATGATGGTACAAAATTCTATCCAATATCAAAATATGACAAACAAAGGGATTAATTTATTAAACCTAGTGGACTAATAAACCCAAGGGATTGATATTTTAAACCTCACAAACATTTTCACAATGTGACATTACGTTTAAATTTAACCAATATCATGACATGAATTCCCAATGTCACTAGTGTTAATCATGGTCACAATGGTAAAATATTATAACAAGTTTCACCACAGTCAACATAGTCGACCATAGCCATTACATTCAACAAAGTTAGTCATAATAAACATATACAACAAATAAAATATGATCAACCCTAATCAACCATATTCAATGTACTTAAAATTAGTCAATTATGTTCAAACATGCTTGAAGCAACTAAGAATTCCAAAACATGGTCACCATAATCCACCATGCCCACCATTATCATTTATGGTCAACCAATTTATCTAGTATCGTCATCATGGTTTCGGATATTTGGCTTAATTCTAAGGTTTATAATATGGGGATTAATGTTAAGGTTTAAAATAATATTATTAATAATAAAATTTACTAATAATAATAATGATATTAATATTAATATTGCGATGTGAGAATGGTACATGAATGCATCATATGTCACAATATGAGAAACCCCATTGTCCTAATGCAACAACCATTCTTGAAATGTTACATTACATTGCAATTTATCCAATGTCATAATGCGACATTACAAAATTAGTCGACCACATTTACTAATGTGGCCGACTATATTCGACTATGTCTAATCGTGTTTTGCAATCAACACTCTTTAAATTTGGTCCAACATAATCACTTAATGATTAATATTAATAATCAAACATGATATGATATATGGATGCTACATAAATCTATCCAATGTAGTAGTGTGACAAAAAAGATAGAAATGTTGCTTTACATTGCGATATATCCAATGCCGCAATGGGACATTGCAAAATTAGTTGACCACATTTACTAATGTGGTTGACTAGGTTTGACCATGTTTCATCAAGTTTGAGAGTGAAGACTCTTGAGCATGGTTAAAATGGTCAACCATCATCAACCATCATCAACCATAGTTAACCAAGGGAAACAATAGTCAACGATAGTTAGCTAAGGTCATCTTTAATCATTGATAATCAAGATTATAAAATCTTTTATAATAACAATATTGTTACTAAGAAAGTTAATAAAAATAATAACAATGTTATGACATGAGAATGGTACAAAAATATAACCAATGTCACAATATGACAAACCTTACTGCAATGTCACAAACATGGTCGCAATGTTACATTACATTGCGATTTACACAATGTCAAAATGAAACATTGAAAAATTAGTCAACCACATTTACTAATATTGTTGACCATGTTCAACTATGTTTAACAATCAACACTTCTGAACTTTCGTCAAACCTAATTACCTTTTAATATTTTTGGTTAATATTAGTATACAAACATAGTCAATGACATTAGTCAAACATAAACAAACATAGTCAACTATAACAGTAAATCATATCTCTATTTCAACCATGGTTTTTTATGATCAAATATGGTCAACAATGAGTAACCATGGTCAACGAAGGTCAATCATGGCCAACCATGCTAATTTTAGGGTTTATAATATTCATTCTAGGGTTTTTCGAGTGCTTGGGTTTATAATCTAAATCTTATGGTTTAGTATTATTCCATTGGGTTTGTTATCACTTCGGTTTATAAAATTAATCACATGGGTTCATTAATGCCTTGAATTTATAATATTTTTAGTCACTTTGGTTTATTAATCCCTTGGATTTATAATATCAATAATCCCTTGGGTTTATTAAATCAATCCCTTGGGTTTAAAATATCAATCCCTTTGGTATATTAAATTAATCCCATTTGTTTATTCAAATAATCCCCTAGGTTTATTAAATTATTCCCTTGGATTTATAATATCAATGCTTTGGGTTTAAAAGATCAATCCCTTTGGTTTATTAATTTTATCACTTGGAACTAAATCAATTCTTTCAGTTTATTAATCCATTGGACTTATAATACTAATATTCAAACATAGTCAATGACATTAGTCAAACATAGACAAAAATAGTCAACCATAACGATAAATCTAGATCTTTATTGTTAACCATGGTTTGTTATGATTAAATATGGTAAACAATGAGTAACCAAGTTTAACCATGGTCAATCATGGCCAACCATGATGATCGTAGGGTTTATAATATTAATTCTAGGATTTTTTATTCCTCGGGTTTATAATATAAATCTTATGGTTTAGTATTGTTCCATTGGGTTTGTTATCACTAGGGTTTATTAAATTAATCACATGGGTTTATTAATCCCTTGACATTATAATATTTTTAGTCCCTTGGTTTTATTAAATCAATCCTTAGGGTTTATAATATGAATCCCTTTCGTTTATTAAATCAATCCTTAGGGTTTATAATATGAATCCCTTTGGTCTATTAAATCAAACCCTTTGTTTGATTGAATTAATCCCCTAGGTTTATTAAATTATTCCCTTTGGTTTATAATATCAACCCCTTGGGTTTATAATATGAATCCCTTAGGTTTATGAATTTAATCCCTTAGGAATAAATCAATTTCATGGGTTTATCAATCCCTTGTATTTATAATATCAATAATACCTTGGGTATATTCAATCAATCCCTTGGGAAACATCAATCCACTTAGTCTATTAAATTAAGCCCCTCTGTTTATTTAATTAATTCCCTAGGATTATTAAACTATTCCCTTAGGTTTATAATATCAATCCCTTGGGTTTATATTATACATCCCTCAGGTTTATTAATTTAATCCCTTGGGACTAAATCAATTCAATGGGTTTATATTATCGATCTGTTGGTTTTATAATATCAATCCATTAGGTTTATAATATCCATCGCTTGGGTTTAGTAAATTCATCCCTTAGGTTTATTAAATCAATCCATTTTTCAAAATTAAGTCCTAGGTTTTATTAATCACTTGGGTTTATCAAATTAATCCCTTTGGTATATTAAATTAATTCATTGGTTTTATTAAATATCAATCCCTTGGATTTATAATATCAATCCCTTTGGTTTCTTGAATTAATCGCTCAGGTTTAAATTAATCTCTTGGTTTTATAATATCAAACCATTGGGTTTATTAAATTAATCCCTTATTTTAATTAAATTAATCCCTTGGCTTTAAATTATTCCAATGTCACAATGTGAAAAACCTTGTTGCAATGTCACAAACATTGTCGCAATGTTACATGACACATTGTCGTGATGTAAAATTGTCTCAATGTTACATGTAATCTCTTGGGATTATAATTTTAATAAATTCTTAAGCTTATTAATCCCTTGAGTTTATTAATTCCTTTAGTAAATAATAATAATATTTTTTTATTAACCACGAGGGTTGATATTATTAATCAATCGGGTTTATAATATTAATAATCCCTTTGGTTTATTAATCTCAATGGTTTATAATATAAAAAATTTATGTTTAAATAATATCCCCTGCATTTATTTACTTAATCCCTTCAATTCATTAAATTAATCTTGTGGGTTTATAATATCAATCCCATGGGTTTACTAATTTAATCTCTTAGGTCTAAATCGATTTTGTGGGTTTATAATAGCAATTCTTTGGGTTTATTAAATTATCCCATAGGGTTTAAATTAATGACTTGGGTTTATTAATCACTTGGGCTTATTAAATTAATACCTTGGGTTTATTAAACTTACCCCTTGAGATTATTAAATATCAATCCACTGGGTTTATTAAATCAATCCCTTGAGCTTATTAAATATCAATCCCTTGGGTTTATTAAAGTTATTTCTTGGGTTTAAATTGATCGATTAGGTTTATAATATCAATCCATTGAGTTTATTAAATTAATCAAAAACATTTTCGCAATGTTACATTACATTACAATTTATCCAATGTTGCAATGCTACATTACAAAATTAGTCAACAACATTTACTAATATTGTTGACCATGTTTAACTATGTTTCACAACAGTCAACACCCTTGATCTTTGGTAAAAAATAAGACTTTTAATGTATTTGTTTAATATTAATATTCAAACATAGTCAATTCCATTAGTCAATCATAGTCAACCATAACGGTCAATTAAGATCTCTATGGTGAACAATAGTTTGCTATGATCAATTATGGTCAATAATGAGTGATCACTGTCACTATGATAAACTATAATAGAAAATGAGTAACCTTGGTCAACCAAGGTCAATCATGGTCAACCATGATAATCATAGGGTATATAATATTAATTCTATGGGTTTTATCCCTTGGGTTTATAATATAAATCTTATTATTTAATAGTATTCCATTGGGTTTGTTATCCCTTGTGATTATTAATCCCTTGAGCTTATAATAATTTTATTTCCTTTGTTTTATTAATCCTTTGCATGTATAATATCAATAATCCCTTGGGTTTATAATACCAATCCCTTGGGTTTATTAAATCAATCCCTTGGGTTTATAATATTAAACCCTTGGATTTAAATTAATCCCTTCGATTTATTAAATGTATTCCTTGGATTTATAATATCAATACCTTGGGTTTATTAATCACTTTCATTTATTAAACTGATAACTTGGGTATATTAGTCACTTTCGTTTATTAAACTAATCCACTGGGTTTATAATATCAATCCATTCGGTTTATTAAATTTATCCCCCAAGTTTATTAAATCAATTCCTTATTTTTATTAAATTAATCCCTTAGGCTTAAATTATTCCCTTCATTCTATTATATCGAACCCTTCGGTTTATTTATCCCCTCGATTTATTAAATCCCATGGGTGGTTTTATTTATCCCCTGGGTTTATTAAATTAATCCCGTTGTTTTATGAAATTAATCCCTCGGATTTATTAAATCAATCCCTCAAGTTTATAATATCAATCCCTTGGGTTTATTAAATTAATCCCATCAACTTATTAGAATAATCCCCTCATCTTATTAAATTAATCCCTTGAGTTTATCAATTTATTTGGTTTATAATATTTATCGTTTGTGTTTGTTAATGCCTTGGCTCTAATAGTGAGTTCATAATATTGGGTTTAATATTAGGATTTTATAAACTTAGGGTTTATAATATTAATCATAGTTTTGTTAATATCAATGATAACACTTATAATCATTTTTTTAATATTAATAATAGTGCTTAACATGAAACCCTAAGGCTTATAATCCATTGGGTTTATTAATCCCTTGGGCTTATAATTTTAGTAAATTCTTAGGATTATTAATCCCTTGCTTTTATTAATTACTTTGGTAAATAATGTTAATCCTTTGGGGTTGTTAACCATAGTGGTTTATAATATTAATCTCTCATGTTTATAATATCAATAATCCTTCTATTTATTATTCTTGAGGGTTTATAATATAAAACCTTTATGTTTATTAATCCCTTGGTTTTATAATATTAATCCCAATGGATTATAATATCAATCGGTCACGTTATTAAATTTAATGCCTTGGGATTATAATATTATCCCTTGGATTTATAATATTTTTCCATTATGTTTATAATATTGATAATCCCTTCAATTTACAATATTAATAACTACTTGTATTTATTAATCCGTTGGGTTTATTAATCCTTTTGGTCTGTATTGTTAATATGTTTGATTTATAATCTTAATCGGTTGGGTTTATAAATATTAATAATCCCTTGGGCTTATAATATTGATCCCTTCGGTTTATTAATGCCTTTGGTTTATAATATTAATCCATTGGATTGATGATATTAATCCCAAGAGTTTATAATATTAATTTTTTTGCAATTTTTATATTAATACCTCAGGTTTAAATATATTAATCCCTTTAACTTATAATATTCATAATCTCTTGGGTTTATGATATTAATAATCCCTTATGTTTTTTAACCTATTGGGATTATAATATTAATAAAATAGGTTTATAATGTAAATCCCTTAGGTTGATAATAACCATAGAGTTAATTTATTGCAATAATATTGAGTTTATATTTATCACTCATATACATACATACATACATACATACATAGATATATATATATATACATATACATACATACATACATACATACACACATACATACATACATACATACATACATACATACATACATACATAGATATATATATATATATGATGATGATGATGATGATGATTAACACCCACTAAGACCAATTCGGCCTAACGTACCTCAACATAGCAAAAAATAATCTATGTTTTATTCTTCAAAATCTTGTTTCTATGATCACAGAGAACGGAAATAAGTGCTCCAAGATCGCTATAGGTGGGTTGGATTAATAGGTCCAGAAGATTGGAAGTGTGGAAGATGTAGGAAATTTATTGCGGATGTGAGTAAGAGATTTGTAGTCTAAAAGGAAGTGATTTTCATCTTCCACCTGCTTAGTATTGCAAATATGAGAGATTCTATCATTCCAAGGAGTCTTGGGAATAGACCACAACCTAGTCTCACTTCGAAGCTCATGAGTATTAGTTCTTATCCTAGTGATGTTAATTTTTTTCTTAGTGAAAATCAACAGAGGGAGATAATTCTCATTAACAAGGGTTGGGTTGATAATTTCCTTATAGTCTCTTAGCTTTATTTTATCCTCCATATCCTGATCCTCCCATAACTTGTCCTTAAAATTGGAAGTGTTGGAACAAGGTCTCCTACAAGCTGCGAAACTAGTCCATTTTTAGTACTTTTGATTAGATTTAGTCTAGCACAGGGGTTTTGGGGTGGGTCAAAGCCTAGAAAGCATTGTAATGGGTAAAAGGGTAAACCACGGGTCCAAAAACCATGGTTTGCGGACCATAGGAAAGTCTAGGCTAGATTATTATAAAGAGAGGATAATTTTGTATTGTAAAGGACAAGAATTATGAGCTATTGATGCGAATTGTTGTTTAAGCTATCTATTTGGGTTTTTGGGGAAAGGACTCCTGCTGGCTCTGTGTGCAGACATCCAAGTCCAGCTGTGTGCAGACCCTGCTGCTGTGTGCGCAAGTTGGGAAGGGAATTGTAAGGAAGAATTGATGAATAAATGAGTAAGAAAGGTTGATAGAGAATGGAATATATGAGTACTCTTTTATGTGAACTGTTGGTAATTACTGCATTGTGCATGTCCTATATTTAAGCTATGAAGATCTGCGTAAGTGTGTTTCTACATCTGGATCTATTTTGTTATGTTTATGTAATGTTGTGCTACTATCATAAAAGCATATAATTATAGATCTAGTGAAAGTGGATACGAATAGAGACCTAATTGACCCTGCAAAGAGCAAGGTAATATAGGAACTACAGGCCTAGTGCAGCTTTTCTTGCCTTACCTGTCCTTTCTCAGGGTGTGGAAACCTGGTTCCAGCACCCACCCATACTAGTTCGAATGAGACTTTGACCTATGCAATCAGGTCACTGCCAAAAGGGCCAGTAGTATAGGGGTTTGTTAGCAAGCCTTGCACATCGAACCTGGGTCAGGACCCCTCGAGCCAAAAAATGGTTCTGTTGCTAGGACCAGAGAATCTTGAGAAAGGGATCGGGTATTGACAAGCGAATACTGGAGATCTAACATAGAGGTGAATGAGTGCTACTTTGGGTGAAATCACAACACGGAGTGGTAAGTACTATCAAACCGGTCAAGAGAGGATCACTCTGCCCCTAGGCCACTGACAAGAGCGCCTACGCAGGGTCCGTCAGTTACCCCGATGTCGGGGCCCCGGGAAAACAAACCAGAGGAAAACATGGAAGTACACTTGAAATTACCTACCTTTAAAGGAGCGGCCGATGAGGACATGGAGCGGTTTTGGTTCATGGCCGACTCGGTGTGGACTGCGCAAGGGGTGGTAAGTGATACTATGAAAATAGCACAGTTGTCCTTGGCCTTCGAAGAAAGGGCTCTAGACTGGTATATGCGGTGCATATCTCAAAACGGGAGCGCATCTCTTGAAGATGTTAAGGATGCCTTAAAACAACAGTTCTGGAAGCCAAAATATTACTCTCAGTTGGTAGCAGAAGTAAAAGACTTCAGGCAAGGTGTGTCTGAGTCGGTGTGGGAGACCAATCAGCGATTGAACAAAGCAATCAAGGAAGGAGGGTTCAATTACGATGACAGACAGCACACGGAATGGTTAATCGTTATGTTGCTACCTCACTTACATATACCAATGAGCCACCAGACCTTCGAATTGCAAGAAAAAGCCTTGGAAGCTGCCATGAAACTTGAAGCCATGCCTAAGGACGACACGTTGGGGGGATTACAACAGATTCAAGAGAAACTCGAAGTCATGCACATGGAAATACAAAGCTTACGGATGGAACGGGGAAAAGGAGCTAGCGCAGACCTCTGGTACATACAATGTCGAGTGTCTAGCCATACAAAGGACTAGTGTCCTCTATTGACGGATTATTTGCAGGTAGGAGGACCTAGTCCGCTACGCCCCAGCTCCAGTGGATCTGCGCTATGGTGCGACGACTGTCGAGTGGCGAGACTACATGATACGACCTAGTGCCCTCGGCTAAGTATGGGTGAACTGAAGCAACAATGGTGCACGTTTTGCTGATCGGTAGGGCACGATGAGTAGAGTTGTCGCATGTATGAATTTTTGGTAGATCGAGGAAACCTCTATAGGGTACAATCAAATCCCGCGTCACTGAGATCTCCTGTGACCTTTGGTGGCTCCCCTACAAGGGGCAGGGGGGTCGAGGAGGAAGCACAGGATGAGGACGGGGCCAGCTGATCTGTTATAACTGCGGAGAGGTAGGTCACTTTGCCAGGGATTGCTCGAATCCCACCAGAAAATCCTACAAATATTGCCGATAGTTGGACCATGAGATCGAAGACTGCCCGATCCTGATAGAAAAAATGTAGGAAAAACAACCCACCCCTACGCAAAATGTGCAAAGAGTTGAAATTGAGCTAAGGAATGTCGATCTGAGTGTAAAATCCATGACACGTGGCGAGATGGTCACCCAGGGAGCAAAGGAGGAGCTTGCCTCTTGGGAAGGAATGAATTTCAAGGAATAAGAGCCACTGGTATCCCCCACGTAGCTGCTGACACACCTCAAGATAGAGGAAGGGGTTGATCCCTTTCTAAAGGCATGTCTGAAACTACTACGTAACCCATAGGCTGTAGAAAATCTTCAAGTATTACTTCATCACTGCGTAGCCAGGCCCAACACAATTTCTGAGACTAGGGATGTACACAAGCTACACATCTATAAGAAGCACATCGGAAGGGAAATGTGGTTGACTGCGCAGATTGGCGACTATGAGATAGATCAAGTTATTCTCGATCTTGGGTCGGATGCGAACGTCTTACCAAAGAAGACATGGAAACAAATGGGAGAACCTAAGTTAGAATGGTCCACCATCCAGCTACGCATGGAGAATCAACATAAGATCATCCCTCTCAGGAGGTTTCCAAAATTCACGGTAGATATCGCAAGAGTAAAGCTCCTAGCTGATTTTGAAGTAATAGAAATTGTGGAAGATGCGGATCCCTACCCTGCACTCCTAGGACTAGACTGGGCTATAGACGTGGGGGGTATCATCAATCTAAAAAAACACAGCGTGGTGTTTGACAATAACCGTATGCGCGTAATAGTACCAAAAGATCCCGCCGAGGGTGTGCGGTATACAAAGAAATCATATGAAGAGGAGGAACTAGATCACATTTAAAAATTTATGGTGCAAGATGAAGACCGGGGTAACCCTACAACAGATGGAGTACTCTGTTGGGAGAAGGACAATGAATACTTTTCTGACCCCGATGGAGAACTAGAGACTTGGCACAACTAGTTACATGATGTCTCGGCACTGCGATGCCCTTGGGCCGCGAGAAACCTCTACTGCATTACTTCAGAAGTAAGAGACCTTCCCCACTTTGATCGGTCTGGTAATGTCCAGGAATTCCTAAGAACATTGGAAGCTAGGGTGCTAAGAGAACGATGGCTCTGGGCCCTTAATATGACATTGCGTGGGACACCTGCATGACGATGGGATACCCACAAGAAAGAATTTATGGATTGGTAAATGTGTCAAGATAGGATGATTCTGTGATTCACATCTCCAGCTGACGTACGTACTAAGATATTCCTCAGACCTGGGGATCCCCGCGCACATCTGCGTCCCTGGATGACCAAATGGTCCAACCGGAATATAGAAGAATGGGTCCATCTGTTTGTGCATGCCTTGGGACCTATCCCTACTACCTGGTACTTGTATGTGGAGTTACACCAGCGTACTCACCACTGGGAAATATTAAAAGAGGACTTTATAGGAATGTGTAGACTAATTGGGGGGATGGAGACGCTCGACGAATCTCTGCAGGAAATCGATGCATTTATATTTAAGAATTCTTGCCATCATGCCGCACCAGTAATCCTGACATGGAAAGCACAGATGCAAGACATTATCAATTGCCGGAGCTTGGCGATTGACGAAGAAGAAGATAACTCGCAAAATATCTTTATTCCAGAATCTAAAAGGGAATGCACCGTTATCGGACCCTCACTACAGAATATTTATGTAACACAACCTCTCAAGCTGCACGAAGTTAATTTTAGGACAGAAGAACACCCTAAGCTAGCTAAAATTGGGGACTATTGGGATGAAGGAACCGTAGGCAAAATTGCAAAGTTACTTACGGAGTATCAGGACTTATTTCCGACAAATTTTTCTGAGCTCAAAGGAATCACCGGGGACCTAGGAATTATGCACATCACTCTAAAACTCGAGGTGCATCCCATCAAGAAGTGGCCTTACCGACTGAATCCTAAATAAAAGAAAAAGGTCAAAGAAGAATTGAACAAAATTCTTACCACAGGTATCATTGAACCAGTTGAAAAATTAGATTGGGTAATCCCAATGGTCATCAAGGAGAAGAAGACAAAGGGGGAAATATGCATTTGCATGGATCTACAAAAGTTAAACGATGCTTGCATCCATGACCCCTTCCCTACGCCCTTCTCTGACGAAATCCTTGATATCATGGGTGTCCAGGCGGCCTATTCCTTCACTGATGGGTTCTTGGGATACCACCAGATCAGAATTGCACTTGAAGATCGTAGTAATACTACCTTTGTGACCGAATGGGGGTCCTTCTAGTATACGGTCATGCCCTTTAGTCTCCAGAACACACCTACTATCTTTTCAAGGGTCGTGGTTGTTGTATTCAAGGAGTTTATTCATAAGTTCTTGGAAGTTTACTTCGATGACTGGACGGTTTTTGGCCTAGTAAAGAAGCATGTCTCTAACCTACGATTAATATTGGATGCATGCCGGAAGCACTAGATCTCGTTGAATATCAAAAAGTGCATATTCTGTGTACCATTCAGAATCTTGCTTGGACACATAGTCTGTTGGCAAGGATTGATGGGTGATCCTGTGAAGGTAGCCGTAATTATAAACCTTGCAGTTCCCACAACGAAAAAATAGTTGCGTTCTATCCTCATACACACGGGCTATTACAAGAAATTCATTCAAGGGTACGCTCTGATCACAACACCCATGGAAAAACTACTAAAAAAAGATGTCTCTTTTTTCTGGAACGACGAATGTTAGAAGAGCTTCGAACTGCTCAAGGAGAAGATGATCTATGCACCCATACTAAAATTTCCTGACTGGTCAAAGGAATTTCACGTACATGTGGATGTGTCAGGCATCACCTTGGGCATGGTTCTCACTCAACCTGGAGAAGGAGATATTGATCACCTGATTTCCTTTGCGAGTCAAAAAATCTCGGGCATAGAATGCAACTACTCTACCACTGAGCGTGAAGAACTGGCTATGGTATACACATTATAGAAATATTGGCACTATCTGCTGGGTGGACACTTTAAGATGTTCACGGATCATTCGGCTTTGAAATACCTGGTCAACAAGCCTATGTTGGGGGGGAATATTTGTCGATGGCTGTTGCTATTCCAGGAATATTATTTTGAGATCATCGTTAATCCCAGAAGGTTGAATGCAAGCTCGGATCATCTGCCTCGCATCGAAATAGGGGAAGAACCTACTAACTTGGAAGAGGGATTACCTACACAGCTGTTCACCATTAAGGTGGTTGACGCTCACTTTGCTGATATCATTGAGTTCCTTACTACAGGCGTGGCCCCCATAGAATATTCGGTGTAGCAGAAGAAGGAGTTGGTTACTCGAGCATCGGACTTTACTATCATTGTCGGTCAGTTATACAATCTAGGCACAGATGAAATACTACGCCGATATGTCTTGGAACATGAATGGACTATCGTTTCAGCAGAAGCACACGACGGAGTTGTAGGAGGCCACTATGCAGGACGCGCTACGACACAAAATATTTTGAGGACTGGATTATGGTGGACTACCCTGCATCAGGATTCTTACACCTATTATAGATCGCGTGATACATGCCAGCGAACAGGATGACCATTGCACCGAGATGACATGCCATTACAACCTCAAGTGGCTCTACAGGCTTTTGACAAATGGGTCATTGAATTTATAGGACCCATCAATCTGCCAAGTAAGAAAAAAAGTGCGCACTACATTATCACCGCCACTCACTACCTCACTCGATGGGATAAGGCACAAGTGGTGAAGGATTTTACTATGGATATTGATGTGCACTCCATATTTGAGCAGATTCTGACCAATTTTGGTTGCCCAAAGATCCTAATGAGTGAAAAAGGTACGCACTTTGTTAACTAAGCGATTCAAGCCTTGGATGAGGAATTCTGAATCCACCATGTGAACAGTACACCATACCATCCCCAGGAAAATGGGGTGGTTGAAGCTTTTAACAAAATTTTGGAACAGGCATTAACTAAGGTTTGCAATGCTGATCGTAGTGACTAGGATGTTTGCATTCCCTCGGTTCTATGGGCCTACCGAATGACCTGCAAGAAGATGACAGGAAGGACCCCCTTCCGACTGGTCTATGGAAAGGAGGCCATTATGCTCGTATAATACGTCTTTCCTAGCCTACGCATAGCAGCATTCACAAATATGGCGGACCCAGATATCATAGAGGAGCGTCTTGCACAACTGATGGATTTGGAGGAAGATCGGTTTATGGTTAACTTTCATCAACAGGTTTAGAAGGCTCGTGATAAAGCCTGGCATGATCTACATATTCGCCAAAAGAAATTTGTTGAAGGTGATCTCTTCCTTTTATAGAATAGCCAATTTGCAAAACATCTAAGGAAATTCCGCCAGCACTGGCTTGGTCCCTACACATTTAAGGAGACCATAAATGGTAGAGCACTCCAGCTAGCTACCCTGTGCAGTGACCTCTTACATGTCTTTGTCAATGGAAGTCGACTCAAGGCATACCAAGCTAATGACTACATGGATGCATTGGCACAGTGACTCGGGATGAGTCACAAGATTGTGTTGGGGGACTGTTGGAACAGGGTCTCCTACAAGCTATGAAACTGGTCCATTTTGAATACTTTTGATTATATTTAGTCTAGTGTAGGGGTTTTGGGGTGGGTCAAAGCCCCGAAAGCATTGTAATGGGTAAAAGGGTAAACCAGGGGTCTGAAAACCACGGTTTGCGGACCATAGGAAATTCTAGGCTAGATTATCATAAATAGAGGAGCATTTTGTATTGTAAAGGACAAGAATGATGAGCTATTGATGCAAATTGTGGTTTAAGCTATATGTTTGGGTTGTTGGGGAAAGGACTCATGTTGGCTGTGTGCGCGGAGATCCAAGTCAAGTTGTGTGCAGATCCTGCTACTACATGTGCACAGGTTGGGAAGGGAATTGTAAGGAAGAATTGATGAATAAATGAGTAAGAAAGGTTGATAGAGAACTGAATCTGTGAGTACTCTTTTATGTGAACTGTTGGTAATTACTGCATTGTGCATTTCCTATCTTTAAGCTGCGAATATCTGTGTAAGTTTGTTTCTGTATCTGGATCTATTCTGTTCTGTTTATGTAATGTTGTGCTACTGTCGTAAAAGCATATAATTATAGATCTAGTGAACGTGGATGCAAATAGAGACCTAATTTACCTAGCGCAGAGCAAGGTAATATCGGAACTACAGGCCTAGCGCAACATTGCTTGCCTTACCTATCCTTTCTCAGGGTGCAGAAACCTGGTTCCAACACCCACCCATACTACTTCGGGTGAGACTTTGACCTGCGCAAGCAGGTCACTACCGAAAGGGTCGGTAATATAGTGGTTTGTTGGCAAACCTTGCACACTGAACCTGGGTCAAGACCCCTCGAGCCAACAGGAAGTAATAGTATTTTTGACACTATATTTTCTTCCCATACTCAGCTCCTCTTTAATTCCCCAATAGTTGAGCTAAGAGTGGGCATCCTTATGCCACCCATGCTTGAGGCGAAGGTGGGGGTTTTGAGTACAGTGAGAAGAAATTTTTTGGACTCTTTTGGATTCCATGCTGTAAAGCTTCTTTTGATACATCAGGTATCTAAACATAGTCGTACTTTCAATGAGCGACAAACAAACTTCGATCAAGAGGATATGATAGGGAGTATTTCCCTTGATCTTAAGGTTGTAGCTTATGAATTACTTTTGAATCATCTCAATCTCCCTCCATGACTCTTTTTATATACTGCAACCCAAAACTTCACATATGTATAAGACAACAGGGATGCTAAGACTCTCAAAGAAGAACCTTTTTTTACTCCAAATGTAAATATCGACTGACTTACAATCGTTTTCAAGCTCTTGATAAGTTTTTCAGCCTCCAATAATCATTTTCTCAATTCTATAATTCTAGTTGAGATAATGAGGGAATTCAATGCCAAAATATTTATAAGAATAAACTTTCTCTAAGCACTAGTTATTATACACAACTAACCTGGGTGATATTTTTGGATTTAATGATCATGACTTTAGTCTTTTCAGTATTAACTATTGTGCCCATCTTGGAGCAGTGGACTTGAAGATTCTGAAGCTTATTTTCAAGGTCATCATGGATTTTAGCTATAATAATGATATCATCAGCATAAAGGAGAAGAGTAATGAGAATAATAGCAAGTTGGGTGCCCTTGCATCCCACAGTTTCCAAAAACTCCTCTAGCTTATCGATGTATATGCCAAAAATGGTAGGGGATAGGGCACACCCTTGCTTGACCCTGATATTTCATTTAATGTATTTAGACCATCCCTCATTGGTATCTATTATGGAAGTGAAGGTCTTGTAGAAACGGATCACTTCAATCCTCAACTTAGGAGTGACTGTGATCTCTTTAATTCTCTCCAAAAATTTATCTCATGGAACAATGCTGAAATATTTTCTAAAGTCCACAAAATAATAGAAGATATCGGCTTTACTATTGTGAAATTCTTCCAAAATGATTATGAGAGTGAAAATATGTTCAATAGTCATGTGATGTCTCCTAAAATCAGCTTGTCCTTTAGCTCTTTTTCCATGGCTTTCAAGCCAAAGGTTAAGCTTGTTTATGAAAATGAACCCAGAAAGCTTTGCCAGGATGTGGTTAATCATAATGGTCATGCAGTTAGATGGAACACTTCTGTCCCAATTTTTAAAGATAGGCACAATAATTCTATGCTTCTAAAGCTCACTTAAGCTATGTGTTACAGCCAAATTGAGAAAATTGTGTAGAGAAGGAATGATGATAGATCTTCCCATTTTAAGGATCTCAGCTTGGTAACCTTCAATATCTTTATCTTTCCCATTAGCGAGCTTATTAATACCATACTCAATATCATCTATAGAGAATAAATCCTCCTTAATAGAAGTGATTAAGGTTATTCCCATAGTATCTGGAGAGTCATACAACTCCTTACGATAGTTGTCCAAGTTTTCTAAGGGGATATAATGATTATATTTGGATTTACGAACAAGCATATTCTTCCAAATTTGTTTAGGTGTGAATTTAGAAAGGTGGAGAATATAATCTTGTATTTTATTAATATATGAACTTTTCTTCCTCTTGATGATATTTTTGTATATATTGATATCCCAGAGCTTAATTATTTCATTAGGAGTGCCTCTAATTGCTTTGCTGGCAATCTTACAATATTTGTCATACTATGAGTTGGAATTTCTATTAGTTTTCTTAAACGAAGTCTCATTAGAGAAATTTTCGATGGTATTGGAAATGATATTAGTGAAATGGTAATAAGTTTGATCAATGTTATTATTATAAGTCATGGATCCTAAATCCCTCTCTAAATCCTTTGAGAAGAGGTCATGTTAACTTCTCTCAAAGGGAATGTATCTTTTGCTTTCCTTGGCCTCCTACATGTGGGTGGTATCCATAGAAATATTGAGGGATAAATATATATGTATGTGGTTATATTCAGGCTCAAATCGATTAAGTAGCTCAAAGCTTGTAATACAGGTGAGGATGAAGGTGTTAGAAATCATATAATCTAGGACACTGCTACCCAGCTCATGGAAACAATTCATCTAGATTGAGAGGGGCCACTTGTTAATAAAGTTACAAATGATTAGGTCTTTGAAATTGAAAAGTTTAAGGAGCTTGGTGCCAAATAAGTTCTCGATAATTTCTTCATATTTTCTCTAGAATTTATTAACTAAGTTTCTATCTTCATCAAGCCATAAGGGATCAGGGTTAGAGTTGTTACTTAATGTAATGGCTTGGTTAGTAGCAGTTACATCATTAAATCATCCCAAAAAAATAATATTACCTTCATTCCTTAGGTTGAAGATGTATTTTTCTAATGTATTCAAAGGACAATTGTTATCCAGGTTTTTCTTCTTATAGGATGTATAGTTGATAGGAGTGAAATAGCATATTGCAAGAAAGATCATATTGGTGGTAGAATAAGAGATTTCTATCCAAACGTATTGATTTAAGGGGTCAATTTAATGAAGTTGGATGTGAGAGGAAACAATGCTCCTTATATAGCATGTTATACTAACAAAACCCATCCCAGAGGATTTCTTATTCTGAGCAGACCAAAGAGTGAAACTGTCAAGGTGAGGAACCCTAGATTAATCATGCTCCAAGGTTTCAACTAAGAGAATAAGGTCAATATCATTCAAGATCCAACTTAACATAGGATGTTGACACCATGGAAAGCCACTGAAGTTCCATAAGAAGATCCAAAGGGATGCAAGTCCCTATTTATCACTAGTGCTTGAGACTTTATCTCTAATAATAGCTTTCCTATTCCTAATGATTGCCCTATTATACCTGCCTTTCTTTCCTCCTTGACCTTTTGGACTTATTTCCTAAGTTCAACTTGGTCTTTAGGAATGAGATCTTCATTTATAGATATTCTTGTTCCTTTTAAACTTGGGGATTTTGTGAGTATATCTAATCTATGTTAATTACAACTAGCCTTGACATGGATGAGTCTATGTTTATGCTCATGTATCTTTTTCGACCCTTGTTGCTTCCGTAAGATAAGTTGTGTCAATTTTAGATTTTGTGTTTAATTGTTTCTTAACTATTTCTAATGTGTTTTCATGATTTTTTTCTTTTATGCCTACAATTATAACATTTAAGGCTTGTTTGTGATGCTCATGGTCCAATAAAATTAGTTTATTAATTTCCTATCTGATGGGTTTAATATCAAATTTATTTTATTTTTTATTTAGGATTGAGTTATTATATAATTTTTCTTTTATATTTTTAATTTCTCTTTTCAAGGTGTAATCTTCTTCAACAATTTCTTGTTTACTATGTTCTATTTCTTGAATTTTACCTTTCATTTCTCGGTGTTCAATTTCGAGTGTACTTATTTTACTTTCTAAATATTTATGGTTGTTGTCAAAAATTGTAGTTAGTTCTAGTTTAAAATGGTTTTCTCTTTCTTCTCTTCCTCTTTCTAAAGATTTAATGCACTCATAGTATTATGTAACGTAATTTTACTTGGTCTTCCTATTCTAGAGAGGGGCTTGGAAATACGAGGGGAAGTATTCATAGTGTAATAAAAAAAAGCTTAACAAGAAGAAGGTAAGTGGGAACGTGTGCACCTGTAAGGTAGAAATAGTTGCCACCACACTTTAGAGGTTGAATCCTTGGAAGATAAATATCTTGATTCTTCTATATATTGATTTTATACCTCATGACCAATCCCTTTAGATAATTTAATATATCATGCACGACTTCCGGTATGCTGATTCCAATAAGGTATATGACAGGGACTTATCTGCTATAGTAGATATTAGATGGTATCCTCAGAGTGTAATACTTAACAAGGCATACAATGAAACAAGGATGACTCTGATACACCCTTTAATTTCTTCAAATATGGATAATATTATAGGACTGTGTGACACTAAACAAGAGAGAACCGTAGACCTGCTGAGAGATCAGAACCGAAGAGAAAGCATATTAGATCCGCTATACAAAGAAATATTAGATTTCCAAGCCCGCCTTGTATTTCCATAAATTCCTTAAATAATTAAGAATAATCCCAAACAAGCCCTAATAGAATCTAAATGATGTCAAATATTGAAATATATTTAAATAGATTACATTTTAAACATCAATAATAAATGACTGGAGTAGAAATCTACTAAAAATGAAGTAAAACTGAAATGTCTATGACACCTAGCAAACAAGAGAATTAAATGAAATGACACCTAACTGACAATGATATTAGTATCTCAACATCCCCTCCAAATCTCAACTCTTATAAGTGGAGGCACTAACAATTCCTAATTTCTCTCTTTGAAATTCAAATACATTCTTTCCCAATGACTTTGTGAAAATATCTGCAAGTTGATCTTTGGAACCACAAAAAGAAAGTGTTATGTCCCCATCATTGAAAAGTTCAAGAATGAAATGAAAACGTGTATCAATGTGCCTGCTCTTTTTGTGAAAAACATGATTTTTTGATAAATAAATTGTTGAATTGTTATCACAGTAAACTAGAGTCGGATCCTTCTGAATATTTAAAATATATTTCATAATCTTCTTAACCATAATGCCTGAAAATCTGTTGAATTTTTTGCTACTTATTCGGCCTCTGCAGAATATATTGAAATGATTGAATTCTTCTTGGATGCCCATGAAATCATATTGGTTCCAAGACGAAAAACATACCCTGAGGTATTTTTGTGATCATCTAAACTCCCTGCATAATCGTTGTCTATATAACCTGAAAGTGAACAATTTTCAGAATGTGTATAAAATAAGCCATAGTATATGGTCCTTACAATATACCTTAACACCCTTTTCGCAACTTCCCAATGAGTAATATTTGGTGACTGCATAAACCTGGAGATGAAACTTGCTACAAGCATAATATTAGGTCTATTTTCATTGAGATACAACAAACTACCAACTAGACTGTTATACAATGTAGAATCAACGGGTGGTGCTACATCTTATTTGCTAAGTTTTGTTCCTTGAGAATTTGGAGTATCAACTGATTTGAAATTGGTCATTCTGAACTTTTGGATAATGTCAGTGGCATATTTTTTTTGACCAACAAAACTTCCATTAGAATATTGGTCAATTTCAATGCCTAAAAACTATTTCATGACACCTAGATTGATGCTTTGAAGTCTTCTAACATAATATTTCTTGTGGAAAGAGGATCATTTACATAAAGGCATATAATAAGAATTTTACCATCATGAGATTTTGTATACAAAGTGGGTTCATGGTTGCTTATGGAAAAACCACTTTTGATGAGATAGGTGTCGATGTGACTGTACCAAGCTCTTAGAGCTTGTTTCAAACCATATAAAGCTTTATTCTATCTATATACTTTATGCTCCTATCCTGGCACTTCAAAATCTGGAGGATTCTCTATATAAACATCTTCGTGCAATATAACATTTAGGAAGGAAAATTTTGCATGAAGTTGATAAACTTTCCATTTGTGTTGATTTTTTGTGGAATAAATGGTTCTGACAGTGTCTAGTCTTGCTACTGGAGAAAATGTTTCACTATAGTAGACACCAACCTGTTGTGAGAATCCTTTGGCAATGAACCTTGCCTTATGTTTATAAATTTTCCCTTTTTAATTTAGCTTGGTCTTATATACCCATTTTACATAAATTCTAGTTGTGTCCCTTGGGAGATCAATTGATTCCCAAGTCTGGCTTTTCTCTATGGAAGCAATTTCTTGGTTGATTGCATCAGCCCAATGCTTTTCTTTAAATTATTCTTCTTCTGATAGTTCTTTTTTTATGTCCCTCTTCCGAAGATGTTTGATCACTAGGTGAATCACCGCTTGATGATGCACCATTTTCAGAATGGTCTGGCTATTCTTGAACCTGCAATCTTGGTGACTATGGTGGATAAAAATATTGATTTGAAGTTTCATCTACATGATCAAACCAAGATTTATTTTAGAAATTTTACTTTGTTTGGCTTCTGAAATATGGCATGAAAGAAACATGGTCTCTGATAATTCTCCTTCATTGTTGGAGAGATTGATAATGCCTCTTTGCTGATCTGATTGTTTATTTTTCTAGTCTTGTTCATAGTGCCCAAACTTCTTGTAGTAATAACATTGGACACTCGATATGTTCCATGGTCTGCCTCTCTGGGTTTGATTTTTTGGAGGTCTCCACTACACTGTTGCATGATGATGATTTGATCTACCACTACTTCGGCCTCTGCCTCGCTTGTTGTCACCTCTATATCCTCTACCTTTGCCTCTACCAAATGATATTTATGTTTTGAAATCTTGTTCTATGGAGTCTTCTATGGGATTGAGTCTTCGTGTGCCAAAATTGATCTAGTCAATTGTTCTACAAAGAAGGTTGTAAAATCTTTGGATTCCAAAATGGCTGTTACAATCATGTCATATTTCTTGCGTAGAATTCGAAGGACTTTTTCAACAGTTTTCTGATCCGTAATGGTTTTTCCAATGAGTTTGATCTGATTGACTATTCCCATGACTCTAGTAATGAAATGATCCACATTCTCTTTGTCAGTCATATTTAGGGTTTCAAACCATGCTCGCAATGTTTGCAATTTAACTGTCTTCACTGTATAATTTCCTTGATATGTAGTTTTCAAAATATCCCAAGCTTCTTTTGTTGTTTATGCATCGATTATCTTGTCAAAGATAGAGTCATTGACTGAGTTTTGTATCCAACATTTTGCTATTTTCTCCTTCTTTTTGAGTTCAAGAGAAACATTCCTCTGATTATTGGTCATGGCCTCCCATGCTTCTTGGGTTGGCTCTCTTGGGCTTGGAGAAAAGTCTTCATTATTAAACTCCAAAACTCATATTTTTTGCCAAGACGATTTCGGGTCTATGGCAAAGCACTAGAAGAAGCCATTATTTCTTCAAAATTTTCTCTCTACAATGAGCTCACACCAATGCGGCTTCGCAACACTGCCTCTGATCTGGTCACGACGAAAGAAAATCGTCGTAAGTATTCACTGGACGGCATAGGTATATGGATGGAAAATACACTAATGGGTACTGATATTAGCCTCAAAGTATCGCTAATGGCTGATCGGCATGCTTTTTCCTTCAAAAAGAGTGCTGATAAAAAAATTTAAAAAAAAAAATTCACTCAACTATCGTGGGCTTCTCCTCTACTAGTTCTTTGTTCTTCTTTTTCCTTTGGATCTCTGCACCTCAACAGTATTCCTTTGGATATCATGCTCACCTCATGCTCACCTTGCAATCAACTTGTGCTCACCTCACGCTCATGTTGTTGCTCTGGAGTCTTACACAACGTAGCTTCAATCTCTATTGCTCTCAAGGAGTCTTACATAGGCTAAGCTCTCATACCATGACAAAGAATGAGAGTGAAAAACTAGAGCAGAGATTTCCCTTCTCAATATTCAAAGATATTTAAATAAATTACATTATAAACATCAATAATAAATTACTGGAGTAGAAATCAACTAAAACTAAAGTAAAAATGAACTGTCTATGACACCTAGCTTACAAGAGAATTAAATGAAATGACACCTAACTGACAGTGAGATTAGTATCTCAAAAATCGAGCATTGTAATGGAAGGGTTGAAATTTTGGTTTAATATTGTTTCAATTATTTATCAATCACAGTTAGGTTTAGTTCAAGGTCAAGCCACTCCATTCATTATGATTGAATGATGTTACTTACACTGCAGGGAAAAATTAATGTTTTAATCCAATCCGTAGACCTTGAGAGGAGTACCGTAGCCCCTCATAGATGAATCAAAATTTGTTTTCATCACTGCAGACCCACCGAGAGAATAGACCTGTAGAGAGAGAACTGTAGACCCACAGAGAGAGTAGACCCATAGAGATGGTTTATCACCATAGACCCGTAGAGAGAGAAATATTATATTATATTTTAGTTTAATATGTAGTCTATATATATATTTAATTTTATTAATATACTCATATAAGATATTTTGGTTTATTAATTTGAAGTATTTATAATATGAAACATTTATATTTAAATAATAATCTTTTGGGTTTATTGAATTAATCACTTGGATTTAGAATATCAATCCTTTGGGTGTATTAAATTAATCCATTGGGTTTAAATTAATCACTTGAGTTTATTAAATTAATCCCTTGGGTTTATTAAATTGATTCCTTGGGTTTATTAATATCAATCCCTAAGGTTTATTAAACTAATCCCTTGGGTTTAAATTTATTGCTTGGGTTTATAGTATAAATCCATTGGGTTTATTAAATTAATCCTTTCGATTAATCGGAAACAATATTGTAATGATACACTACATTGGAATTTATCCAACGTCGCAATGCAACATTAAAAAATTAGTCAACAACATTTACTAATATTGTTGACCACATGTTTAACTATGTTTCACGACAGTCAACACCCTTCAACTTTGGTCAAACGTAATCACCTTTTAATATTTTTGTGTAATATTAATATTCAAACATAGTCAATGCCATTAGTCAACCATAACGGTCAATCAAGGTATCTATGGTTAACCATGGTTTTCTATGATCAATTGTGGTAATAAATGAGTCATCATGGTCAACCATGGTTTTCTATGATAAACTCACATAAAAAAATGAGTAATCCTTTTCAACAAAGGCCATAGCCAACATTGATAATCTTAGGTTATATAATATTAATGCTAGGTGTTTTTATCCCTTGATTTTATAATATAAATCTTATATTTAATATTATTCCATTGGGTTTATTAATTCCTTAAGCTTATAATATTTTTATTTCCTTGGATTTATTTATCCTTTCAATTTATAATATCAATAAATCCATTGGGGTTATAATATCAATCCCTTGGATTTAACTTAATCCCTTGGGTTTTTTAAATAAATCCCTTGGATTTATAATATCAATCCCTTGGGTTTACTAATCACTTTTGTTTATTAAATTAATCCCTTTGATTTATAATATCAATCCATTAAGTTTATTAAATTAATCCCTTAGGTTTATTAAATTAATCATGTGGGTTTATACTATCAATCCCATGTGTTTATTAAATTCATCCATTGGGCTTATTAAATTAACCACTTGTGTTCATCAATATCTTTGGTTTATAATATTTATCATTTCCGTTTATTAATGTCTTAGGTCTAATATTGAGTTTAAAATATTGGGTTTTATAAACTTACGGTTTATAATATTAATCATAGTGTTTAACATTAATTCCTAATGTTTATAATTATTAGGTTTTATTAATTCCCTCAGCTTATAATTTTAATAAATGCTTAGGCTTATTAATCCCTTGAATTTATTAATTCCGTTGGTAAATAATTTTAATCCTTTGGGCTTATTAAACACAAGTGTTTATAATACTAATCCCTCGGGTTTATAATATTAATAATTCCTTTGATTTATTAATCTCAAGGTTTATAACCTCAAAAATTTATGTTTATTAGTCCCGTCGTTTTACAATATTAATCGATTGTATTATTAAATTAAATTCCTTGGGTTTATAATATTAATCCCTTGGATTTACAATATTTTTACATTGGTTTTATAATACTAATAATCCATTCAATTTATAATATTAATAATTACGTGTATTTATTAATTTATTCTCTTTATTAATCCTTTGGGTCAATAATGTTAATTCATTTTTTTTATAATCCTCATGTCTTGTGTTTATAAATATTAATAACCCTTGGGCTTATAATATTTATCCCTTTGGTTTATTAATATTTGGTTTATAATATTAATCCATTGGATTTATGATATTAATCCCAACGATTTATAAGATTAGTTTCTTGAATTTTTAATATTAATACCTTGGGTTTAAATATATTAATCCCTTTGGTTTATTAATCCCTTGGAATTATACTATTCATAATTTCCTTGGTTTATAATATTAATAATCCTTTAGGTTTATTAATCTCTTAGGCTTATAATATTAATACAACAATTTTACAATGTTATAATATTAATACAAATGGTTTATAATGTTAATCCATTACGTTGATAATAACCATCGAATTAATTTATTACAATAATATTGAGTTTATATTTATTACACATAGACAATATTAAGTTAGAAATATATTAGTTTTGAAAGTAATATTATATTATATTTTAGTTTAATATATAGTTTATATATAATTAATTTTATTAATATACTCTAATTATATATATAAGATATTGATAACTATATAATAATTAGTGATCATAGCATAATGGTGAGAAATAAATAAGTAATATTAATAATAACTAAATACTATTTTTTTATCATGTTATAGGTTAATTATATTATAGTTTGAAATATAACTAATGATATATTAATATCATATTATAAAATAAAATTATATTATATTTGAATTTAAAATTGTGTGATTCATAGTAATTTATTAAAAATATTTCGGTTGTCATCACATAATATAGAAAATTGTCCATACGTTTCGAACCAACCAATGTGGTTCATCTTGAGGACGAGATGAGAGATAAGAACAAGCCAATAAGCTTATGTAGATATAGAGAAGGGCAACTAACCATTGGAAAAACAACTGGTTTGACTAGAAGATAATTTTTTATATTTATTTAAAATATAAATTTAAAAAATTATAATTTTATAATTAAAGTATTTAATAATGAGAAGACAGACAAACTAGTTGTTAGAATAACTGTTAGTTTGACTCCGAAGATAGACATTTAATTATTTTATAATTTTTTATTAAATATTATTATGTTGTGACCAAGGTTAATTGATAATTCATTCCCATTTTTCTAATATAGTCATAATTACTTAAATATAATAAAGGGCTAAATCATATTTAAATATAACTAATTAAAAATGGGGCGAAAAATAAAGGGGTGTTCGACACGATCTAGGAATATATGGCAGGGATGCAACATCTCCTAATATTCCAACTTTCTCTCTATCGAATTTCACAGGTATTTTTTCAATCTCTAAAGCCTCCCTTAATTTACAGTGATGAAAATGGTCAATCTGAGCAATAACCTTTTCAGTATATGTATATGGTGATGTATATGTGATGGTTAGTCTTTTCAGTATGCTCAGCTAGGGTTGAGGACCGGGATCTCCCATGCTTGATGTCAGCAACATGCTAACAAATCCGTTTATTTATTGATCGACCAATTTCGCTAATGTATGGAGTACCACAGGAGCATGGAACAATGTAGACACATTTTCCATCCCTGGGATTTACATGATCTTTAAATGATCTCATGGAGCTGCGAATGATGTTAAGGGGTTTGAATGTAGAAGAAATATTATGCTTTTTAAGAATTCTAGTGATCTTATCAGTGGTTCCTTGAATAAAGGGAAGGTGCACTCCACAGGAACATTCATTAGGATCTTAACATTATATTACTCTAGAATATAATATTAATATAATAATCATAAATATATATATTTATACAATTTTATGGTTATATAGCTATTAATAATGAGAAATAGTTTCTCTTTAAAAATATACACCTAATAATTATGGTTAGTATAAGCTTATCGATGTATATGAACCACATTTACTAATGTGGTTGTAGATGTACTTCATATACACCTATAGGCCTATATCAACCACATTTATCAATGTGCTTGTGTTAGTCTTATATGTGCAATTTTTTTACCTAATCCCAAAAAATTAGATATAAACACATTCACTGTTTTCACCATATATTATTTTTTTATTTCTTTGTTATTTAATTTTTTATTTAAAAATATATTTTTTATAGATTAATTTATTAAAATACACCCATACATATATAAATAATTTTATTTTAAACCTCAAACATTTCAATTAAAAAAGAAACATTTTTTTTTAATTAACGGCATCCTCAATAGTCATAATGTAAAAACCATGTATAGAAATTTCAATGATGAGGAAATCTAGTAACATGTGGAAATCGTCTGAATGACCTAACTCATAATAAGGTGACGCTCGTCAATTGGAAATAGGAGTTGTGCCAACAGGGAACACAGATCAACTCCGCCGCATTAATGGTAATTATGATGCCAGGACAGGAAAAATCAATGCAATGCATCATGGGGAAAGATGGCCAGGCTGTGTGGCCAGCTCACGAAAGGCAAACTACCGCCAATGTAAGAGGAGGCCCTCCACCCTCCCATTCATTCATGCAAGAACTTGTGCGGGCACCAGTGGGGAAACGAAAGCGGAGGAGAAGATCCAGCACTCAGTCGGCTCTTCAATTGCTCTTGTTACGGTATGTAAGAAGCATCCTAACCATTATCATGAAGCCTGATACTGTAAACTGTCTTAGACGTTTTACAAAAGATGTTTTCAAGGGTTTCGGTATAACTCTGTACCCTATAATCCCCCTTAAGAAACCAATCCGACCCTGTTTCAGAGACCCCAGTGTAAGCCTAGCTCAAATTGTCTCTTGGGTTTTGTTTCTGTATGCAATTGTTAGTACTATAGGGATAATGGAGGATGCGTTAGTTAAAAGTATCAGTCACCTGGAAACGCATGCATGGGGAAGGTTGCGTGAACCTCTGTTGCCTGACCCCCTTTCATTACCAACCCACAATGGCTCTATGCTCCTCTTTGTGTTTGATTATGTCTGTGTCAGTGAGAATCTGAAGTCTAGGAATGTTAGGTTCATGAGTCCTTTTCATAAGTATGCAAGCATGAGTCTCAGCAACATCCTGTTCGCTGGTGGTTTTATAACGCATTTTCAGTGGTTTCGGGTATGGGCCGTCTGGTTTGTATCTGATAAAAACCCGCAGAAGCATTGCTTTCAGCTTAATGGGGGTCGTATTACAAGAAACTCCCATATTGCATGGCAGGATACCCATCTCTGCTTCACTGGCGCTAATTGCTGTCAAGCCCCGAACCGTAGAGCCCAGAGCGAGAATCCGAGAATTAACCGTATAGAGTTCTGGAATCTTAATTCGTGCAGTAACCTTCATTATCTGCCCCAAAGCCCCAAGGTTAATACTGTCGTTTTGTCTAACAATCCACAGAGTTTAAGCACCAAGGTTAAGTCTCTTAGCTTGCATGAAAGCCAGGAGATGGAAGTCCAAAGGTGGCGTACTGTTCATGATATTCTAACGTTTTATATTGTTACTGTTCCTGTTGATGCACTGGTGCATGTATATAGGTGTTCAGTGCAAATGGGAAAACGAAGAGTAAAAACAGAGGTTGCCAAAGGAAAACAGCCAGAGCAAGCTGAACCAGTCCAGCAGAAAAGGGGACGTAAGACAAACCAGGAACACTTGGAAACTTTAGCTGCTACCTATGTGATTGGTAATTCCTCTAACACAAGGCAGGTCATTCGAGGATGGGAGAGGGATATCCAAACAGAACCTAAGGATAATGAGACAGAAGCAGACATTTTGGACTTCATACAAGACCCAGGAAACACGCGGGGGCGCCTCACCCTTTTCAATCAGACTGTCCATACATATTGGATAGTAAAATGCTTAATAGCGAAAGCCATGCAAAGCTTTCATCCACAGTATACTCAAGCAGAAGCAGCCAAGCAGGGGACAAGCATGCAGGCCCAGATTCTAGAAATTCAAGATCAACTACAACAAATAAAGATAACTCAATACCAGACGGTGGATAGAGTTAGTAGGCTGGATGATAAGGTGGGAAGGATAGAAAAAATCCTTCAACAGATTTTACAACAGCTACAGCAAACTGATATGCCGGGTACCAGTGCAAAAGACCCCGCCCCAGTGTCTTCTTCAGAAATATAGCAGTATGTTTTTTAGAATGAATGAACACATAGATGTTTTAAATTTTGATGATATTAATGTTTAAAAATAGAAGTATTAAATGCTTTAGGAATGTAAGTATAGAAAACATAGAACAGACAGCTGAGGAAAAGTTTAGGAGGATGAAACAATTTCAGTTTTGGGCAGCTTATTATGCTTATAGATGGCCAACAGACCTGGTTTCCTGCGGGCAGGTTGAGGCCAAGCTAAACAGATCTTATTTATATTTTGTAGCCTGCCTTTAAAAATATAAATAGAAAATGGACTGGACCCACCGAATTTACAAAAAGGAGCATAGTAAAACAAATAAATCTTTGAGATCTAGGGAGCAGTGCTTTGAATCCGTCTACCTCGATGCAAATGCAAATGGGAAGGAAGGTGCAGCCCAAGTCACATATGATACGAACTTAGCAAAACCGTTTCATTAAAATTAATTTAAAAATCTATACATTCATTAAAACTAAAATTGCCCATTATTTTTTTTTTAATGTCATAGACTAGACACAGGAAACACAAACCAAGAAGCACCAGACATTATCATTATATGAAGCCGTATATACTAATGGATGGTCGTTGATATTCCAGACCATAGCACTTAGGGATGGATGGTTATTGATCTCCCGGACCCTCGCACATGCCCATGTCGAATACCCTACTTTTTTTGTTTAGGGCTGTGAAATAATGGTCAAACGTGGTTCTTCTGCCTGAGGAAATTGGAGACGGATCTTTGGCAGAGGAGGAATGTAGCATGGTGACGAAGCGATTGATCAATACAAGCCACGTGGAACATGTGACCGCAAGCAGGTATAACTCTCACCAGCTTAGATTCGCTGTAATCGCTTAGACATATCGAACAACAACTCTTGTCCTTTGCTTCTAATTCTTCTTCTACGTTAGATTTTTATGGGTGGAAAAGTTTTTCTTGACTACACCATCGTCGGATATGAATCGAACTTTTCCTCATGGATTCCTCTTGTGCAACGTTCACCGACGAGGTTTTCTAGATCATTAGCATCCTTGTCGTTGTCTGGACGTATGGTTTCAGTCAGACATATTCGACAACAGAAGAATATGTTCACCGACGAGGTTTTCCAGATCATTAGCATCCTTGTCGTTGTCTCGACGTATGGTTTCAGTCAGAGATATTCGACAGCAGAAGAATACGATTGGGTAAGTAAGCATATTGTAAAATTATTATAGCACAGGTAAGGACCTAGTTTAACAATAATTGGAAAAAATTGGAAAAAGAAAATTAGAAGAGAAAATGAATTATGTATATTTTCAAGAGTAATGAAAGAATCAATATATAAAACAATAAGTGAAGATTAATTGTAGGGAAGCATTAAAGCTAAATTTGTTTTATATAATGGTAATGTATATGTGTATAATATGTAGTATTATTAAAACTAATTATATTTAATTAAATTTTACTAATTTGCATGCATATCAACACTCTCTTTAATCAAAACCTAGGTGAGTATGATGCAAGATGAATGAGTCCTTGTAATAAGGCCATTTTATGTGCCAATGTACAATGGGTTAAATATGAAAGATGGAAAATCTATTGGGAATAAAACTACTCCTCAAAATACAATATAATAATTAAAAGAAATGACAACTACTAGGAGATTGTGTCCCTCACCCACGATCATGTAGAAAGTGAAACTTCTACTCAGTGAAGGTCTTGGTGAGGATTTAATTTTCTGAATGTTACTGGAGGTCGATGATCTCATCATGAATCAATTATTTAATGTAGTGCTTGTGGATCTCCATATGTTTGGTCAATTGCTAGTGCAATAGATCTCTACAAAACTTTAACTTACTTTGATTGTCACACTATATGACAGTCATACGATACACGGCGATACCAAGTTCAAAAAGGAAATGTTGCAGGAAAATGGCTTCAACGGAAGCATTGATTGCTCCTCTATACTAAACATGTGTCGATGATAAAGCAATGACATCCTACTTCTTTCTTGACCAATAAATGTGGCCAAAACATAAATTAAGTACATAGGCGAAAGTGGACTCCTCCTCCGCAGATGAATCTGGAGGAACAATATTCCTTTTGAGAAGTAGAGGTATCAACTCCCATGTTTTGATCAAGGACTCACCCTTTTTATCTATGGTTGCATGCCAATGTAGTTTCCGTGCAACTTCTCTATGTGTTTGAAGATCATATGTAGGTACCATATATGTATGTGTTTGACGATCAAATGTAGGTACAATATATGCTTGCATGTCCATGCATGTATGTAGGGATGGATGCATGAATTTAGGGATTCCTTGATGGATGCATGCATGGTCTTATAGATGCCTCCTTAGATGCATGCATGGGAATGCATGGCTCGCCACTGATATTCCATGTCGGACATCATTAAATTGAGACCTTGACACATCCACATCATCTAAATAGTCAATATTGGAGAAATCAAAGACCTCTTCTATGTTTTTGAAAGTAGTGTCTCCATTTATTGTATTTTCCTCATGAGGAGTGAAGAATAGATTTCCTCATGTGTGAAATCTTCCTTATTATAAAAGATAAAATTTTCATATGTAGTAGATTCATAAGCAACAAAAGAAACATCGTCTTCATGTGCAACATTTTCCTGAGAAAATTTTTGTACATTTTTAAAGAAGTCTTCACTCATTACATGATTGTTCTCTCCAAATGGTTTTCTTCTATATCACCTTCATCACCAAGCAATCCTTTCCAGGTAGTCCATATTTCATGTGGCAATTCAATATCTATGATCTAATAAATAATGTCATGAGACTTAGATACACACAATCTTCCATAACCCATTTCATATCTGTTAAGCCAATTAAACTTCTCATCCCCTCACATTGCCTTCATTTCAATTTCCTTGACACTTAAGTACAAGCCCTGGCTTCTAAGATGAAGAAAAATAATCAACTTTAATTCATAGTAATTGTAAGAAGTGAGAATGATGAAAGCCAAAAATTCCATTCTTTCACCAATTCAATTCATTGGTAGGTTTTGAGAACATTTAGTTTGGGAAAAATTCTAGCACTTTTAGTGTCCCAACACTTCATGAGAATGAATTTTATATATTTGATAATGGTAAAAAAATCAATATATAAACATGCTAAATTAAGCTTAACTACATGAAGTAATAAAGCCAACAAAAGTTAACTAATGTTAAGAGTACTTTAGGATATGTGAATGTACCTAAAATGGGCCTCCTAACGAAAATGTACAATCAAAATTCACTTTATGAGAACCAATCACGTTTTAGGGGACGACATCATCCCTAATGGTTGAGGTGGCCTTGCTTGAGTTGAAGGTACTTACTTGTCACATTCTCAATGGTGAATAAAAACTTATGGTTAACCATGGTAGTGCTCTAAGTACTTTTAAAGTCAAAGTAAAGTACTCATAATAAATGTCATTTCACACTTTTTGAATAAAAATATATTATTTTCATTTCATATTTCTTGAACAAAAAATGCATGTCCCTATACATTTATTATATTATAGTGTATTATATTATTTTTATATATTATATTAATTCCATGTTATTATACAATTTAAATAATATAAATTTTAGTTTCAATTATAGTGTTCTTTTGTAACATAGGGTCACACTGATCTCTTTTGCGCTCTGCTAGGGTTTCAAACTCCTCTGCAACGACACTGCACCAATCGACAAAGGAAATCAGGCAAGGTTACATGCGTCTCGCAAAGTGATTCTACGGAGTCCTACGCTCAGGCCATGGCAGACGCTTGAGGGGGAGGCAGCCAGCCTCCCCCTACGAATGGGGAACAAAATGACGTTACAATGGAACAAAACAGGACGCCCTCGGACAAGGGAGGCACAAAACAATAGGGTGAAGTACCATAGGCGTACGCCTCAGTGGGTACAGCGGAATCACCAACTGCGACCTCAGCTACAGGAAAACCTATTGCAGTCGAAAGACCCAAGATTGACTTGCCCAGTCACCGCATAAATGCCCAAATTAAATATATGAAAGATCACGCTCTTATAGGGAAGTTCATTGGCTTCTAGCCAATTGAAAACGCCCTACGGGGTTGGATTGCCACGAAATGGAAGCCCAAGGGTCATGTTACCCTACATCTAGGGCCAAAGGGTTTCTTCAATGCCATCTTTAACTGCATAGAGGACCGAAACAGAGTGCTGGACGGGGGTCCTTATTTTTTCAACTCTGCTGGTTTATACCTAATAGACTTGTTAAAATTGGACAACTAAGTCCAAACTCTGAGTTGTGCTGCTCAGACAAAGATCCCAATATTTTTATTGGATTCCTCTTTCGGAGAGGTGTAATATTGATCTAAAGATCATCTCGATCGGATGAGCAGAACATGTACTTTGAATTTATTCCACTTATGTGCTAGGTCGGTCTGGAATAAAATATAGACTTAAATGTCTTAAAGGAAGTGTCACACACCCCCAAATATTCCTATATATTGGAGAGACTTAGAGTTAATTTGACACACAGTGGTGTGGAGGAATTTTCTCTCTCTTGATGGCGTTGGAGCTGCGTATTCTTTGTTTGGGTTGTTCTGCGGTTATGTGTGACACGCTTGGCTGAAAGACCTATTGAAGACTTTGCTGGTAGAAGCATCCTGCTGATCACCGTAACGCCACCACTCTTCATCTCTGTTTTGGCTTGTCTTCTATCGATCTATGAAGCATGTTCTATCTTCTTCAGTATTATGCCCTAATCTGAAATGGCATAGAACATAGGCATAAATTAACATGGTATTAGAGCGAAGGTGAAGACAAAGTCCAACTTGTTGAGAATTTAAGGTAGCAAGATATCTTGAACTGTTTGATGTTGTAGAAATACATGTGCCCTAACCTTCATCATAGTAAAAAAAAAAAAACAACAAAAACTGTGTTGTAGACCGAGGAACTGGAATGAAGGTCCAACCAATCCACATGCAAGCCATCGGTAAAAGACGGGTGTATGAAAAATAGGCCTGAAGCAAATTTGGAATTAAAAGCTAGAACAATAGCTTATCGAAATCCCTATATTTCATGATTAGAATTTGGTGATAAAAATATCCTGGAAGCATTGGCGGCTAAGAGAAAGGCTGAAGCCGAGAACGGGGAAAATAGGAAAAAAAAGTAGAAAAGTTCTTTGAATCCTGCGAAACCTGCTTTCAAACCTACTAGCAAACAGGCATGGAATTTTTCATTGTAGGCGGGATGGTCTCATCAGTTTTTGGATGTCGTGAAAATACGGGCAGGTAGCAGAGGGTCGAATTTATGGACCCGCAAAACCAAATTTAATCTAACGCATGCAAAAAGAAGCCGTCTAAAACCATTGAGCCGTCGTCTCAGAATTTCATGCTCACGACTGTGATTTTTTTTTTTTGGGCCAGAAGACAAAAGATTCGATCTCTGTTCCGGCCCAACCAGATTTTCGCCCGTCCGTCGAATTTTGGGTTTGATCACACCATCAACTCCGACTTCTCGACTTCTTATGATATTGGTTCGATGTTATGTCATTTTTTTTAGTTTTTAGTTTTTTCACGGAATGGAAGACTCAGGGAAAATTACAGTTTTGGCAACTTTGTCGGCAAAGAAATTTTCCTGTTGATTTCAAGAATGATTTACCTCAAGATTCTGAGCAGAAGCAATTGAAGTCTCTTTTTTTTGGAAATTGTCAATTCGCGGGTCTGTATTATACACTGCTGCTTGTGATATTGCACGGAAATTTTAGAGCATTGCTGGTTGCAAATTGTTTGGAGTGCCTCTTTGGAGCTTGTTTATATCTGGAAATTGGGATGGCTTCCGATTTATGTCGATGGGAGGTCGATCCCTTCTTTGCACCCGCGGAAGATGTGCAGGACTCAGCTGACAGAATGGAATCTGCTTATAGAACGTGTCTGCACGATCAAAGTCTTGGCAAGTCTAATCCTGCTGACATGGAATTGGTCAGTTTGATTGAGATACGAAAGAGAGAGCTCATCACTGCTCTTGGTACTGCAAAATGGCAGTTAGAGGACTCTGAAAGGGCCATCAGAGTAACAGCTTCAACTAACACGAAATATTCAAAAGAAGATGCCCCTACAAGGCATATGCAGTTTATTGGAGCGATTAGGAATCAAATTACCAACATCAAGAAAGAGTTGCAAGATTCGATTAACAAAAAAAAATGGATGGCAATCGAAGCCTACAGTGGGTGGATTTGGATGATAGAGTGAGAGATGATCTAGCTATGTTTATTTCAGGAGATGGATCTCTTAAAAATACTGTAGAACATGGTACGTGTAGAAAATTTACTGAACAACAATCAAAAGGAAGTATTCCCACTTCTGCAAATTTGCAGGGTACCAAATATGTGGTTGAGTTGAGGCTTGATGATACACAAGACTTGAATCCAGCAACTAGGCAGTCCAAGTTGCAGTGTATACAACACTCTCGCACCAATGCTGCTTGTGCATTGGATACACATCATAATGGCTTTACAGACTCTAAAGCGAGTAACAAGGATTCTGAATTTTTTGTGGACATGGCTCACAAGCTGTTGGGAACAAGAGATGATTATCATAGTGGAGATTCTCTAGAAAGAGCAACTGGGCATAAAAGAAGTGCAAGTAGAGGTGCTGAATTTGGAGCTTGGAAAAATGTGATTGCTAACAATGACATTGGTAAAAGACCTTACAATAGCAGGTGCGAAAATTTTGATAATGGATTGAACTTTTGGGGCTTTATAAGCAACCTGAAGTTCATGCCGAAGCTCATATTTTCCAAGAGTGGCATGAAGAGATGGAAATATGGCGAGGGGAGTTCCAAAAATCATTGCAACTATGAGCATATGGTCATACCTTCTTCTAATGGGGTCAATTTGATGAACAAAGGAACACATGTAACATGTATTAATGAATTGAGGGAGAGTGCAGTGCCTCATTGAACAATATTATGATACTGTTGTCTAGTGACAGTGGTTGTGAACCAGCATATACCTGGACTTAATCTATTGGTAGTAACCATAAAAAGTGCCATGTCTAGTTTTATCCTATTGGATGATTGGGGCTGGAACATTGATGAGCAGGAGTAACATTATGACTGTGTTGGATCTGCATGGACTGACATGAAGAAGGGTAAATTTCTGTGTTTGGAACATCTGTATGATTGGTTCCTAGATCTGTGCAATTTAGGATACAAATTGCAGAATTGAGATCTAGAGACTTGAAGCCCTAGATCAGTCAACTATTGACTATAAATCTGAAATTGAGAAGCAGTGTTGGATGAGATACCAGATATTGCAGATGAAGCTCTCAAGTGCAGAATTATGAAAGAAGCAATCATGTTTGGATTCCTAATTCTATGAGCCACAGTAAAGAGGGCTGGTTGAGGAAACTACAGCAGACCTCCTCAAAATAACAATACTTCTAACACAAGCTGAGGCTTGTTGATATGTTCCCCCTGTATGACAATGACATAGATAGACACCTATGTCGTAGCAAGCATATGACTGTATTAGTCTTACATTAGAGCGTTATGGTAAACTTAAAATGTGAACTGAGAAGTTTTTTGCAGCTTTTGGACACATTGTTGGAATCTTGAATCATGTTCAGTAAAGTCTATTGGATGGCTTTGACTGTGGGAGATTAAGTCCTCCTTTCCAAGTTGGTGTCTGGGATGCCCTCATTTGACATAAATTTCTTCTCTCAAAAGAGAAGTTGGCATTAAGAGGGAGAACATATCTGTATATGCTACTGAGTGGATACCTTTGTTGAATGAAAGAATATCCTCATGGCTCAGGGTCATATGGCTTTAGAGGGGGAAATTCCGAAGGAAAACCAAGAAGCCATATAAATACCAGGGTATCTAGCAGCCATGAGTACTATTGTACAATCTGACCTTGGATCCTTTGAGGAAGCCGTAAAGCATCAAGTTTGGAAGGATGCTATGCACGAACAGTATGAGTCCATTATGAAGAATGATGTCTAGGATGTGGTTCCAAGAACACAGGACAAAGAAGTTGTCACCTCGAAATGGCTCTACAAGATCAAGCATGGATTTGATGGAAGTGTTGAAAAGTTCAAGGCAAGATTCGTTGCCCGTGGCTTCTCTGAAAAGGAAGGCATAGATTATGATGACATATTTTCACCTGTGGCCCGATACACTACCATTCGATCTATTATATCCCTTGCTGTTACAGGATGGAGTCTTCATCAGATGATGTGAAGATCGCATTTTTTTTATGGTGCAATAAAGGAAGAGATATATGTGGAGCAACCTCTAGGGTTGGAAGCCTAGGATCGGGACACCCATGCCTGTAGGCTGGAGAAAGCCCTCTATGGGTTGAAGCAAGCAACCAAATATTGGTACGAGAGGATAGATAGCTACTTGATGAAGCTAGGCTTCACTCGAAGTAATGTTGATCCGAACCTTTACTTCAAGGTTGTCAAGGGAAAACCTCTCATTCTGGTGCTGTATGTGGATGACCTCTTCCTGACAGGTGTTGACCCTCTCATTCATCAGTGCAAGAGGGAGCTCACTACTGAGTTCGAGATGAAGGACCTAGGACGAATGTCTAGGCCTAAAGGTCTAGCATAGACCTGGTGAGATTTTCCTTTCTCAAGGAAAATACATTATGAAGTTTCTGGTATGATGGACTGTAAGTCTGTGTCGACACCGATGGAACTCAACTTTAAAAAGTTGAGTGGCAGTGCTGCTGGGCCCGTCCTACTGAGTATTGTCAACTCATAGGGACCCTGATGTTCTTAGTGAACACCTCTCTAGACGTATGTTGTGCAGTGAACACTTTGAGTCAACACATGGTTGATCATAACATTCACTGGGTTGGTGCCAAGAAACTCTTGATATATCTCTAAGGCATGATAGACCATGGGTTGAGATACACTGTTGGGAGTACGACACTCCATGGATATACTGATGCCGATTGGGCTGGCAGTGTGGTGGATCGCAAGAGCACATCTGGATGCTACTTCACATGTAGATCTGCTTCAGGCAGGAATCTAAACTCGGTAGCCTTGAGCACCGCTGAGGCTGAATACATTGTAACATGTATGGCCTGTTGTGAAGTCACTTGGTTTCGAAAGCTCTTCTGTGAGTTGTTTGAGCATGTGCTAGATGCCACCGTTATCCTTTGTGATAACCAGAGTGGGATTCATTTGTCATAGAATCCCGGGTTCCATGATTGATCCAAGCATGTTGATGGCTGGTACCACTTTATCTGGGATATGGTACAACGAGGCACCGTAAGGCTCGATCATATAGGAACTAATGAGCAGGTCACGGATATTGTCACAATGCCCTTGGGGAAGGTCATGTTCATAACCTTCCGTGAGAATCTTGGTATCGTGGAATGATCCTATTCTGAGGGTCCTGTTGGACGATGAGCTCTAGGAGCTCTGGGTCCTTTGGGGACAGCTTCTCGGAGCTATGAGCAACCACAAGGCTAGGATTTTCGAACCTTGTTTGTGTGCTTGGACCCCACAGTTATGATTATTGAGTTGGTTTACCTCTCATTATCTATGCCCCGTATGCATCCTACCCATTGAGTTTAGGGCTCATGGGAAGTAGCTCTCATTTGGCCAATGAGATGGGAAAGGCTAGAGACTAGTAGCAAAGACTGATGGATGCATTATAAATTTCCGTACTCTCTATCTAGGATGACACGGTCCAACCACTTGATCTGGGATCAAGTCTTGTGAGGTCTCGGACCTCCGCATGACTTTGGGTCAGATGAATCAACTTCGGGTTGGTTGGAGACTCTTTGTGAGTCCGATAGAGGTTTTGACCTCTGGGCTGAATCTGTCAGCCGGGAATGATGTCTTTGTGACTAACCCACTTTTGTTCTAAAATAAAGAGGCCAGCAAGGCAAGTTACGGGGGGATGACGCACGATGTTTGGATTGCACTAGTGGATAGAGTTCTCCCTAATTGAGAGGGAGTGTTAAAATTGGACAACTAGGTCCAAACTTCGAGTTGTGCTGCTCAGATGAAGATCCCAATATTTTTATTAGATTCCTCTTTTGGAGAGGTGTAAGATTGATCTAAAGATCATCTCGATCGGATGAGCAGAACATGTACTTTTAATTTATTCCACTTATGTGCTAGGTCGACCTGGAATAAAATATATACCTAAATGTCTTAAAGGATGTGTCACACACCCCCAAATATTCCTATATATTGGAGAGACTTAGAGTTAATTTGACACACATTGGTGTGGAGGAATTCTCTCTCTCTTTATGGCGTTGGAGCTACGTATTCTTTGTTTGGGTTGTTCTGAGGTTATCTGTGACACGCTTGGCTGAATGGCCTATTGAAGACTTTGCTGGTAGAAGCATCCTGGTGATCGCCGTAACGCCACCACTCTTCATCTCTGTTTTGGCTTGTCTTCTATCGATCTATTAAGCATGTTATATCTTCTTCAGTATTATGCCCTAATCTGAAATGGCATAGAACATAGGCATAAATTGACAAGACTGGATTGAACGTTTCAACCCGGACATGGAAAAATTCAATTGGGCTCCGGTTTGGATATGCTTATGTTTGTTGTCACTCGAATACTGGGACGAAGAATCTCTCACTGCAATAGGCAAAGGGTTGGGTGAGTTCATCAGGATAGCAGAAGAGACAAAGCTCCGAAGATACACATCCTATGCTCGAATATGTGTATACATGCACCTAGACAAAGCTCTTCCAGATGCGATAAGTTTGTTCCACGATGACTTTGAATGGATCCAGCCCATTGATTATGAACATGTTCCTTTTTTATGTCGTAGGTGTCATGCCCATGGGCATCTCTTCATATACTGCCCACTAAACAATGCTACCAAGAACAAAGAGGTTGAAGACAAGCCTGAGGCGGATGGGTTCACCAAAGTCACTAATCGCAAAAGGCACAATAAGAAGCCTTCTTCAGCTGGAAAAAAAACCCAATCCTCAGTCCAATACCCCCTCTACCAGCAATAGCTTTGATCTCCTGTCGTAGCCTAAACTCTCAGCTATTAATCCTTCAACCCCCTCTAACCCCTCATCTAAGCTTTCATCCTCCTCTGCCATCCCTAATATCTCGGTCCCCAAATATAGCCCTCAAGATCTGCAATCTAAGGTGTCCATGGGGCTTGAGCCTCCTCCAGAACCTGAACTTGTCATTTGGAAGCCAAAAATCATGGATATAGATAGTGTTTTGCTTGACCCTAACCTTGCCAACAAATATAACCCAGAAAGCAGTCAGTCGAGCCACATGGATGAAGACCCCGAGAGCTTCGACCTAGGTGAGATTAATCTTCTAGGAATGGAGGACGCATGCAGACGAAAGGAATTTGATAAAATCAACCCCAGCCAGATTGAAACCCTAGAAGTGTTCCTCTCCTCGGCCCAACAACAAAAGAAACTGGGTATACAACCAGGCAACCATTGGGACGGTCTAAAGATCATCAATTACTCCCAAAAAATAGGAATAAAACCAGATTGACAACGCACCATCACCTTAGGGGAGATGCTGGTGCAGTCAGGCAGATACCCCAAGTTGACAAGGTTTTTCAAGCCGCTCCCCAATAGTTCCTCATGAAGCTTATCTCATGGAACATAAGAGGGCTAAATGGCCCTGGGAAATACAGGATGCTCAAAAACATGATTCAACAAGAAAGACCACAAATTCTCTTTCTTCAAGAAACTAAATGCAACAGTTCAGCTCTCGGCGCTATCCTAACTAAAGCATGGCCAGAGAGCCACTCAATAGTGGTTAATGCCTCAGGCTTCTCAGGAGGCTTAGCTATATTGTGGGAGATGAAAACGATCTCGCTTACAGACTATCATGCCTCGCATAACCTCGTCCAGGAAACCTTCCACCTCGTGGAAACAGATAGTCATGGGCACCTATCAAATGTCTACTTTCCTCAAGATACGGCAAGAAAGAAGGCACTCTTGGATACGATGGAGGCTTTGAACTCCAACAGAACTCACCTCCTATGGATAATAGGAGGCGACTTCAACATGATCACTAAGCTTGAAGAAAAAATAGGAGGATGACCAAGACTGGAGCCTGAAAGTGATCACTTCAAAGATTTCATCAATAGAAGATGGCTTATAGATCTGCCTTTCTCTAATGGTATGTATACTTGGAACAACAAGAGAGCTGGGTATCAACAAATCACGTCCAAGCTGGATCGATTCCTAATATCAGATAACACAATACACATGGGGGGAGACATCTTCACTTCCATCCTACCCATTGTAGGCTTGGATCATTGGCCTATCTCTCTTCAATGGCAGCGACCCTGTAATCTATCGAAGCGGCCCTTCAGGTTCGAAGCTTTTTGGCTTGACCATCCCACCTTCAAGACTCTATTCCACATAGCCTCGAAAATCTTTGTTCCTCCAGCGGGCTCCAAAATGTACCAGTTTCAACAAAAAATTCAATATCTCAAATCCCAAATCAAAGCTTGGAACCATTCCATATTTGGGAACATTCTCCAGGAGAAAAAAAAACTAGAACACACTATGGTTGAGATTCAACAGGAAATAATCAACAATGGAATAACATAACCCCTTATAGCTCAAGAAAATAAACTACAGGTGCAGCTTGATGAGAGAAGCAAACAAGAAGAAGTGTTATGGCGGCAAAAGTCCAGAATCCGCTGGGTAAAGGAAGGTGAAAGAAACACAAAGTTCTTCCACCAATCCACCATCCAAAGAAGAATAAAAAATCACATAGCCCATATCACAAATCAGAAAGGAGATCAATTGGAAAACCATGAAGACATAGAACAAGTGCTCTTGGAGCACTTTAAGAATGCCCATAATGAAACTCCAATCAATCGAAAACCCGCTATCAGCAAGATCATCCAGCATATTCCTAAACTCGTAACAGAGGAGCATAATCAAATTCTGTTGAGACCAATCACACTTCAGGAGGTTGAAACATCCATGGCCCAATCCAAGGAAGGCAAAGCCCCAGGTCTGGATGGCTTCACCTCAAATTTCTTCCACCATTTCTAGGATCTCGTGAAGCTAGAAGTTTGGAGACTAGTGGAGGAATCAAGATCTATGCACTCGCTGCTCCCCTCTCTCAATGCTACCTTCATAGCTCTAGTACCAAAAGAAGACCATCTAAGCACACCAGATGAATTCCGCCCCATAGCTCTTTGTAATGTTATCTACAAATTTATCTCAAAAGTTATTGCTAATCATCTCAAGTCGTTGCTCCCGTTACTCATATCGCCTGAACAAACTGGCTATGTGGAGGGTCGTCAAATTCTGGACGGGATCATCCTAACTCACAAAGTTATTCACTCGCTAAATATCAGTGAGAAGGTAGGTATGCTTCTCAAAATTGATTTATCTAAGGCCTTTGATAAATTAAGTTGGAATTATATTCAACAGATCTTGGTTGCCTTCGACTTTAGTCATATGTGGGTAAGGTGGTTTATGAGCCTCATCTCTTCCACCTTCTCCTCCATCTTAGTCAATGGGATTCCCTCTCACCCGTTCACTCCTCTGAGAGGCATTAGGCAGGGTGACCCTCTATCGCCCTTCCTCTTTTTCCTAATGGCTGAAGGGCTTGGGTGTTTAATCCAAAATTCTCTTCAAACTCATAAATTGAAAGGTATCTCTCTCCATGGATCCCCGACCACCTCCCATCAGCAATTCATGGACGATAACATGATATTCAGCCATCCCTCTTTGCATGAAGCCCAATCTTTCAAATCCATCCTCACCCTCTTCTATGAAGCCTCTGGAACCTCCGTTAATAATGCCAAATCCTAGATATACTTCTTCAATACCCCGGTTCCAACGCAAGCTAATATTTCTCGTGTCCTAGGCTTCTCCATAGCCTCTCTCCCAGCTAAATATTTGGGAGCTCCCCTCATATATTCTGCCATTAAGCACTCTTCCTATAATCTGATCCTCGAAAAATTGGAAGCGTGCCTTTCCTCTTAGACCTACAGAGCCCTCAATATGGCAAGTTGTTTAATCCTCATCAAAGAAACTCTGCAATCTATGCCTCTTTACCTTTTCTCGATTCTTCTCACACCAAAATGGGTTCTCAAATAGATAAAATTCTTGCAATGCAAGTTCCTTTGGGGCTCTTCAGGTCAAGATCGCAAATGGGCTCTAGTCAAATGGAGCACGGTCTATACCCCAAAAGCCGTTGGAGGCCTTAGACTCAGTGATCCTTCTCACAACAATGAAATCATGGGAGCGCGAATCTGTGGAAATGGATGTCTTCTTTTCACACCCCTTGGACCAAAGTGTGGACTAAAAAATATGCTAATAACAGACCTCCAGAGGACCTAATCAAGCTTTCCCTGGAAGAACCAGGTTCGCTGATTTGGAACGCTTCCAAACAACATAGTGCCCTGATACAACACCACAGTTTTTGGGAGGTTTAAAATGGAGGCACAGCTCGTTTTTGGGTAGACTCATGGAAAAAAAATCCCAAGATGACCGACATTCTCCATCCTCACAATCTTGGAGATCTGACCATAAATCTAAAATACAAGGTAAATCAGCACTCGCTCCCCAGAAATGACAATGGGTTCAGGCAATGGAGGCACATTAACCAAGCTACCCCCGGGCACAGGTCGAGACTTGGAATGCACTCAATTGAGAACTCCAGCAAAGGAATATCAGATGCTCGGAGCACTCAGACATCCTGAGATGGGGATACACTCCCAAAGGTATTTTTTCAACAAAAGAGGCATACACTCTGATGCACCCTACTCCTGATCCTCCTGATACTCAGTGGCGTCTCATTTGGTCTCCAGGAATTTGGCCCAAAGTCTTCACTTTTCTATGGCTCCTTAGCCACAAAAGGATCCTCATTTGGGACAACTTGATCAAATGGGGCTTCATAGGACCCTCTTGATGTCCCAACTGTAACCAAAGTAATGAGACAATTCAGCACCTAATGGTCTCTTACACTCTTGCAAATACTCTCTCGGAAAAGATAAGCTTTCGCTGCCAAAGAAGTAAGCCTACTGGGGACATTCTTAACACCATTCGCAATTGGCCTGAGTCTCCATACAGTAGTGTTCTTCTCAACACATTATGGCAACTCATTCCTAGTCTCCTCCTATGGTCTATCTGGAAAGAGAGAAACCAAAGAATATTTAGGAGTCAGAGCACAACGATGGAAGTAATATGGTGCATCCTCAGCAATAATCTCCAGGAATCCCTGGCTCTCCATGCCTGGAAGGAAGAATACCTCCCCTCAAAGCCTCAGGAAAAAGCCATCTGGGAGAACTGGCAACTCACGATTACTCACAACCCTGCCAATAAAGCTACGAGCAATCTGAAGATTCCAAATCAATGGTCTCCTCCCTCATCTGGGCTTATCAAACTAAATTTTGATGGCACTTCTAAGGGAATTCAGGACAAGCTGGATTTGGGGGAATTTTCAGGGATTCAAGAGGCACTCCTCTAGAAATCTACTTCGACTCTATTGGCTGGGACACCAACAACTCAGCTAAGTTGGAAGGTTTGTGATAGGGATTGTGTCTTGCTCAGAAAAATAACTACTTTCTCATTATCATTGAAGGATACTCACAAGTGTTAATGAATATGGCCAATAAACTTCTATGGGGAACCACTGCAACTAAAGTTTTCACTAGTTGGAGACTAGCAGCACGGCTCAAAAAAGTTGTAACGATGGCTAAAGATCCATAAGGCTATCTCGTTTACTCATATTAAAAGATATGGTGATAAAGTGGTTGATTTCCTGGCCAATGTGGGAGTGGAAGTAACAGATACTCTCAAACATGGCCCCCTCAACATCCTCCATGAGAGTGCTCTTTTACAGGATTGCACCACTCTGTTTCACAAAGATATTGCAGTTCTGGATGCAGATGGTACATGCGCGTGATGGGACGCACGTCCCGAGGCACGACGCATGGGGTGGCCATATAACCTCCCACCTGCGCATTAAACTCCATATTTACTTCTCCAACCTACTGCGCATTAGTTCCATCACCTTTCCTCACTTCATTTGGTCCAACCTGCTCTGCATTTTGTTTTTAATGGTGTCGTCTCACCACCCCTCTCCTCATACCTATTCTACCTCTTGGTCTCACACATTTTAGAGCTTCTCTTGTCGTCCCGCTTGCGCCGAGCCAAGCGCTTGCATGTAGATCAGGAGGCGATGTGTATTTCTCTGTTGTCTTGAAATGTTGCCCAAATTCCATTCTTCTCAGAGTGCTTTCTGCCCTAAGAAGTCTCAGTACAGTTTGAAGCATGCTCAGTCTTTCTCTGCTGCCTAGTTTCCCTCTTGTCTGCAATTCCACCCCTATAGCCTCAGCTCCACATGTAGAATGCCTCAACTTAGGCATCGTATGTGAATTCAACGAGGAATTTTTAGGGGTCAGGCAGTCCGCGCTCATTTTTCCTCTAGCCCTGAACCCTCATCTGAAGACTTTTCTCAGGGGCACTATCCAGAAAATCACAACGGTAGAGGAAGAGCCAGTAGCTCTGGGCCGGTGCATCCCTCCCATGTCACATCTCCTTCACAGCCTCTCCATGTCGCATCCCCCCTGCAACCTATCCCTCAGCACCTCATTTCCCCTATCACCCTTCGTCAAACCTCGCAAAGGGCTGAGTTTCAGTTTGTATGTACCATGGACCGACCAACAGTCACTCCATTCATAACTGTCACCCTCAACGAGGAAGCCGCTGGTTCTACTCCCACTGAAATCATCGCCCATCAGCCTCCTCCAGACCTAGACAAGGCTGAAGACAAGAATGCAGCAGATAGAGATAATAAAGCTTAGGATAAAGGGAAGAACGTTGCTACAACCACTGGTGATCCCACCAACGAGGAAGACGACAATAGCGTGGAGTATCATTGCTGCATCGTGGAGGAACCTCCCTCTCCAGCCCATGACAAGTGACCACGAAATCCACAGTTGGAACATGGCACTGCAGCCCAGGTTCAATGGGTTATTATGTGTGGTTTTGTTTAAAAATACAATGCTGAAGGAGAATAATTTTCCTGTGTTTAACTCTTGTAGGCATATTCTGTTTTTATGGTTTCACCTGTTTAACTTAAGGCTGGTTTCCCCTGCGAGGGTGGCAAGACACGAGCTTAAAAGACTGGTTTCCCCTTCTGAGGCAGTTCAAAAACATGAATTTTTAAGCATAAAACCCAACTCTCAGGCTTTCTCAGCTGAGGTTGTGGTAGTTTTGCACTGATATGTTTATAAATAGAATTATAATTATTTAGAAAAAAAATAATAATATAAATTTTAATTAATAGCATATAATATAATTAAGAATTTATAGATTTATATTTATATTTTAATTTAAGTTATCTAAGTACAAAAGACAAATGCATTAGTTGTTCAATGATGATGATTTTTTCTTGAGATGATCATTCTCATTTATAGTCACATCAATAAAAAAAAATATTAATTTTATTTTTGTACAACCTTTTAATTGAATTTAACTATGGTTACATGGATTGTGGTGCAAAAAGTGAATTTCAAATTCATAAATATTATTTTATTGGTTTAGGTATTATTTTATTATTTCCTTAGGAGGCCCATTTTAGACCTCAAAATTCCCCTAATGTGCCGAGCACCAAATCTAACTAAACCTAAATTTTCTTTATTCTATGGTAATGTGCATACATAACATATACAGGCACAAAAGCTAGCTATAACTAACTAAAGCTAAGTAAGCTGTATTTGCACCAAACACATATGTTCACTATAGCCATTTATGCCATCATTATTACTATCTGTCATTTAGCATGACGATAGTGTGACGATTAGAGTGTTCCATACTATTGATTGATCTGCAACTACTCATTTGGTTAATATGAAACAAGTGACCACAGATTACACATCTTCTAACTGAGTCCACACTTGGAAATTACAACCAGGTGCCCTATTTATTCTTAAAACCTGGCCCCTATCTCCAATTAATTTTGTGGACAACTGCCCCCATAAATTAAGATAATTTTTTGTAACTTCAGCGATGAATTGGGACAAAAAATCTCCTTTTATATTCATTTTGTCATCCCAATGGATATGGACCTAATCAATGGCCCTGCAAAAATAGGATGGGATTATCTTACTGACTGGAGTTGATCAAGATTGTTATAAACAATGATGATGATATAAACCTTTCTCTATATGTTTCTAAGCAAGGAAAGCATGTAAAATTGACAATGAAATTCATGATTTCTAATTTGAGAATGAATATTTGAGGAAACACAATTCAGTAAAATCATGGTATTCACATCTAAGTTAAAACAAGGAGCATGGAAATTGGATAGTGACCCATCATTAGTATCATCAAGTATAAATAAATGTAGGAGGAATGTTTAATTTTATAAAAATTAAGTCGTAATGCATGAGAAAGGAACCATATACCATCCAATAAAAACGTCACACAAAAGTCACATGATCAATCAGTATAATATCAAGATAATGTCACGTAATTTCTCAATTAGATTTGGTTCAATGAGCGTCATTCATGTATGTTGTTAAGTTGTAGTTACCCTATCATGGTGCTAGTCAATTCTTATTTGTTTTGGGGTGTGGAATTCAACAATATGCGAGTCTCGTTGCTATTGAACATATTTATCATCCAAAAGAGAATTTTATTGGATTTTAGCTCAATTCTACTTGCAGTTTAATTTATTATATAGAAATTTTACTATCTATGATTTCTAATTATTCAAATTGGAATATAAAAATAGTTCATAGTATGTAAATCAAGTAAAAATGGGATAATCCCATAGGGCTTGGGTTTCTGGCCAACAGACACTTGTTAAGGCATTTTTGGCACTATGCACGTCATGAGTTCGAGTAACCGAGAGCCGTCATGGCGGGCATGTCCATTCCTCCTAGAAGTATAGTGTTAACCAGCGAGATTGAATTTATGTCACACAAGTACGATATTGTTGTTGTTTTCAATTCTCCTAGTACAAAAAAATAAAAAATAAAGCATAAATAAGATGAAAGAAAAAAATTATAAAACTTAAGTCGTAATGCAGAAGAAAGGAACAACCATATACCATCCAACACAACCCTCACATGATCAATCCATACAACATAAATTTAAAGTCGTGTAATTGCTCAATTAAATTTGGTTCAATGAGCGTCATTCATGTATGTTGTTTTGGGCAGTGGCATTCAACAATATGTGAGTCTCGTTGCTATTGAACAGATTGCTCATCAAAAAGAGAATTTTATTGGAGTTTAGCTCAATTGTACTTGTAGTTTAATCTATTATATATAATTTTTTCTCTCAAAATAGTTTATACAACCTTGTGACAATTAAAAAAAAATACATGTTAGAGAAAAGAATAATTATGTATATTGGTTCAAGAGTGTTAACAAAAATAACATGAAATAAAAATAAAGTTTAAAAAGTATGAAATAGTTTACATAAGTAGACAACAATTAAAGTGAATAAGTGTTAGCAATTAAGTCATCAAACAATTATCAAGAGCCCCAACATGCATATTCACATACAATGATTCGATAAATGAAAAATTCTTACCAACTATAAAAAAATAACTTATCATTTCTTGTAAATGAGCATAAATTCCCATATATTAACGACAATGCAGAATTCCCAAACTCATGCTTATTTGGAATGGAAAAATCCAATTAAAAAATGAGCATAAATTCATGTATATTAACGACAATGCAGAATGCCAAATTCATGATTATTTGGTATGGAAGGAGCTAATAAAAAAAAAAAAAAAAAAAAACATTATAGGCTAATAGTATCAAAATAGATTACAATTAATGGATATCAAAGTCTTTCAACCTGTTCACTTTTAAAGTTATGATATGAAATATTTAAAGGAAAAATTGTGATAGAATAAGTCTTCTATTTGCTAATATGCCTTCTCCTTTGCATTTGATATCCATATTATCAGTGGATCATTCAAGTGTTTAAATAAAATTATACGCCATGGGGTTGGACATCCTTTCCAATTTGATATAGAAGATATATTTTCATCTCCGCATCCTATAGAATATTCTAGGGTTTCAAACTTGAGTGTACAATGAGGAGTCAATTATGATGATGCAGTGTCATGAAAATAGCTCCAAAAATAGAAGAAAAGAGAGATCAACGCCTTAGAAATCAACCACTTCGAGGGGGCAACCTCCAATACATTATATAAATGAATAATTCTTGGATGACACAAATGACTAAAACCTCCTTCTATATATAGGAGTTCATGGGGCCACAATATAATCTTAACTGACCTAACAATAGTAATGTAAGGGCACAATAATAACAATATTGGGGTTACAACGGTACAACGATAACAATAAGGGGGCTACACTAATAACAATAAGGGACTAAACTAGTAATATAGGGACCTGACATGCCCCAGTCCTTCAAAAAAGTGTTGCCCTCAATGCTTGAGTAGCTCTAGGTGCTTCTGTACAAAATTCTTATCCTCCCATGTAGAATCTTCAATGGGCAAGTTCTTCCACTTGATGAGATACTCTGAAATTGATCGATTTCATAGCTGTCGAGTTCTTGTTTTCGTGACCGCTTCAAGTTCCAATATGATTTTTCCTTCCTCATGAAGTTCTAGTAATATTGTTTGAATTGGAATATTTTCACCTTAAGCATGAACATGGAAAACTAGATGCATTCGCGAAGAAGAAGGAAGCTCCAATTTGTATGCCATAGTACCAATATTTTGCAACACCTTGTTAGGACCATATTAATTTGGTGATAATTTATTATCCTTCTTAGCTTTTTTGAGGGACATTTGTTTCTATGGTTGTAGCGGTAAAAATTCTCAATCTCCTACATCAAAACTTCTCTCACTACGTTGTTGATCTGCCTATTGTTTCATTCGATTTTGTGCCAAATTTAGGTTATCCTTTAATGGTTGGAGAACTTCTTGTTGATGCTCGATGTGATCTTCCACTGGTTGAACCTCAAAATTTTCTCCTAAAGATGATGTGATGGACTGTGGATGATATCCATAAAGTGCCACAAATGGGGTCATTTTTGCTGCAGTATGGAAGGAAGTGTTATACCACCATTCAGTGAGAGGTAACCACTTGACTCATTGTGTTTGTTTATCAGATACAAAAAAACAAAGATATCCTTCCAAACCTTTATTCACTATCTAATATTTACCATCGGATTGAGGATGATAGGATGAGCTATGAGCTAATTGAGTACCCAAACAAGAAAATTAGTCCATCTAAACATTTCCAATAAAATTGGGATCTTTATTGCTCATAATAATCTTTGGGTTTCCATGTAGCTTTTTAATTGTGTCCATAAATGTAGTAGCAATTGTACTTGCTTTAAATGGATGAGATAATGCAGAAAAGTGTGCATACTTGGTAAGTCTATCAACTACCAACATGATGACACTCTTTCCTTCTAACTTAGTTAAACATGTGATAAAATCCATTGAAATATCCTCCCAACGTTGACTTGGAATGGATAAAGGTTGTAAAAGACCCGGGGTCTTAATTGTCTCAACTTTATTTCGCTGGAAAACCAAACATTCTTCCACAAAATTTTTAATATCAGATTTAAGGCCATCCAAAAAAAATTCTTTCTTCACCCTATAGTAAGCTTTTAAAAATCCCGAGTGTCCTCCTAAAGGAGAAACGTGCAATTCCAAAAGAATCTTTTGTTTTAGTTGGGAATTCTTACAAAGATATAAGTGATATTTGTACCATAAGGAAACATTTTCCAGCTAAATGTATCATATGTACTAGGATATTGCTACAACTTTTGAATGGGTGTCCACACTTCTTTGTCCTTCTTCCATTCATCCCTTGCTTTGTTTATCCAATCTGGTTGGATAATATAAATGGCACAAAGCAAAGCTTCCACCTCTTCATTCTTTCTTGAGAGTGCATCTGCAACAACATTTATCTTCCCTTTTTTATATATTATTTCAAATTCATAACCAAACATCTTTGTGACCCATTTTTGGTGCTCTTCTAAAAATAGTCTTTGTTCCAAAAAAAATTTAAGACTACCATGATCATATTTTACCTTGAAGTGTCTTCCCATTAGGTAAGGTCGCCATTTCTTTATTGCATGTAGTATTGCTAACATTTCCTTCTCATAAATAGCTTTATGTAAATACTTTCCTTTGATTGGACAACTTTCAAAAGCAATGGGTCTTCCTTCTTGCATTAAAAAAACTCCAATTCCATTTCCCGAGGCATGACATTCCACAACAAAAGTTTTTGTGACGTATAACATAGCTAAGACCGGTGTTAGGCACATTGCCTCTTTAAGATGTTCAAAGGCCTTAGTTGCTTCAGGAGTCCATCAAAATGCATCTTTCTTCAATAACGTTGTTAGAGGTGTTGCTATTCTCCCATAATTCTTAACAAACTTACGATAATACCCTCTTAACCCAAGAAATCCCCACAACTTCTTTATTGTTGTGGGGACTTTCCATTCCTTAATGGATTTAATTTTGCTAGGATCTACCTTAACACTGTCATGAGATACAATATGACCCAGATATTCCACCTCTTATACTCCAAAGAAACATTTGGATGTTTTTTGATATAATTGTTCTTCCTACAATAGTTTGAGCACCTTGTCAACATGTTGAACATGATCCTTCCAAGACTTGTTGTATATTAGTATATCATTAAAAAATACTATCACAAATTTTCAAAGGAAGGGTTTGAAAATGGAATTCATCAACCGTTGAAATGTAGAAGGTGCATTGGTAAGGCAAAAAGGAATAAAAAAAAATTCACAATGACCCTCATGAGTTCGAAATGTTGTTTTCACAATATCTTCCATCTTCATTCTAATTTGATGATATGCTAAAATAATATACAACTTGGTAAAATAAATTGCTCCATGTAATTCATCCAATGATTCATCAATCACAGGAATGGGAAATTTATCTTTAATGGTGAGCTTATTGAGCTTCATGTAATCTGGACACATGCACCATGATCCATCCTTCTTGTGCACCAATACTACTGGAGCAGAGTAAGAACTTTGACTAGTTTGAATTATACCAGCCTCTAACATTTCTGCAATCATATTTTCAATTTCTCTCTTTTAGACATAAGGATATCTATAAGGCCTGTTGTTTGGAGGAACACTTCCTGGAATCAAATGAATAACATGATCAGGATAAAAAATAGGTGGGAGTTCTTTGAAATTTTCAAACACCTTGGAATGATTGTCAAAGAATTTTAGGAGATCTGTAGAAATATATGATTTTGATGTTGAAACTTCTAATGAGCATAATTGTTCAATTACGCCTCGTTATTCTTTCTTTAGAAGATTTTTCATTACATTAGAGCTTATTATCTTTCCTGGCTTCCCTACAATACCCCGTAATTTGATTTCCTTTCCTTCTGAAAAAAAATTCAAGAAAAGTTCCTGAAAATTAAAAGCTACCATCCCCAAAGACTGTAACCATTATACTCCTAGTACAACATCAACACCTCCCATTGGAATGGAAAGCATTGGACTATTCAATACATATTCCCCCATGGTTAGCTTGATATTATGGCATTTTCCAGAGAAATTTATAGTTCCTCCATTTGCAACCATCACTTGACATTCCAGTGCTAGGTATAGGAAACAATTAAATTCCTTGGCTACCTTACAATGAATAAAATTATGGGTACTACCCAGATAAATCAACACTATTACCTTTTTCTTCTTGATATGTCCTTCTATATTGAGAGTTTGAGGAGTGGTAATTCCTGCCAATGCATTACATGATATGGTCGGACTCATTTCTTCCTCTTCTAGGGTTGGTTGTTGGTGTATATCCTCTTCATTTTAAGATTCTTGTTCATTTTCTTCTTTTTCTTCACAATCTTTGTAAAATAATTTCTTCTCAACACACTTATGACGTGTAGTGTATTTTCTATCACAATTGTTGCAAAGCCCTTTTTCTCTTTTTTCTTCCAATTGCTGTGGTGTCAACCTTGTAGGTTGTGGAAGTCTAGGAGTAGCAACACTTCCATATTTATATATGTGAGTGGTAGGCTTCCTTGTCTCCATAATTTTACATTCAATTTTTCTTGCCAACCTGAATGCCTTTTCCAATGAATCAGGTTCCCAAATGCGAACTTCATGTTGGATGTTATCCTTTAAAGTACCTATGAAGACATCAATCTGGTATTCCTCTGGAATATCAGTTTCCCTTATATTCAATTTTTGGAAGTCCTCAATGTGCTCCACCACTGAACTCTTTTGTTTGAGATTTATCATTTGGCTAAGGACAGTGTTGCTTTTTGTATCCTCATAATGTGCTATCATTTCCTCCATAAAAATTGACCAAGTGACAATTTTTTTACGGGAGGAAATTCATCTATACCATACAAATGTATATTTTTCTAAATATAAAGTTGCAATGTGTAAATTTTGTGTTTTGCACATTATTGAGATCGAAATATTGCTCCATCTATAGTATCCATGTTACGGGATCCTTTGCATCAAACTTGCTCATATCCTTCTTTGGAATATGGTGGTTCTTTCAATCAACATTAGATTTTATGAGATTATGATTAAATTTTATTTTGTTCTCATCATTACTTTCCTCTATTATCCTTTTGGCATTAGGAAACATTTCTTGTATCAAATTTGTCAAACCTTCCAGGTGTGCATTTATATCATTATTCATGTTTTCCATTTTGTCTTTAATGTAATCCATCTTAGCTTCCATGCGAGCTTCCATTCCATCCAACTTAGCTTCTGCGCGTTTCTTCAAACCATTCATATTAGCTTCCACGCATTTCTTCAAAACTTCCATTTCATTTTTTTTTGTTCTTTGTGAGAGCGAAATTTGGTGCACTTTCTCTTGTAATTTTGATATGTCATGTTGCAATTATTCATCTTCATGAGTCATAGTAGAGACTTATAAAGGCTTCATGGGTGTTTAATTCTTTTTAGGGGGCATTTTATAACTTAATACTGATATCTATTCTACAATATTCCCTTGGAATCAATTCAAACTCATTTTTCACACAAGACTTATGCAATTCGAAAAAAAATACACAATTTTTTATTTATTTTAAGGAGCTCGATATTGAAACAGAATTATATCTGTTATTTCGGATCTTGAATATCTATAATTCGACCCTGTAGCAGCCCTCTAAAGCTTCTTTAAATTGCTACAAGTCTCACCTGATTTTGATTCTTCAAGACAAACTTATGCCAAATCTCCCACAATTACCTAATTATGGACTCGTTTAGTAGAGCGACCTTGTATGACATGCCAAGTGTCACTACTTCCTCCTTCGGCTCTAAAATTGATACAGAGGAAACTAAATTCCTTGTACTTGTAGCCACCTTTTACATAATTTCAATCCAATTCTCAGAGAGAGTGTTATGACGATTTTCCCACGGTCACTTTTTTGAGATGAAATTTGGGAGCCTGACAAATCCTTAACTTCCACAGACCCTATCTCAGAAAATAATGTGAATCAAGATCTAAAATTTTTCCACGATGTTCCTCATGATTGCAGCTTTGCTCTGTAAAAATTTCATCTTTTGAACCCTCGCATAAAAAAATGGATAGCGAAAATTCCACAATGAATTATTTACGTTAAATTCAGGAGCCTGCAAAAATCCCTAACTTGCAAAGATCATATCTCTGAAAATATTGCAAACCAAGATCTGAAATTTTTCTGAGACTTTCCTCAGGATTTCGGCTTCGCTTTTTAAAAATTTCAGCTTTTGAAACTTCGTAGAAAAACAATTATAGCGAAAATGCCACGATGACCTGTTTGAAACGGAAAAACCCTAGAATCCAAAGCTTTGATACCAAATGTTATGAAACCAACTCCAAAAATAGAAGAAAGTGAGATCAATGCCTTATAAATCAGCCACTTCGAGGGGAAAACCTCAAATACATTACATAAATGAAAAATTATTGGATGATACAAAAAACCAAAACCTGCTTCTATATATAGGAGTCCATGCAGCCACAATATAATCTTAGCCGACCTAACAATAATAATGTAAGGGCACAATAATAACGATAAGGGGGCTACACTAATAGCAATAAGGGACTAAACTAATAATATAAAGACCTAACATGTAGATGAGATAATATGTGAGCAACATCTAATAATATAATCTAATTCCATTTAATTCCCCGAGAGAAGGAACCATCTAAAAAATTAATCACAATGTTAGTACTTGAAGTTATGTATTATTTAATATAATTTTCACAAATTTACATTAAAAATAAAATTAATAATAAATAAAATTAATAAGTTTTGAAAAAGAACAAAGTTAAAATTAATAATAAATAAAATTTATAAATTTTAGGAAAAAAAATAATTTAATTGTATATTAATATTTTTTTAGTAATTTTTTTTTAAGATATTTCAATTTGATAACATTAAATTTTTCAAACTATTATTTGCACTCTTAGCTTTCAAATGAGCTACATGTTATTTCATGTGTTTCTAGAAGTCTAAATATGGCCTCCAAAAAATAACACTAAGCCATTGTAGATTTAACTTGTGAATTAATCTTACCCATTGATTTAAATGTTAACATTAATATCCCCCATGTATTGGGGAAGGAAACTTTTAGGGTTTATTATATATTTCGATGCTGCAATAATTTCTATAAATGTAAGTTGGAAAGATATAGAGGGAGGTGTCAACATTTTGACGATGCATACAAATTCAAATTCAATATTCTTATGAAGTTAAAAGTTGACTATTTTTTAATAATAATGTATAAATGAAATAGCATATGAAACCAAAATAGATGAAAAATAAAAATCTTATAAACTATCTCGCATTCAGGAGCACCATATTTTTACCACCTAACTACAAGATTTTTACAACTAAATTCCATAAACAAAAGCAAACAATTTCACTCACTCAAGTTCTTCCAACTGATGAATACCACATAACATAGGAATTAGAAAATGATAAAAACCTAATATCTGTTATTTCAATATTTGAACAATACTACCAAATTATGATTACGTGGGATTAAAATTGTGTCCAAACAAAAAAGATGTATCATGGGAAAAATATTGACAAATAGAAATTATGGTAACCTCAAAATTTAAAAATTATCAAATTAAATAAAGCAATATTTTATAACCTATTTAGTGGATAGATAGTAGAATAAACACAAATTCAATACAAAGGTAAATGAAATATTTAATCTTACTATATGCAAATATAAAATCTAACTTAATGAAATTAAAGTGGCCAGTAATAACTAATTGATTTAAGTGTCCATGAAACCAGTTTGAGTGACTCTAGAAGCGTATATGACAAAGTTGAGCAATATCAAAAATATATAGTCATTATGAATACGAAGAAAATGTGATATATAAGTAATTTTTATCATTGAATGTAAAATAATAGATGTATTTAATGGTTCATTTTCCACCCATGTAATTAAATAAATGAATTTATTCCAATCACATCACCATGTCATTGTCTCATGAAAGATAAAAAAGAATAATGGATAATATTAAGTGTTCAGAACTACTAAATGAAGATCATCAAATCAATTTTTCAAATCAAGTAAAACAAAAACATATATGAAAAAAATAGTGATTTCAAAAATTTAACATTGGATACTTCATTTTTAGCTTAAAATAAAAGGAGCATGGTAAGGACAAAGCAGTTATCTTTGTTATGAATATGATGGGGCTTAAGTGAAACAAAATCAAATACAATAAAAAGAATTGTGATTTAAAATTTTTAATAAGAGACACTTAATATTTTGCTAAAACTAAAATAGATTACTAAGGATGGACAAAAGGATATTCTTCTCCCAAAGACATTATATCCAGTATGAATATAATGGGGCTCTAAGTGAAAGGAAAAAAAAAAAAAAAAATAGTGATTTCAAAATTTTTGTTATTATATATATATATATATATAAACATTGGGTTGTGAAAATCAACAAATGTCAATGTACTTGACAAAACAATTATTTCTTCTCGTGCTACTTAAGTTTATTAAAAATTAGATGATAAGTTTCAAAAAATTCTAAAATATTAAGCATGATTTAATGGGTGTATATAACACAAAATATAAGTTTAAAAATTTTAAGTACTTAATATATACTAAATATTTAACAATGAATAAAAAAATTGAAAATTTAATTTAAACTATTTTTATATTATTAAAAAATATACAACTATGAAGTTTTATAGTAAAAAAATGGTGTTAATGTTTTTTTTTAAATATCTCTTAACTACCCACAAATATTCATAGCCCCAACAAAAATGTTTTAGTACCATATAAGGATTGCTGGACAAAACTACCCACAAATATTCATAGCCCCAACAAAAATGTTTCAATACCATATAAGAATGGTTGGACAACCTCTAACGCTCATATGCCTACCCAATTTACTTACACTTTTGACACTTTTTAGTGTTCTCTATTCCTATATATGAAATTTCACCATTTTTTTTAATTTGTACAAAATTGCAATATGCACATAGACATCAACATAGATGAAAGGAGCAAAGATACCAAAAATGATTTGAATTTATAGAATAAATTTAATACATTAAAAGTTTGACTCCAAAATTTTCATTTAAAGTATCAATGTAAAAAATTATTTAAAGTGGTAGGATGAGGGATAAGATTCAAAGAAAATATTGTCATAAACTCTTTTCTCTATTGCAAGAGAACCATTAAAATTTAAAATGTGTCTTGGTATTCCTCCATAATCACTATTCAATGTAAAAAATCTAAACATGATGTTTAGATGTTTTATAATAAATAAAAACTAAGAAAAATTTATTTATCTTACTTGTGTGGCCTTAAAATGTTTCCGAGTATAAAAACATGAAAACTATAAAAACATGAAAACACAATAAATATAAGATTGGAAACCAAATTTTAAAAAAAAGGTACAATTAAAAAAATACAATATTTGTTTTAGCCAAAATTTGGCCCAAACATAATTAATCGTCTCAAAAAAATATACAAAGAATATACAAAATAAATAATAATATAATATGGGCAATATACCAAACGTTTTATTAAGAGAGAGAAAAAAAAACATAAAATTGCAATCAAAACCAATCTCGAACATCAAATTTTATTTCTGTTTGTTCTCTGAATTTATTTATTTTCTTCAGAATATTAAAAAGTTTATAAACAAAACATTCCACAGCTAATTCATTTTAAGTATCAAGTGATAACCAAAATTTAAAGGTTCGATTTTGAAAATAAATATTTAATGAATGAAATTATAAGCAATATGACAAATAAGTAAGAGTGGTGAAAAGGCAAAGAAACTTTCTTAAATGTACCGAGGTGATATTCAACTTTACCTGAATAGTGATGTATCACTTAAAAATGTATTATTTGGATGAACAAAAGAGAGGAAATCTATCTTTGAAACTAAATACTAAACTAATAAATATATTTCTACAGTTATTTTAAGTTGCATTGATTATTAAGAACCATGTGAAATAATACTTCCATTGCAGTGATCCACGTAAAAGTAAGCCTGCAAACACGTTTCCATCATAATTCAATAATAGAAGTTAGATTAATCTAGCATGAGGAACTAAAATAATTATATTACCTAGCATGATGTGCTTAACGAGTAATATAACAACGCTATTATGATAGGAAACTTTGGTAAAAAAGAATCCTCCAATCATGTTTCAATTGAATCATAAAAAATCATTTTGGTAAACACGAAACTATTGGAAAGAAAATATAGTTAGATAAGTATATTTTGAGAGTGATATGAAGCAACTTCATGCATCATAATAATGTTACCTAGCATGATGTGCTTAACGAGTAATATAACAACGCTATTATGATAGGAAACTTTGCTAAAAAAGAATCCTCCAATCATGTTTCAATTGAATCATAAAAATCATTTTGGTAAGCATGAAACTATTGGAGAGAAAATATAGTTAGATAAGTATATTTTGAGAGTGATATGAAGCAACTTCATGCATCATAATAAATGTATAGAAACATATTAGTATTTATATATATATATAACAAGAAAATAATCAAAATCAAAATTGATGTACAATGAAAATTTCTTAAAAATGAATTTTCCAACCAAACTTCACCTGGTTCATGAAAAATAAATTGAAAATCTATATTTAATCCGAAGAGTTTATTGATTGATTATCCATGGCTAGTGAGACTTATCTGAAGCAATTTCAAGTATTGAAGCTTGCATAAGATTATTGAAGTTGATGGTATTATTAATTCCGACATATACTATAATTATTGTTTATTGTTTGAAAGTGTAATGCTTTACATTTTTAATAGATTTTTTGGTGCTCATATTATAAATTTTCATCAATTTGAACAAAATTAATTGAATGAAATAATGTATATTCTTTCAATCTATATTCGATAGTTGAAATATTGTAATCATATATATATAAACAACTTATAAACTAAAAGTGCTTGAAAATAAATATATGTTTGTATGAAGTACATTATTATTACACAAGAGTGAAAACTTATTCATAGAATTTTTTTCGAAATATCAATAGCAATATTGAAATCAAAATGAACATTGTTACATACTCACGGATCAAATACTTCATCACTATATTGAGTTATATGTTCACAATCTTATTTAGGAATGGATATATGTTCTAAAAAATTTAAACCATCTACAATTTTAGAAGAAACAAGATGAGAATTCATTATAACATTAGCTATATTGAGACACATCCTATTATGGATTTCCTTTTGGAATTAATGACATGAGAACTTGAAATAACCATTACTATAGGATTAAATTAGTCACTATAATCAATATTCAAGGATTTATAGAAAAAATTTCCTCTTTCCTTTTTAATAAAAGAGACGTTAAAGATATAGGTATGATTAGATGAGTTAAATGTACATGCATGTGGTTAAAAAAAATTATTCACAGAATGTTAAATTATTATTTCATCATTTTAAACATGGCTAAGATAAAATTCATAAGATAAAATGAATTTTTATTTCGTAATATTTTGAAATTGACTTTTTTCGAGTTTGATTTTAAAAATATATATAGAATAAATTTTCAACGGAATCAAAGAATTTTTGAGAGAAAATATGATCGAACAAGAAATGTTGAGACATGTAGAGAATACGGGAGACAATTTTACAAAAAAGGGAAAGAAGAATACTCAAATAGTGAAAGGGAAAATTAACCTCAACTAGAAGGGTAAATGTAAATATTATAAATGATATTTAAAATTTAACTAGTGTATTTTGAAAATTAATTATTATTTGATGAAGTAATTTAAAAAATATTTTACAATGTAAACAGGGAAAGATATTCCTCATAAGATTGATGATGAGATTGAAAATGTTGAAATACAAAGTGAAAATCATAATGAACCAATGATTGATTATGTTGTTGAAGATGTTGAAAGAAATTGAAGTGAAGAAATTGAATCGCTAGGTATGTATATATGTATTATTGAAATTATACATATTTATTAATTTCAATTTCATTCAAAATCTATATTTTAATTTAATTATTTATCGAATATTTATACCCTTTTTGTACATTTAATTCTCATATGTACAGATGAAGTCAATATCGATGATAAGATGTTAGAAAATGTTCACATTGAAACATATGGAGATAGAAAAGTTGACCATGTTATACGATATCATGTTAAGCTCATTATCAATAAGTTCTTCAAAGATGAAAATGTGGTAGTTCAAGCCCAAATTTTGAGAATTCTCTTAACATAAAACAAATTAAGAGAAGCTACGACTCTATTGGGTATTCAGAAATAAACAAAAGATAAAGAAATGAAGTAAGATGTGATACCAAATATAAATAGTGCTCTAAAATAAATTGGAAGATCTAGAAAAAAAAAAGTGATATAAATGCACATAGAAAAATACAAGTTGAAGTGGCTTCATCAAGTACTAAAGAAAATAGTTTGGTAAAATATATGGCAAAAGCATTAAGGACCTCACAAAAAACATTGCACAAATATCAGAAAATTCAATTGCAAATAGATGTAAATGATGAGCTCGCTTATTGGATAGTTATTTGTAGGCAACCATACAAATATAGAATTGGAGAAGATGTTAAAAAAATAATATATGAATATTGGATGAAAAAATCACATGTTTCACCAAATTAAAGGGATGTGATGTGGCGAAGAATAGCATGAAATCTATATGAAGAACATGCAAAACATATCTTGGATACCACTCAGATAGAGTTGTTCAATAATTTCATAGAAGAGAATCGTGGAATTAATGTCTCATTTAGTAATTTTGTGCAAAAAAATCCATGGTATGTAAAACCTATCACTGTACGTGACACTTCTTTTTGTCATTATCATGTGGAATTTCAGTTATATTATGACACATTCCTTAATTTTGGTAAAACATTTTGGAAAAATTCACCTCTTCCTTCCACTATCCATGATTTCATATCCCAAATTCTATGTGCAAGAGAAATTCATGAATTATTTTACCAAAATAAATGTGTTTGTGGTAAAAAAATTGATCACTGTGGAAATTTGTCTTTAATTCACAACAAATATCTTATTGATATAAATGATCAATCATTGTCCAACATAAAAGTGAAATGAAAGATATATGAATATATTCATACATCGATTGATTCAAGTAGTACTACAAGCACTAAAAGGATTGATATAGAAAAATAAGAAATTTTTGTGATAGAGTTTTTGAAGAATTTTTAAGTATAAATTTATAAATACATCAAGGATTCTCATATAGATCAATGGTTGGACTTGCAATTAAAAAAACCTGGTGAAATTTTTCCACTAGGGGCCATTTTGGTAAGAGTTGATTTTTCATAGAATTATGCATTTGTTGCACAAAATGAAATAAAAAATGAATACTAACATGATGACCAAGTCTCTATGCTTATCCATATTCTATATAAACAAGCTGAAAAAAACATTGATCATATAGAAAAAATCAGTGAAAATCGACATTTTATTAAAGAATATCACGTTTATATCAACGATGATCATACACATGATACACATTTTGTAAAACCTTGTTTTGATAATATTTATGACTCATTTAAAATTTGTGGAAAAAAATTCAATGAAAATTGGATATGGTTAGATGGATGTACAAGTCAATTCAAATCTTCAAGTTCATTTTTTTGGTTGTGTCATCTTCATATAAAACCACATTAAACATTGTTGGAATTTATTTGAGACTCGTAATGGAAAAGGGGAACATGATGGTGCAGGGGCATGTATAAAATGAACCCTTCAAAAATATCAAATTGACCACTCTGCAAAACGACTTATGTTAGCTAAAACATTGTTTCATTGTTGCATCAATGCACTAAACCATGGGACTAACCCATCAAGGGAAGTACGAAGGTACATGAACATATATCGCAATTAACTTGCATATATATAGAACTTTAAAATATTATGTGATTTTTATTCATTTTCTAATTTTAAACATTATTTATCAAAATGATTATCTTTGGTATATAAATTGTATTTTTAATAACATATTTGTATTCTTGTTTGAATTTTCCATATATGTTTTGTTATGTCCGCATTTTTTTTTTGTCACTTTTTAGTTTAATGATCGTCAACCCTCCTCCACCATATTAACATTTTAATTATTTTTGATGTTTAATTAAGGTTGGAGGGCTCATGTTTCCCTAGTTAACTTCATTTATACTAAGGTTACAATGGTTCCCTAACCATTACACATTAAGTAATTCCCTTACTGTAATTCCTTAGCAAATTCGATATTTAATAAGTTGAAGGATTCCCAATTCTTTAATTATTTACACACAATACCTATAGGTTAATATTATTAACCTACCTATACCCTTTATCTATACTCTATACCTTACTCCAAATATTTAACATCCACTTGTATTGTCCTACTATGGTATAATTCATACCCTTATTCCCATTATTAAACATATGTATAGTCCTACTATGGTTTGGAATGAAGGCTTTAACACCCACCTCATAAATCTATTTTGCACTTAATATATTGTTCCTACCTCAATGACGTGTCTCACTTATACTTAACCATTTGGAAGAGGCCATGTGCAACCTGTCCTCCTCACGTGGCCTTCAACATTTTTCGATGCCACTAATGAATGATTAAGATCGATGGAAGAAAGATCTATAACCCATAATCATTAACAAAACCCTAAGGGTTTTACCTTCCATTCTCTTCCTCATTTCAATCTTTCCCTCTAGGGTTGTGGCAGTCAAGCTTGAGATATCTATGCCGCAATTGATCGAACCTGTAACTCGATTCCAAGGTTCCATGGAAGCTCGATTCAACCTTGATTCCCACCCACTGTGTAATTGGCATGCTTGTTGTGGGAAAAATATTGCTGCATAGAGAATTTCTTTGCCATTGGCCTCATAGGTAAGGGGTTTACATTGATTTCTCTGCATTTTATTTTGGAATGAATGCATAATTGTATATATTCTTCAATATTCGAGGTTGAATCATAATTTTATGTTTTTTGTATTGCAAGGAAACCCCATAACATGATCAGTCTCGAAATTAAATTCTCAAGTAACCTATGTTCTTCATTTTCCTCTTCTTTATGTCTTTGGATTTCGTTAGATTGGGAATACACATCTCACCATGGGTTTTTGAACTTACACAGAAAGGAAAACCTTTGTCTTCTCTGTGTGGTCATTTGGGTAATGTCTCTCACCCTTCTCACAGCGTTACTGTGGCAAGTTACTGGGTCAAATTTGAAAATCCTCTGGGCCCTTTTTCTTCAGTACGAGGTAAATACTCTTTACACATCCTAGTTCAGAGTTTACACATTTTTAACAACATACATATTCTGGGTTTACATATTTGGTATATCATTTCAGTTATGGGTTTAATATGTCTTCCACCCATTATGTGTTGGTTTAATAATTGTGCATTATATGTGTTACATTACTTTTTTTATTAGGATCCCTTCTCCCTATTCGATTTTTAGGCTCTATTTGGTGTATTTCTAGTATGTAAACCCGAATATGAAAATTTTGTGTTTTATCATTTGAATCTGGGTCTAGCTATATTTGAGTTTGTAAAATTTACTAGAGCATACGAAAATCGTTATTCCCATTACGTTTTGTATTTGGTCATTGGTTTTTCAATGTACTCATTAGCTTCTTTGTACATTCTAATTTACTCATTTGGTTGTGAACCTAAGGGAGTCACGATCCTATGTTTGATTTAATTATGGGTTTTATATTTCAAACTTTTGTTTTATTAAATGTTGGGTTTTATATTTTGAACCTTTGTTTTCTTATGTGTATAATTGCATTTGACTAATTTTTGTGTTAAATAAAATTTTTCCCATACGAGGTTGGGTTTCATTCACAATTATTTGAATATGCTAACCAGATCATTGAATAATCCCCATTTGATCTTTTTGGTTTTGGGGTTAAATTATTTTGAAGGAAATATGTTGGACATAATAATGGCTATCCTCTGTCCCATTAAATTATGGGTTTTTCATTTAATTTATGGGTTGTATCTTTGAACTTTTGTTATCATCATAGAAGTATATTTCATTTTTCATTTTTCTCCTTATACTATTCATGGTAGTTTTGTAAATAAAATCTTGGTTTTCCCCCCTCATATTGTTCAGGGCAATACATAAAGCATCTAGGGATTTTATCCTCTAAGGTTTCATGAAAATTTGTAACGCAATTTGGGTTCCTCATTCGAGGTTTGGCACAACCCTTATTACCTCTATTATGTTTATAGTTTTGGCCTTTTTGTTCCTTTAATTTGAATTACATAGTTTCCCCTTTGTGTAAAAATTTGATTTGGTTTCTATGTTTATAATTTTTGGTTGTTGCCACTCAGGTTAAATATTCTTCCCACACCAAGGATTTGAAGGAGATTAGGATGACAACATATCCTCGCATTCCTCCACCTACACGTCATTTCAATACCTTATGAAATTTCTGGATATATCCTTTGTTCATTTTCATATTTATTTGTTGGAGGATCCCTTCACTCACATCATTGTTTAGTTTTGTTGGCACAGGTGGAACAAGCAACATCATGAAAACTTTCTCAAGTAAGGTATATATCTTTCCCTTACCAAGTAATATTTTTTCTTTATTATTCTCCTTGGTTCTTTCTAATTTTCACATTTCTTCTTTCTTACAAGTATGATTCTAAAGTTTTTAGCTCTAGGTGAAACTCATTGTTCCCTCGCTGCCCATACTTACCAATTCTCTTCTTCCTCATGTTGGTAGTACGTTGTTTGGCCATATATTTCCTTCTAGTAAGAATTTGATTTTTACTTAGATTAGCCAGTTTTTGTTGTAGCTTCTATGTTCGAGTGCCAATGTCATACTTGGCCTCTAAAAGTTGATGACCTTTTTCAATATGTTTTCTTCTTTAGAATACAATCTTATAGAGATGGTTGTGTAACATCAAGGATGTACAAGTTGATAGGCCCTATGAAATCGATGGCCTTTTTATAAAATGCTTGTAGATCCATTTGTGGTTGAAGGGGCATTTCATCTCTGCGGGGCAGCCTCCCTGTGCATTTGCACGTATTGTAGGCTTTACAATAATCGCGAGCGTCACTATGCAGGGTTGGCCACCATAACCCAACTCTCAAGACCTTTTGCGTCGTTGCTTTCCCTGCATAGTGACTTCCTGCTACTCCGTCATGAGCCTCTGCCAATATAGTGTGCCTTTCATGCTCCAAAACATATCTCTGTAATACTTCATCAGCTCCCATCTTATATAAATGACCTGCGATGATTGTAAAATGTGCGGCTCGGGTGAATAATTATTTCTTCTGTTGTACCGAGTATTCTGGAGGTTCCCTCCCAGTAGTAAAGAACTAAATGATATCAATGAAGTGTGAATCCACTACCTTAATAGAAAATAGTTGTGCATCAGGTAACTCGTCCTCTAGATTGGTTGGTTCCTCACCACTCTTAATTCGGGACAAGTGATCTGGCCCAGCATTCAACTTTCCCGGCTTGACGATTATTTCAAAGTCATACTCCTGAAATAACAGTAGCCATTGGTAGATTTTCCCTCCCAACACAGGCTTATCATTAGGGGAATTTTGAGGTCTAAAATGGGCCTCCTAAGGAAATAATAAAATAATATCTAAACCAATAAAATAATATTTATGAATTTTCAATTCCATTTTTTACACCACAATCCATGTAACCATAGTTAAATTCAATTCAAAAGTTGTACCAAAATAAAATTAATAAAAAAATTGTATTGATGTGACTATAAATAAGAATGATCTTTTCAAGAAAAAGTCATTATCATTGAACAACTAATGCATTTATCCTTTTTACTTAAATAACTTGAAATAAAATAAAATATAAATTTATAAATTCTTAAGTATATTATATGCTATTAATTAAAATTTCTATTATTTAAATTGTATAATAAAATGTAATTAATATACTATATAAAAATAATATAATATAATAAATGTATATGGATAGGCATTGTTTCTTTCAAGAAATATGAAATGACAATAATATATTTTTATTCAAAAAGTGTGAAATGACATTTATTATGAGTACTTTAATTTGACTTTAAAAGTACTTAGAGCACTACCATCATTAACCACGAGTTTTTATCCACCATTGAGAATGTGACAAGTAAGTACCTTTAACTCAAACATTGCCACCTCAACCATTAGGGATGATGTCATCCCCTAAAATGTGATTGGTTCTCATAAAGTGAATTTTGATTGTACATTTTCCTTAGGAGGCCCATTTTAGATCTCAAAATTCCCCTAATGTTACTAGGTACTTCAAGGCTGAATGGTCGGTGAACATTTTGAAGTGTCCTCTTAACAAGTAATGCCAATATTTCTGCAAAGTGTACACCATGGTCAATCCCTCCTGCTCTATAGTGGAGTAGTTACGTTCTACACCAAATATTTTCCCACTCGCAAAGGCAACCAGATGGTTGATATCTCCTTCTCTCGACTGCATAAGGACATCCCCGAGAGCAATGCCTAACACATCGATGTGAACATGAAATACCTTATCCCAAATAGGAAAGATGAGAATAGGCACCGAGACCATCTTTTCTTTCAGTAACTCAAAGCTCTTTTAACACTCGTCATTCCAAAAGAACGAAACATCCTTCTTGAGAATTTTTTCCATAGGGGCTGCAATCAGTGCATAACCTTGAATGAATTTCCTGTAGTAGCATGTATGTCCAAGGATAGAGCGCAGTTGTTTCTCCATTGTTGGTACTGGAAAGTTTATGATAACTCTGATTTTGGCAAGATACACCATTAGTCCTTGCCGGCAAACTATGTGACCGAGCAAGATTCTGAACGGTATGCAGAAGATACATTTCTTGATATTTAGGGAAATCTGGTGTTTTCGGCAGGCACCCAACGTCATCCGCAAGTTTGATACATGCGCCTTTACCAGGCCAAAGACAATCAAATCATCAAAATATACTTCTAGGAATTTTTGGATGAATTCCTTAAATATTGTGACAACGACCTGCGAGAAGATAGTAGGGGCATTCTTGAGCCCAAACGGTATGATAGTATATTAAAAATATCCCCACTCAGTGGCGAATGTGTTTTTTCTACGGTCCTCAGGTGTTATTTTGATCTGATGGTATCCTGAAAACCCATCCGTGAAGGATTATGCTTCATTCCCTCCCAAGTTGTCTAAGATTTCATCTGAGAATGGTGTAGGGAATGGATCATGAATGCAGGCATCGTTCAACTTATGCAATTTCGCACAGATCTGAATCTTCCCCTTTGTATTTTTCTCCTGAACCACCATCGGGCTGACCCAGTATGACTTCTCAACAAGTTTGATGATACCTGCAGTGATCATTTTATCGAGTTCTCCGTTGACCTTCTGCTTATACTTTGGATTCAACCCATAGGGTGATTGCTTCATGGGGTGCACATCCGGTTTGAGAGTGATATGCATGACCCCTAAGTCCCCCGTGATCCCCTTTAGATATGAAAACTTTGTTGGTAACAAGTCCTGGTATTCTATGATTAATTCAGCCACTTTTCCTACTGTACCATCATCCCAATATTCCCCAATATTAGCCAACTTAGGGTGCTCTTCCGTCCCAATATTGACTTCTCGCAAGTTGAGAGGCTTAGTGACATCCACCTCCTACAATGGAGGTCCTGCAACGGCGCGATCCCCTTCTGATTTCGGGATAGAGACAGATCGCGGGTCATCTTCACCTTCTTCCCTTGCCAAGTTGCATCAGTTGACAATATCCTACATATTTGTTTCCCATGTTGGCACCTAGAATACTACAGAGGGTCCGAACTTGCCAAACAAAAATGTATCTATATACTATAGAGCTTCATCAAGTGCCTTTGAACCCCCTATCAGTCTGAATGTTCCTATGAAGTCATCCTTCAGATTTTCCCTATGGCGGGTGAGTTGATGGGGCTCCATGTCCAGGTACCATGCAGTGGGGATTGGACCCAACGTATGAATGAACAAGTGGATCCACACTTTTGTAGTTCGGTCGCCCCACATCTTTGTCCATGCAACCAAGTGCTCATGTGGATCCCCTAGTCCAAGGAACATCATGACCTGTATCTCCGTTGGAGATTCAAATCGTAGGAGAATCATGTCCTGACAACCCTCCCAGTCCTAGAACGCCCCCTTATGTGTATCCCACCATCGTGCAAGTGTTACATGCATAGCTAGATTAAGGTCCCATAACCTTCGTTCTCTGGGAACCTCAGCTTCGAATGTTCGCAAAAATTCCTTAATATTACTAGAACCATCGAAATAGGGTAGGTCTCTTACCTCTGAGGAAATGGAGTGAAATTCCTTTGAGATCCGAAGACATTGCAGCGTAAAGACATCATGTAACTGATTTTTCCAGTTCTCCATCTCCCCGTCGAAGTTAGAGAAGCATTCACTATTCTTTTCCCAGTAGAGTACACCATTCTCCGTAGGGTTGATCCAATCTTCATCCCACACATTCAACTTATAAATTTGATCTATATCTTCTTCTTTACACACCGACTCAATATATCATTTGCATTCCACAAGATCTAATTTTATTATCACCCTTGTACCGTTATTTTCAAACACCATGCTTCTCTTCTTCAAATTAATGATGCCGTCCATAACTATGGCCCATTATAACCCTAGGAGCGCAGGGTAGGGGTTTTCATCTTCTACAATCTGAATTACTTCAAAATCAGCCCTGACCGTGACCCTTGCGATATCTACCATGATCTTTGACAGTCTCCCCAAGGGTATGGTCTTCTGCTGATTGGTCGTACACAGCTGGATAATGGACCACTCCAACTTAGGTTCTCCCATCTGTTGCCACATTTTTTTTTGTAGTACATTCACATCTGATCAAGGTACAAAATAACCTGATCCATTTCATAGTCACCAATCTGTGTTGTCAACCACATCTCCCTACCGGCGCATTTCTTGTATATTTTGTGCAAATCCTTCATTTTTGGGGCTAGGTTAGGCCACGTTGCGCAGATATCTATTAATTCCTAAATATACTCCACAACCTTTTGGTTTCACAGCAGCTTCATACATACCTGCAAAAATGGTTTGACCTCCTCATCTTCCTTGAGGTTTGCAGGTGCTTGAGAAGTAGATGCCTCTACCTCAGCAAAGTCTTTGTGAGCTACGAAAATTGTTTCTTTTTCCTTTTTTAGATCCAAACCTTCCTATTTGATAACTTCTTGTTGGATTAGAGGTTCAATCGCAGCCGTTTCCCCATATCCCCCAGTGGCCATCCCACTGCGTGTTATGACATTCACACTTGCATCTTTTCCTCGTAGTTCAACCTTAACCCTTTGCACATTTTATGTAGGTTTTGGCTGCTTCTTCGGCATTTTTGCTATTAATATTGGACATTCTTCAATCGCATGGTCCAACTATCTGCAATACCAATAGGACTGCCTCGTAGGGTTTGCACAGTCCCTTGTAAAGTGTCCTACTTCTCCACAGTTATAACAGATTAGTTGCCCTCACCCCCAAGCGCTACCACCTCTTCCTCCTCCCTTGCCCCTGGCTGGGGAACCACATGAGAGGGATATTGGCAAGGACGGATCTGACTATACCCTATACATATTCCCTCGATCAATCATCAAATCATATGTCCAGAAGTCTTGTTCATCATTTCCTATAGACCTGCAGAACCTACACCATTGTTGATTTACCTCTCGGATATACATGACAAGGCGGGGGTAGTTTTTTGTGTCGTGCAGCCCCGCAATGCGACAATCATCGCACCATAGTGTCAACCAACTTGACCCTACAGTTTCCCTAGGGAGCAGCGGGCTAGGTCCCCCGGCCTGCATATATTCTGCTAACAGAGGACAATTGTCCTTAGTGTGACCATTCGTCCTGCATCGTATGCACTATCTTTCAGGGCTAGCCTCTGCTCCTCACTCCTTTCGCAGATTATGGATCTCCATGTGCATGGCCTCCAATTTTCCTTGAATCTGTTGGACACCCAGCTGGGTATCATCTATGGGTGTAGCTTCTAACTTCATAGCGACCCCCAAGGCTTTTTCCTATGATTTGAAAGTTTGGTGACCCATAGGTATGCGTAGGTGAGGCAACAACATAGCGATGAACAATTCCGTGTGTTGTCTGTCATCATACTGAAATCCTCCTCTGATCACCTTCTTCAGTCACTTATCGGCCTCCCACACAGACTCAGAAGGCCCTTGCTTGAAATCCTTTAGGTCCACCACTATTTGTGAGTAGGACTTAGGCTTCTTGAACTGTTTTTTAAATGCATGCTTAATCTATTCAATAGTTGTGTTCACATGCTGGCAGATGTATCCCATGTACCAGTCCAAAGCTCTTCCTTCAAAGGAAAGGGAAAATTGTTCCCTTTTCACCACATCATTAGCTATGTTCTGCGTAGTCCATACGGATCCTGCGACAGACTAGAACTGATCCATGTCTTCATCTCCCACACCCTTAAAGGTAGGTACTTCATGTGCGCATCCATGCCATCTTTTGGTTGTGGCAGAGGTGTAGGTGAGTTCTTTCCCCTATGTTGGTTTGAAAGTGGTGTGGCTGGAGGACTCTGCACAACCGCTTCTCTTACTGCACAACATCATATCTTTCAGCAATACTTCACATATATTACTTATCAAAATCCTCTTACATTCCCCGAATACCACCTGCACACACAGATATTAGGGTCTAAACACAATAGGATAGAGGATCTCTACGCACATAGCTAGTAGGAGTCCTAACCAAACAACCCAACCCAAGATCTAGCAATTTGTATTTCGCATCAATCTCTATTCATTCTCTCCCTATCGACTCAAAAAGGTTCAACTATTTATACTACTTTAGCCTATGCATCCAATTGCCCACAAACCATATTTTGTGGACTCTTGGTCTACCCTTGACCTGCTGACAATGCATTAGGGGTTTTGACCCACCCCAAAACCCCTGCGTTAGACTAAATATAATAAAAAATATACAAAATGGACCAAATTCGCAGCTTTGCAGGAGACCATGTTCCAACAGTACCCTTGCGATGTTTATTGACTATAGATAGCTAAATAAGTTAAATATAAAAAACTGATGCCCCCTACCACGAATTGCTGAATTTTTTTACCAAGTGAGGGGAGCTACTGTCTTTTCCAATATTGACCTATGAACTGGTTATCACCAACTTTGCATAAAAGATGAATATATTCATAAGGAAACTTTCAAGACCCGATATGAGCATTATGAGTTTTTTGTGTTACCTTTCGATCTCAGTCATGCCCCTACTACCTTCATGTGCCTCATGAATAGTGTCCTTTGCAAATATCTCGATAAATTTTTGCTAATTTTCAGAGATGACATCCTGGTGTATTCTAAGAATGAATAATCACACCATGAACAACTCATGCTTGTACTAGAAACTCTAGGGGAACACAAGTTGTATGAAAAACTCAGTAAGTGTGAGTTTTATAAGCCAAGGATTCAATACTTGGGGCATATTATCTCCAAGGAAGGGTTGGAAGTAGATCTGGAGAAGGTGCAAGCAATTTTAAATCGGTTGGCACCCAATGATGTATCAGCAATTTGTTCATTCAAGGGGATTTTCAGGTATTACCACAAATTTGTGGAACATTTTTCCACATTATTTTACCCCACTACCTCCCTTTATAAAAAGGGGGTAAAATTTCAATGGACATCCAAGTTTCGGGAAATATTTGATAAGCTGAAACATAAATTGACAATAAACGCTATCCTAAAAACTACAGATCTAGCCAAAGAATTTATGGTGTTGACTGATGCCTGTATATAAGAATTGAGAGGAATATTTTTTGGGTCTCGTAATTGTCACATTTTTATCATGTTTATCCTCGCCATTACTCACATTCCATCACCTCATTTAACCATTCATCATACCATTTTCAATGGTTCACCTCACTATTTTCCAGTTTATTTATTTTTAATATTATAAGAGAATGTATGATTAACTATTGGAAAATTAACATATTTCATTAATATCTCAAATGTGGATGAGCTTTGTAATGTGTGATTATTTGAAAGGATTATTCAAAAACCTTCTGGAATATTTCCTCCACCATTTCAAGAATTCAAATGATAAGTGTTCAATCTTATTACAAGGAGAACATCATGGATATTTCAAGGAGAAGATCATGGATATTCCATGAGAATATCATGGAGATTTGGATAACATATCTAATCCAAGATTTGTGATAGATGAGTGAGGATTAGAAGGGATCATATTTTGTAATTATAGGGATATTGGTTGGGAGAAAAGTGGATTTGTAATTATGATTTTCTTATCTTGTTTTCAAAGAACTCATGTATAAAAAGAGTTCTCTCTCTTCATTTAAAAATGTAATGTAGGACATAAGAAATATATGATAGAGATATGATAGAGAGGAGAATTAGATTGTAGAATAAGTTTTGGTTTTGTAATCTTTCATTTTTTTTCTTCATCACTAATATATGTTAACACAAGGTTATTCTTCACATGTTGTTTTTCTCTTATACAATTGCACATTTCCAGTTTCTGATATGATGCGGTGGTAATGTTGTTGGAGTGGAATTGTTGAGGAAGGACGATCATGTTTTCCTAAGTTAGGAGCCTCTTCTCTTGCTTTCTACACATCACAAACTGCTTCTCTTTAGTCTCTCTTCTTAAGGACAGTCATTTTGGGAAGGACGACCGGGTTCTAATAAGTTAGGAGCCTCTTTCATCATTTACTGCATCTTGAATCAGAGATGAAAGAATTAGGCTAGGATAATTTAACCTCAGTCCTGCATTTCTAGTTCATGTGCTTTGTAAGTCTACGAAACCCTCATATTGATAATTTATGTTAGGGAAATTATTTGACAACAATAGTTTCACCCAACATTTTTGGCGTCATTGCTAGGGAAGCATGATGGATTAAGGTATAGGTTACTTTTCCTACAAGTGTGAATTTCAATTTCAACAAGATTGTTTAATTTATGCAAGTTTTTGTGAGAGAGCATTTGATTTATGCGACTGTGAAGAGTGATTTTTAGTGTTTTTAAAATGATTTAACAATGAGTATAATTTTGGAAAAACTCACTCAAACCCTAGTAGAAGTTGGGATCTTCTCCTCCTATGAAAAGAAGATCTTGATAGCTGCGAAAAGCTTAACTACTCCTCCAAAAGAGAATGAATCTACATATGAAAAATCTTGTACATTTGATGAAAAACAATTATAAAAGTAGGAGATTGAGGACAAAAATGAGGAGAAGCAACATGATCTAAAGGAGGAAAATAACGCATACGAAAAGCTTATTGAAGAATGGTTCCAAGCGAGTATGAGTTTAGATCAGTCGTTTTGTTTTTATTTAGTTAAATCAAAGTTACAACAAGTAAGTTGAGTTACTTTTGTACATTTCCATTTTTCATGTGCGCAATTGACAATGAATATATTTTTATTACTGTTGTGTGCATGGTTACACTGGAAGTTTGATTACACATAACGATTTTTAATATTCAATTAAAGTAGAGTAGGTAGGACAAAGAAAAGGTCTCTAATAATTTTCAGGAATTATTTTTTTATATTATTAAATTCTTTTAGTTTTTTATTTCAATTTTTCTAATTTCATTTCTTTTAATAAAACAAATTAAAAAATAAAAAATAAAATTGTTAAAAATCATTTGTATTTTCTTTTTAATTTCTTTTGAAATAAAAAAAATAATAATAATAATTTAATTGTAGGAATAAAAAATTTTGATTTTTTTTTTTTAATTTTTAATTTTATTTTCAAATAAAATTTAAAAAAAATTTTAAAAAAAATTAAAAAAAAAAAAAATATATATATATATATATATATATATATATATATATATATATATATATATATATATATTTGGCTTAGCTTAGCTACGTGGCTTGGCTACGACAAATTGGCATAGATTAAAACTTATTCTACTCAACGGAGGTCATACTAGTCACAAAAATTCACTCCTTTTCCATGCGACATGACAAATGTGTTCAATGAAAAGGGAATCCCAAAGCGAAGGTTTCTTGGCTTGTTCGTCGGTTTCCTTCTAGCTTTGTGAGATCCAAAACCTTTGGTTCATTTCACCTTAGTGAGTGGTTCAAGATCAAGCCCTGCCATTATATGCTATTCACTAAGAAGTATTGATGAAGAATTAAGGTTAGCGGGAAGGATACTTTTTTTCGATGATGATGGTTGTTATGAAACCAACTCCAAAAATAGAAGAAAAGAGAGATCAACGTCTTATAAATAAGCCACTTCGAGGGGGAAACCTCTAATACATTACATGAATGAACAATTCTTGGATGATACAAATGAAAAATCCTCCTTCTATATATAGGGATCCATGGGGTCACAATATAATCCTAGCCAACCTAACAATAATAATGTAAGGGAACAATAATAGCAATATGGGGGTTATAGGGGTACAAAAATAATAATAAGGGGGCCACACTAATAACAATAAGGGACTACACTAGTAATACGGGGACCTAACATGACCCTGTACTTCAAAAAAGTGTTGTCCTCAACGCTTGAGTAGCTCTGGATGCTTTTGTATAAAATTCTCATCCTCCCATGTAGAATCTTCCGTGGGTAAGTTCTTCCACTTGATGAGATACTCTGAAATTGATCGATTTCGTAGTTGTCAATTTCTTGTTTTCGTGACTGTTTTAGGTTCCCATATGATTTTTCCTTCCTCATCAAGTTCTGGAAATATTGTTTGAACTAGAATTTTGTCACCTATAACTTTATTTAAGCATGAAACATGGAAAATTGGATGCACTCGCAAAGAATCTAGAAGCTCCAATTTGTATGCCATAGTACCAATATTTTGCAACACCTTGTAATGACCATAGTATTTTGGTGATAATTTATTATCCTTCTTAGCTTTCTTGAGGTACATTTGTTTGTATGGTTGTAGCCGCAAAAATACCCAGTCTCCTACATCAAAACTTCTCTCGCTGCGATGTTGATCTGCCTGTTGTTTCATTCAATTTTGTGCCAAATTGAGGTTATTCTTTAAGAGTTGGAAAACTTGTTGTTGATGCTCGATGTGATCTTCCACTCCTTGCACCTTAGAATTTTATCTTAAAGATGATGTGATGGACGGTGGATGATATCCATAAATTTCCATAAATGGGGTCATTTTTGCTGCAGTATTGAAGGAAGTTTTATACCACCATTTAGCTATAGGTAACCACTTGACCCTTTATGTTTTTTTATTAAATACAAAACAACAAAGATATCCTTCCAAAAATTTGTTCACTATCTCAGTTTGATCATCAGATTGAGGATGATAAGATGAACTACAAACTAGTTTAATACCCAAACAAGAAAAATAATTTCGTCCAAAAATTTCCAGTAAAAATGGGATCTCTGTCGCTTACCATAATATTTGGGTTTCCCTGTAGATTTTTAATTGTTTCCGTAAATGCAGTAGCAATTTTACTTGCTTTAAATGGATGAGACAATGCACAAAAGTCTGCATACTTGGTAATTCCATCAACTACTACCATGATGAGACTCTTTCCTTTGGACTTAGGTAAACCTGCGATAAAATCCATTTAAATATCCTCCCAACGTTAACTTGGAATGGAGAAAGGTTGTATAAGACCTAGGGTATTAATTGTCTCAACTTTATTTTGCTGGAAAACCAAACATTCTAACACAAACTTTTGAATATCATATTTAAGGCCATCCCAAAAAAAATATTTCTTCTCCCTATGGCAAGTTTTTAAAAATCCTGAGTGTCCTCCTAAAGGAGAAGTGTGCAATTCTAAAATAATCTTTTGTTTTAGTTGGGAATTCTTACAAATATATAAGAAATCTTTGTACCATAAGGAATAATTTTTCAAACTAAATGTATCATATGTACTAGGATCTTGCTTAAAATTTTGAATGAGTGTCCACACTTCTTATTCCTTCTTCCATTCATCCCTTGCTTCGGTTATCCAATCTGGTTGGATAATAATAATAGCACAAGGCAATGCTTCCACCTCTTCATCCTTTCTTAAGAGTGCATCTGCAACAACATCTAGCTTCCCTTTTTTGTAGATGATTTCAAAGTCATAACCCAACATATTTGTGACCCATTTTTGCTACTCTTCTGAAGATATTATTTCTTCCAAAAAGTGTTTAAGACTATCATGATTATTTTTTACCTTGAAGTGCCTTCCCATTAGGTAAGGTCAAAATTTCTTTAGTGCATGTAGTATTGCTAACATTTCCTTCTCATAAATAGCTTTCTGCAAATCCTTTCCATTGATTGGACGACTTTCAAAAGCAATGGTTGTTCCTTCTTTCATTAAAATACATTGATTCCATATCCTGAGGCATCATATTCCACAATAAAGGTTTTTGTGAAGTCTAGCATAGCTAAGACCGGTGCTAGGCACATTTCCTATTTAAGATGTTCAAAGGCCTTAGTTGCTTCAGGAGTCCATGAAAATGCATCTTTCTTCAATAATGTTTTTAGAGGTGCTACTATTCTCTCATAATTCTTAACAAACTTGTGATAATACCTTGTGAACCCAAGAAATTCTCGCAACTGCTTTATGGTTGTGGGGACTTTACATTCCTTAATGGATTCAATTTCATTAGGGTCTACCTTAACACCCTCGTGAGATACAATATGACCCAGATATTCCACCTCTTGTACTCCAAAGAAACATTTGGATGTTTTTTCATATAATTGTTTCTCTTCCAATATTTTGAGCACCCTGTCAACATGTTGAACATGATCCTTCCATGACCTGTTGTAGATTAGTATGTCATCAAAAAATACTAGCACAAATTTTCTAAGGAAGGGTTTGAAAATGGAATTCATCAAACCTTGAAATGTAGAAGGTGCATTGGTAAGGCCAAAAGGCATGACCAAAAATTCATAATGGCCCTCATGAGTTCGAAATGTTGTTTTCAGAATATCTCCAGTCTTCATTCTAATTTGATGATATCCTGAATGAAGATCCAACTTGGTAAAATAAATTGCGCCATGTAAGTCATCCAATAATTCATCAATCACAGGAATGGAAAATTTTATCTTTAATAGTGATCTTAGCTCGGCTACCTGGCTTGGATATGACAACTTGGGATGGATTAAAACTTATTCTACTCAAGAAAGGTCATACTAATTGCAACAACTCACTCCTTTTCCATGTGACATGATAGATACGTTCAATGAAAATGGAATTCCAAAGCGAATGTTTCTTGGCTTGTTCATCGGTTTCCTTCCAAATTTGTGAGATCCAAACCCTTTGGTTCATTTCACCTTAGTGAGTGGTTCAAGATCATGCCCTGCCATCAGATGTTATTCACCAGGAAGTATTGATGAAGAATTAAGGCTAGCTAGAAGGATATTTTGTTTTCAATGATGGTGGTTGTTATGAAACGAGCTCCAAAAATAGAAGAAGAGAGAGATCAACGTCTTATAAATCAGCCACTTCGAGGGGGCAACCTCCAATACATTGCATAAATGAACAATTCTTGGATGATACAAATGCCAAAACCTCCATCTATATACAGGGGTCCCTGTGGTCACAATATAATCCTAGCCGACCTAACAATAATAATGTAAGTGCACAATAATAACAATATGTGGGTTACAGGGGTGAAACAATAACAATAAGGGGGCCACACTAATAACAATAAGGGACTGAAATAGTAATACAGGGACCTAACATGCCCCTCTCCTTCAAAAAAGTGTTTTCCTCAATGCTTTAGTAGCTCTGGATGCTTTTCTATAAAATTCTCATCCTCCGATGTAGAATCTTCAATGGGTAAGTTCTTCCACTTGATGAGATACTCTGAAATTGATCGATTTCGTAGCTGTCGAGTTCTTGTTTCCGTGACTGTTTCAGGTTCCAATATGACTTTTCCTTCCTCATGGAGTTCTGGAAATATTGTTTGAACTATAATTTTGTCACCTATAACCTTATTTAAGAATGAAACATGGAAAACTAGATGCACTCATAAAGAAGCAAGAATCTCCAATTTGTATGCCATAGTACCAATATTTTGCAACACCTTGTAAGGACCATAGTATTTTGGCGATAGTTTATTATCCTTATTAGCTTGCTTGAGGGACATTTGTTTGTATTGTTGTAGCCGTAAAAATACCCAGTCTCCTACATCAAAAATTCTCTTGCTACGATGTTTATCTGCATGTTGTTTCATTCGATTTTGTGTCAAATTGAGGTTATCCTTTAAGAATTGAAGAACTTGATGTTGATGCTCAATGTGATCTTCCATTTCTTGCACCTTAGAATTTTCTCTTAAATATGATGTGATGGATGGTGGATGATATCCATAAATTTCCATAAATGGGGTCATTTCTGCTGCAGTATTGAATGAAGTGTTATACCACAATTCAGCTAGAGGTAAACACTTGACCCATTGTGTTTTTTATCAGATACAAAAAAACGAAGATATCCTCCCAAACATTTGTTCAGTATCTCAGTTTGACCATCAGATTGAGGATGATAAAATGAGCTATGAGCTAGTTGAGTACCCAAACAAGAAAATAATTTCATCCAAAATTTTCCAATAAAAATGGGATCTCTATCGCTTACCATAATCTTTGGGTTTCCATGTATCTTTTGAATTGTTTCTATAAATGCAGTAGCAATTGTACTTTCTTTAAATGGATGAGATAATGCACAAAAGTGTGCATACTTGGTAAGTCTATCAACTACCACCATGATGACACTCTTTCCTTTGGACTTAGGTAAACATGTGATAAAATCCATTGAAATCTCCTCCCAAGATTGAATTGGAAAGGATAAAGGTTGTATAAGACCTCGGGTCTTAAATTGTCTCAACTTTATTTTGCTGGCAAACCAAACATTTTGCCACAAGCTTTTGAATATCAGATTTGAGGCCATCCCAAGAAAATTCTTTCTTCACCTTGTGGTATGTTTTTAAAAATCTTGATTGTCCTCCTAACAAAGAAGTGTGCAATTCCAAAAAATATTGTGTGCTAGTTGGGAATTCTTACAAATATATAAGCAATCTTTGTACCATAAGGAATCATTTTTCCAACTAAATGTATCAGATTTTCTAGGATCTTGCTTCAAATTTTGAATGAGTGTCCACACTTCTTCGTTCTTCTTCCATTCATCCCTTTCTTTGGTTATCCAATCTAGTTTGATAATAGAAATGGCATAAAGCAGTGCTTCCACCTCTTCATCCTTTCTTGAGAGTGCATCTGCAACAAAATTTATATTCCTTTTTTTGTATATGATTTCAAATTCATAACCCAACATATTTAGGACCCATTTTTGCTTCTCTTCTGAAGATAGAATTTCTTCCAAAAAGTGTTTAAGACTATCATGATCAGTTTTTATCTTGAAGTGCCTTACCATTAGGTAAGGTCAAAATTTATTTAGTGCATGTAGTATTGCCAATTTTTCCTTCTCATAAATAGCTTTTCGCAAATACTTTTTGTTGATTGGATGACTTTCAAAAGTAATGGGTGTTCCTTCTTCCATTAAAACAGCACCAATTCCATTTCCTAAGGCATCACATTCCACAATAATTTTTTTTGTGAATTCTGGTGTAGCTAAGATCGGTGCTAGGCACATTGCCTCTTTAAGATGTTAAAAGGCCTCAGTTGCTTCAAGAGTCCATAAAAATCCATCTTTCTTCAATAATGTTGTTAGAGGTGTTGTTATTCTCCCATAATTCTTAACAAACTTGCGATCATACCCTGTTAACCCAAGAAATCCTTGCAACTGCTTTATGGTTGTGGGGAATTTCCATTCCTTAATGGCTTTAATTTCATTAGGGTCTACCTTAACACCCTCGTGAGAGACAATATGACCCAGATATTCCACCTCTTGTACTCCAAAGAAACATTTGGATGTTTTTTCACATAATTGTTTCTCCTCCAATAGTTTGAGCACCCTATCAAAATGTTGAACATGATCCTTCTAGGACCTATTGTAGATTAGTATGTCATCAAAAAATAATAGCACAAATTTTCTAAGGAAGGGTTTGAAAATGGAATTCATCAAACCTTGAAATGTAGAAGGTGCATTGGTAATGCCAAAAGGCATGACCAAAAATTCATAATGATCCTCATGAGTTCAAAATGTTGTTTTCAGAATATCTTCAGTCTTCATTATAATTTGATGATGTCCTGAACGAAGTTCCAACTTGGTAAAATAAATTGTGTCATGTAATTCATCCAATAATTCATCAATCACATGAATGGGAAATTTATCTTTAATAGTAAGCTTAGCTCGACTACCTAGCTTGGCTATTGTTATCACAAAATCAGACCTGATAGGTTTCCAATCAAATCAATCTCATGTAACTATTTCAAACCAATATTTTGATTGAGGCTTATCCTCCTCAACCTCAGAGGGCTCTCTCAAGGATTAATGATTTATGATAGAAATATAGATGGCTAACTCTATGTGGGGTAATAAGCAGATAAATGATAGATATTGGTTGTAAATCACATTAGCAAGTGCACATTGGGATTATGGAGTAAAAATAGCTTCAGTAAAACCAAAAAATCTACTTAGCATGGAAGTCAAGGCATATCAGAGTTCTAGTCAAGAGATATACATGTGAACCTGTAAAACACATAGTTAGTTTGTCTATGAAGGAATTCAGAGCCTCAATGATGAATTCTGAGTAACATATATGCAAACACCACTTGTAATATTCAAAATTAGCAGCAGCGAGTTGGTAATATTAATTTTATCCAGTTTTTCTCTTTTGAAGTTAATTCAGTTAATAAAGCGGGTGATGAGACACACAACCTACACTTAGGAAATAAACATTCCCTAAAGTCACTTGAGCATATAATTATTTCGCAGCGTGGGGCCCAGGATGAAGAAGTGGCAACGTGAGGGAAGTGGTAGCATGAGCAACGTGGGGCCCAGGATGACAAAGTGGCAACGTGAGGGAAGTGGTAGCATGAGCAACGGTGGCCCATGAAAATGTAGAGAGATAGGGACAGTGTGGGCAAAGAGGGACAACGTAGTTTGGTGGGGCTCGGGTTAGAGCAAGGCTCTCAAAGCATAAAAAGGGGAAGAGGCCCCTCATTTCTCTCATTCTGATTATGCATATATTTTATTTGTCTTTTGACATTGAGCACGCTTTTGCTGTTGAGAAAAGTCTGCAAGTGTTGTTAAGCACATCGAGTGCCTTCGCTCATAGATTCCAACCTTAGCCCCAGGGGACTTCGAGTACCTTCTCGGGTGAGGAGTTTCATCCATGTTTTTCAGGAGAGAGTTGCAGCTACCACAAGAGGAGCATCCACTCAGAGAGACAGTGATGTCAGTGAGAGGGAGCATGCATTCTTGAGGGGAGGTGGTTATGGATTAGGGATTTTTTGGTGGATTCAGCCTCGAATAGTGGGTAAGGAACCAAATATTCCATACTCCAGAATTTTTGTGGAGTCAGGGGCCATTATTTGGTGCAGATATTTTAGAGCCAGCGTCCCTCCTTGAGGAATAGCATAGTGCCTCAAGGGAGCCATTTTCGGGGGTCAGCCATTTCTGAAATGCTTTCTGGGTTTTTCTGGGTTTGGGGAGTAGAGGCCATTCCCACATTTTCATAATTTTCTGAGGTGGGGAGCAGCCCCAAAGATTCGGCTTATTCCAGCAGTAACAATAGCATGGCAGCAGCACTAGCAGCTTCGAGATTACGCTGTCATTTAGGGAGAAGCCATTCCATGATATATTCTCAGAGTATTTCTATGCTTGCCTAGTGCAAACCAAGGTGCCATCATTCCGATCACCTTTTTACTCATTTTATCTTTCAGTATTTAATAAAATGGATCAACGTTCTCCATATTGTGTTTTGTTCATGTGATGTCTCTCTAGTTGCTGCAGTTCTTGTTTATGTGCTTTATATTGTTGCTTATTTATATCTGGAATATTATAGTGGTATCAAAGCTTCATTCTTGGCTTAGTCGTGGGGATATGTTTCTATGAACAAAGAGGGTAGGCATAATCTTACCTACCAAAGGCAGTATAGGTGGCAAATATGGGCGAGTCAAAGAGAAAATGGGAAGCAACATTTAGTAACATTTTTAAGGCCCTAAATGATTTAGCTAAAGGACAGAAGGGAATGTTGGAAATACTCAAACAACAAAACAGAATGAGAGCATCCATTAGGAATCCCTAGTTGGGGAGACTTTGGGGGTTTCACAACAGTGTGACCACCCTTTACCAGCCACTCACCTACCAGCCTTCAGTAGGCCAACTATGATCATGATGCCTACATTCTTACCTCCAGTACCAAGTGAGAAAGGTAGGTGGTGTTGTGGATCAGTATCTACCTTTCTTTATATATTTCATTTTTGAAATTTTGAAAAATAAAATTAAAAAGATATATATAAGAATCTGAAAATATGCTATAGTATAAAGTTTTTATACTTTAGTATAAAAAAAGGGGGAATGCAATATATTTTCATTTATACTTTGATACATGGAGCGGGCGGTTGATATGTTTGTATTAAAGTTAAAGCTCGAGCAACTTCCGGAGCGGAAGTCACAATCACGTAAAGAAACATTTGGATATGAAATTGCGGGGGGTCAATTAGCCCGTCGGTTATCAAAACCCGACCCCCCGCAGTTGACTAGTCAGATCTCTAAAAACTGACGATCGACGGTCTTGATTGATTGCGGGGGGTATGGGTAGGAATTTTCCGCCGTACTCACAGACCCCCCGCATTACGTCATCCGTCGAGGTGGCAAGCACGCTGTCATTCATTGTTCACTGTTTATCCGCGTCACCCGTGCATTTATTATGATTCTCGCAATCTATAAAAAGGGTTTTTCCGTCTTGTTATGATTTGTTTGTGTATGTTAGCCCTGTTTAAACCCGCGTCCCGCCACCTTTTCTCTACTCGCTGTTTTGAATTGTGTTCAAATTCCTGTCAATCATGGCCAAGCGAACTTCACTGTCTAGTTTGTCAAATTTGAGCCCTCTCCTAGATAGTGAGAAAGATGTCCGTGATACTGCGTCTTCCGTAAATCATCCTCACTTGAATTATCAAGTAACCTTGAACATTGAGAAGTCACCTGTGTTTTCTGCTATGCAAAGTTCGGGAGTGTTGTTCGCATGTATTCCAAAAACTCATGTCTTTCCTGAATTTATTTCTTGGTTAGTTTCGTCAATGTACCCCGGCAAGTGTTTTGTTATGGATTCCCAAGGGGAAAATATTTTGCAGGTTTCAACTCAATTAATGCGTCAGGAATTATGTTTTCCAGAAAATGATTCCCCTTTACAGTTCTCTGAAGATTCGTTGATACAGTATTTCGAGGAGCTTTCAAATGAGGAGTTTAATTGCTACATGTCGTTTTTGCTATCAAGTCCAGAGAAGACTCAATTTGAATCAGGAAAGTTCAGTCTGGAGGTATTTAATGTTCAATACAGACCAGTTCTCAGCTGTATCATGGAGATTTTGGGGAGAGATGATGATCGCGAAATTGACAAGGCAGCCCTGGGGATGTTTGCTCTCATGATGAAACCGGGGGTGGTGCTGGATATCCCATCCTTTTGGCAAGAAGTGGTAAATTCTCAATTGATTGCTTATCCTTTAACAGGTTATTTCAGATTTCCCTCTCTGGTAGTCTACTTGTTTTTATATCAGAACGTTGAAGAATTCATGACTGCTGGTTTGAATATAATGGATAGTAATAAAAATAAACAGTCAGTTTTGTTTTGGACCGATATGGTCAGGAAAGAAGAGAACGAAGCCCGTCTATTTGAATTTGTGGACCATTTCATGACCACTGCTTATAAAATTCTTAATGGAACTCTACCTCCATGCTTCCTGCCAAAGGCCCAGGAGTTCTTGCAATTAGGACCTAGTTGTAAGTACGGAGACTGGTTTGTTTTTGAAGATTATTCTGAAATAAGGTTATATGGAGTCAGTATTGAGCCTTATAGGCTTCCAACATTTGTTCCCATGCGACTGTTTGCCTTGGAATTTATTAGGCAAAGTCTTAATGTGGATCAAGTTCATTTTCTTCCTATGAAGAAAGGATTAATGTACAAGTTGCCTATGAGTGTAGGTCCTTTTGTTGTTAACACTAGGCAAGCTTTTGAGGAGGTATCAAAGATGTTGGAAGGAACAAAGTTGCTATTGGGAGAGAAATGGGCCTATGACCCACATGGGATTATTTCACAAAGAAGGGTCGAGAATGGGTATGCTGCTTTTACTCATGTGAGTAAACCGGATTTAGAGAAGTTGGCTAATCCAGGAGGGCCAAGTTCATCACGGATCAATATTCAAACACCTGCAATATTGGAGAAGATGGGCAAGAGAGGAAGAGATGACATTATTGAGATTGATGAGGAGGAACCTCGAGAGGAGAAAAGGACGAAATTAGCAGAAGACCACTCCTCCAATTCACCTGGTTTTACTCTCCAGGTCAGTGAAGAACAGGGTGGCCCGTCATCTCCGAGCAGACCAGAATTTCATTTGGAAAAGGCTCCTTCCATGAAGAAAGTATTCTCACAGATTGAAGAAAAGAACCAGAGAATAAGCGCCAATATAGAGACACAAGCAGAGCACCATATACCTGCTGATCAAACAAGACTATTGATTGTAATGGATCTGGAGAAAGATCAGTTTAAAATGGCGTTGTCGCATCCAACAGGAATGTCTCTGGGACCTACAGGCAGCTTTAAGGATTTGAATATAGTTATGGATGTGAAAAAGATCCCCTTGTGGGACAAGATGAATCTCCACATGCAAACAGGTCAGTTGATTGTCAATGATTTGAGCAAAACCACTGCTACAGCAGCCAAGACTGAAAATATGCTTGCTAAGGTGGTCAAACAATGCAAGATGGAAAAAGCCAATGCAAGAGCATTAACTACTCAGAATGAAGAACTGAAGAAAATTATAATGAAAATTGGGGTTGACCAAACGATAAAAGCGCAATTCAAAAACTGATGAAGAGTGCAGAATCAGAAATATCTTCATTAAGGAAAAAGCTGAAATTGCTAGCTGCAGAGCATTCATTGGCAGCCGAAGTAGCAGAGGTAGAAAAGGAAAAAGAGGAACTACGACAACAGTTGATAAAGAAGGACGAGGAGCTTGATAAGGTAAAGCAGACTGCTATAACCTTACAAAATCAAATCCAGAACCATACTTATACTTTTGATTTTTCTGCAGGTGGAGCCGACCCACAAGCCCAGGTTGTTCAGCTGAACACAGAATTAAAAATGGCAGAGAGAGATTTCAAACAGGCCCAGTCTGAATTGGCCACAGCTCTTAGATTGATGCAGGGATGGGAAGGAAAGGCGAATGAAAACGAGCAGAAGCTACAAAAAGCCGAGGAAGAAATCAAAGAACTCAAGGAGAAATTGAAGGGAAATATTTCCCTTATCAAAGCCAAGGATCTCATCTGGAATGAGATCATTTCTGAAATGCAGGCAAAATGGGACTCCATAAAAGTAATTGCCAGAGAGAAGAACATTGTTGCAGATCACGAAAAAGAGCTGTTATCGGATAAGCAAGCCGCTATCAAAAGATCAAATTGGGCCAAGAAATTCATGAATTTTATTAATGCCAAAACAGATGAAGAGTTGCAAGATATGGGGATACAGGATCGATATTTCTATGCCGAAGAAGTAAACAAAATGATCATTAAAAATGACCTTCTAAAGGCATCAGAGAAGCAGCTACAGGTAATTAAAGAGATGGTTAAGAAATTTGATATTTCATTTGATAAGTTGATAAGAACCGGTTTGCCCTCATGCTGGAAGGAGGGAGGTGAGTTTATGTCCTGGAAGTTTTATGAGGATCAATTGGTATTTGCAAAAAGAAGAGCAGATGGCCGACATGAGAAGACGCAGATACTGAAGGGAGAAACATGATTCAATTTCTTACAAAGACATTTCCTTCTGCTGTGGATGGTGAAAACATTGTTCACAAGTAACCTCACTCACAGTCATATTGTTGCCTTCACAGTAGAATATCATCGTTATAAAAATGCTTCCATAACTCAAGATAAGCTCTAGAAGGAATGTAAGAAATTTTCTATTGACACAGAAGAAGGATTTCCAGCTAAGCAGCCACAAGTAGCCGTTCAGCCGCAAGTCATCATTGAGTCAGCTGCCATTCCAGGAACATCAGTTCCTTTAGATTAGAAGTTATCATCCTTTGTTTTGTTTTAAGTGAAGTTATGCAAATGTAATGAAATGTTTCCGAGGCATGTACCTCCGTTACAAAGAGTAGTTAAGCAGTTATAAGTTAGTTAGAATCAGTTTTATAACTGAAAACCATTTTGGTTCAGATTGTATTTAAAGACATCTTATGGAAGAAAGAAGGTTCCGAGTTTTGAACCTTTGAAGGCTAATTTTGTGCTGAGCAATATTGAATGAATGAAAAAGTTTTGCAAGTTTCCAATATTTCATCTGTGTTGAAGAGTTTTCTTGGTTTTCATTTCATCTCCATATCTGTGAATAAAGTAGAGTGATTAGAGCTGCAGGTTTCTTGATATTTTTATATCTAAGAATTAAACATCCTTAATGGGTGCTCCTCTTCTTTAGCTTATTTGTTTTTTCACTTCTTCAGGATTTTATGATGGCAGTTTCTGTTTAAAGCAGCATGACAAGTTAAAATCCTTTTCCTTTCTTCATCTTCCATTCACTCACTTTAACATAGAAGGAATATGGCATTGCAGAGCTAATAAAGATTTGATATTTGGGAAATATATTACTAACATTTGAAGGGTTAAGAAACAGAGACACATATATATAGTTTCTGACATAATCTTTAATGTCTTGAGCACGGATTCTTGTACATAGCCAAGAATTGTTTCTCAAGGAACAACAGGTGGCATGATCATATACCCTTGGGAGATTATGTCCATGAATGGCAATCCATGGGGGGAAACTTCAGAGCGGGTTTTCCCTTAAGATATTACTGCCAGCTCATGCAGGACAAATAAGGAAGGAATAGTGGGGGGTCTATCACACAGATTTTAGAGCTGTAGCGTGCCACTGGGAGGGCAACTTTTCCCATGTATGATGGATCCACTGATTGCACAGTCCAGGATCTAGTGGAAAAACTAGATACCCCTTTCTAGCTTAACTGAATAATAGAGGGGGAAGCCATCAAAATGGCTACCTCACACTTGGAGGAGGAGGGTACACAGGATCATGGGGAGCATGTGGATACACCCAGTATGATGCAGGGGTCACCTGTGTTGGAGACTTCATTGACCATATCGGTTGACATCTTAGTAGAGAGAGTAGAGCTTACCCCAGTAGTGCCATCCATTGAGGTGATGACCGGGGCAATGTCCAAGTCTTCGGGTGGTAGCAGTGCACGAAATATGGGTGAGGTGCCAGGAGATGTATCCACCTTTGATGAGGCACTAGGAGATATAGAGGTAGTGGATAATGGTCACACACAACCGTGTCATCAGCTTCGAGCCGACCTTCTAGTTTTGAAAGGGAAGGCCACATCAGTACGAGAGGATATTTTGTTACAGAACGAGGAGCTAGAAGGCATGAGAGTGGTTTGTACTGAGTCAGCAGCCAAGTTGGCACACATTGGGGAATGACTGGATTCCCTAATGATATAGGTAGAGGGCACATTGGAGTGTTAGAGCAGCCCCCTTCAGGTAGCATATATGGGGCTAGCAGCATTTTTGGGTCACCTCTTTCCATTGGAGAAAGAGAGGCAGAGCCACCTATTCAGATCTCATACGTTGACTTGGTTAGCGGTATGAGACGATTGGAGTTGCAAAGGGTGCAGCATCCACATGTTGAGGTTGGATGGCGAGAGATTTTGAGTTGGTACCCGATGGAGTGGGCTATCGAGATAGTGGTGGACCGAGTCGTCGTTTAGAAGGAGTTTCCAGGTGTTGGGAATACAGGAACCCCAAACTAGCATTGGCATCTAGGTGGGACTACCTGTTGTTTCCCAGGCAGGTTGGTTGACTATGTCTTGGAGGGTACAGTTGGCCTAGTAGTTGAGCATGCACATTCACTAGGGGAGTTTCGGTCAGCTCCAGTGGCCAAATAATTTATGGGCAGACTCCCTAGGTTGTCTTGGTATGACACTTATACGCGAGGTCACAGGGTGATCAACATAACTTGGCAGGAGCTTGTCGGAGGAGGTGGCATTGGCAGGCCACCAAATGTTGCCTTGTATGGAGCCAAGGATTCTTCACCTTTGTGTGGGGCACAAAGGTCACAACAGAGCTGAGTAGTGGTGGTATCAATAATGACACATAGGGAGATTCACTTCTTGGACCCCTCAGGGAGGGTTTGGAGTGATGATCCATTCGTCGGTGTGTATAACGATCTGACGATGGAGGTGATGATACCAATTGGGGGTGGTCTGACATGTACAGACACAACTCTAGGCCATCACATCCAAGGATGTGTGGGAGCATCTAGCATTGAGTAGTGGATTACCGGTGGACATGGAGTTGCATGGTGGTGTACCATAGAGTGTGGGACTGCATTGTGGAGTAGGAGTTTCCTACATCACATTGAGAACACGCGAGGAGTGACAGATGCCTTGACACAGATAAGGCACGAGATGGTATAGGGTGGTACGGCATTAGTAGGGGGTATCCAGCAGTGTACAGGGGTATGCCTCAGTGTGCAGTGGCATGTTGAGGAGTACATGTATGATCAGTGGCATGCGAGGGCGTATAGTGCTGCATAGCATGGTCTTAGAGTATTGCCTCTAGGGATACTCATGGGCAGGGACACTGGGCTTACCTTTGGGGGTAGTTCACGCAGGATCGATGGGGAGACATATGATCGGTACTTGACGGTATCTATGGGGAGTCACACACCTGACCCTCTTCTACATCACTCACGGGCATAGTTGATTTTGTTGTTGTCCTTTGGCACTTTGGGCATGAGCAGCGGGGTACGTGAGGCTCACCCAAGATATTTGGATGACACTCATCACACTAGGGGAGAGACTTCTCAACAGTGGCACTGGGTCAGTGCACTAGTTGACAACCACAGATTATGGGATGAGATGATCCTTTGCAGGGGTGGAACATTAGTCATCGTTAAGCCTATGCTTGGGGAGCATGTCATGAGGGAGACATGCGTCACTATTTTCTCAGGGCATGTCGAGACCATGCATGAGCAGAGGTAGCATCCCAATATGTGTCTGGGCTCCAGAAAATGTATCAACACATTATTGAGAGGGTGGATGGAAGACCTAGTGGAGATGGTTGGCAGGGACAGGAGGGATCCACATACCTTGAGTTAATTGTGAGTATCATATATCTATCTATTGATTGCATTTAGGGGGTGGCTATTTGTCACATATGGCTTCCAGCGGTCATCAGTACTACACAGTGGCCGACACAAGGTAGGTAAGCATGCATCATATTTTCCCATGATATATGGACCCTCTATATTGGTCACAAGCAGGGACTAGGGATGAGGCATGGAGGGATTCCCGCAGTTGTTAGAGCTATGGTGCAGCAGGACCGACTATGGGATGTAGAGATTCAGTTGATTGATAGCCCATTATATCTCATGATGGTCGAAGTGAGGACAGAGAATGATCTAGTTCACTGTTCGGTTGGCACATGAGGGTACACAGAGGCCTTCATCGGATGGCAAGGTAGAATTTCTCTATTGATGCATAGATTCAGAGCTGCATTCGAAGGGGTAGGTATTGGCATGATGGTGATTCCTGCTCCGGATGAGATTGTCTCTCATAGATCTCCTGCCACTAGGTCTTAGGAGAGGAGGATACAATCTATGCATGACAGGGAGTATCTCATGATCAGAGTATCACAGCATCAACATGGTGGTACCTCTGAGAGATTAGCAGGATACTTGAGCATTACAGCTCTACACAGTTCGATAACCTCTAGGGGTGAATTGTATACTACATGGGGAGATCATGTATATCTTCCATCGGGTTTTAGCAAGTCATTGATGAAGTGGTGGACTTCATTAGCATGGCAAGATGGTGAGTGGACTAGGTGGAGCTTCATGTTGGACGGGATGGCTTAGGATCCTAGCATTGAGAGATCCCTCCATATTAGGGTGATACAGAGGACAGGGAAGATTCAGTGGCACATCTGGGACCCAGGCACATTTTATAGTGATGGTGGGGAGCATCATCTAGAGAGGAGGCTTGTTTGGGCATTTCTTGAGGACAATAAATTTTTGGCGAGGAGGACTGTAATATTCCCAATTAGCAGCAGCTAGTTGGTAATATTAGTTTTGGCCAGTTTTTATTTTTAAAGTTAATTTAGTTAATAAAGTGTGTGATGAGACACACAACCTACACTTAGGAAATAAACATTCCCTAAAGTCACTTGAGCATATAATTATTTGGCAGCGTGGGTCCCAGGATGACGAAGTGGCAATGTGATGGAAGTGGCAACGTGAGCAACGTGGGCCCATGACAGCATAGTGAGAGAGGGATAACGTGGGCTAAAATGGAAAACATAGTTTGTTGGGGCTCGGGTGAGAGAAAGGCTCTCAAAGCATAAAAAGGGGAAGAGGCTCCTCATTCTCTCATTCTGTTTATGCATCTATGTTATTTGTCTTTTGACATTGAGCACGCTTTTTCTGTTGAGAAAATTCTGCAAGTGTTTTTCGGCACAACGAGTGTATCCATGCGAAGATCTCAACCTCAGCCCCAGGGGACTTCGAGTGCCTTCTCAGGTAAGGAGTTCCATCCTTGATTTACCGGAGAGAGGTGGAGTAGCCATAGTTGGGATTATTCACTTGCAGAGGCAGCATAGTCAGTGAGAGGGAGGATGCAGTATTTGGAGGAGGTGATTCCGGATCGACGACTTATCATGGGATTCAGCCTGAGAGAGTTGGAAAGGGTTTAGCCCTTCCCTATTCCATAGTTTTGGTAGAGTTGGAAGCCATCCTTTGCAGCAGATTATTCAGGGCCAACGTTTATCATTGGGACAACGAGGTACTTCAAGGGAGGTCATTTTCAAAGGTTATCCATTTTCAAAAATCTCTCTGGGTTTTTCTGGGTGTTGGGTGGAGAGGCCATTCCCAAAGTTTCACAATTTTCTGAGGTGGGGAGAAGCCCCAATGAGTTGGTTCATTCCAGCAGTAGCAGCAGCACAAAAACAACACTAGTAGCTTGAAGATTACGCAGTCATTGAGGGAGAAACCATTTCACGATATATTCTGAGAGTATTTCTATGCTTGCCTAGTGCAAGCCAAGGTGCCATCATTCTGATCACCTTTGTATTCATTTTATCTTTCAGTACTTAATAAAATGGCTAAGTGTTTTCCATATTGTGTCTACTTCATGTGATGCCTCTCTAGTTGTTGTAGTTTCTTGTTTATGTGATTTATATTACTGTTTGTTTCTATTTGAGATATTACACCACTGCAATAGGGTAGTAAAAATATGCAATTATAACAAGAACACACTAGAACTCTTTATGAATCTCAAGTTGGCTAAGTAGAAAACTCTGTATTAAGCTGAAAACTAGTCACTTACAATAAACACAGTCTTTTTGCTAAAAATGTCCAACCCATGAGTATTCGACTTCTTAATATTTTATAGATCATTTACAACATAGGATAACCTTATCCTGAGCTAGATACATCGAATTCCTACTTTTTGACACCTTGCCTAACTATATGACATGGTATTTATTACAAAATGATAGCTACAAATCTAATAAACAATCTTGTTACAAATAGGATTCAAACTCCTTAACTTTACTCATAACAACCTTATCTAAACTATACTACATCATTTTCCAAGTGTATTGACATAAGGTTGAATCCAGATGATAGGCTTCAACACTTTATGACCTCAATGCTGATCTCCATTAAACTAGGAAATTGTACCCCGTTTTCTAGGCATATGGTCCTTTGTATTCTTGAGACACTCTGACCATCATGAGCCCATCACTTCGAGGTTATTTTATATTAATAGCTGAAGTAACACCTGTCAAAAAACCTCACTAACTCCCAACTATCCAAAACAATCATCAAACTGTTCGAATTAGCTGAAGTAGGCCTGCGCTACGAAAACAACACAGTTTCGTAGCGCTTTTTGTAACATAGCCTTTTTATCCTTTAACCTTCAAAATTTTGGTTTCTTTCCTCCAGGATTATCTTCATTGTCATTTAACACAACTCCCCTAGAAATTTCAGGTCATAATCTACACCTTTTCCCTTCAAATATTTATGAGAAAGAGTGAAAAAAGCTGCTACAGCAGGTTCGTAGCGCTTTTCACTCTTTTTGCGCTATGAAATTGTTGAGTGAGAAGTTTTGCCCAATTTTTTTCAAAATGAAAACAAAAAATGTTCCAATACTCGAAATACCACTGGTTTCATCAAAACAAAAAGTAAAATGAACTGAAAAACACATTTTTCATGAGGTTCCTTCTTAATGTTCACTTGATTTAGCTTTTGACCTTTTTAATGATTGTCATTCTGCACCTTTGTTTTTTAGCTCATCCTGAGTCAGTTTCAGCTGCTGCTCCAAGTCCTCCACTTGATCTCTAAGTCTTCTATTACTGGCTCTCAAATGATTATTCATTACCCTGACAAATTTAGCTTCCTTGATGGCTAGAACTGTCCATGTGAAAAACTATTCTGCACTACTTGGAATTTCAGACCTAGAACCAGTTTGACCCTCCCAAAGTGCCTTCATTCTTTTGAACTCCTTTTTTTAAATACTGTGCTTTCTCACCCTCTTTCTCATCATAGTAATCTCTTGTTTTTCTAACCTCAATTTCTCCTCAAGATTTTGACACTCTGTCATGTGTTCTTTTCCCTTCATTGTCCTGATGGCTGCATGCTCCACTGTTGGTGATGAGAGATCAACCACCTCTTCAAGGACTTTAGTTATTTCAATAGTTTCTTTGACCTATTTTCTACCTTCCTTGAGATTCTTAGCATACCTAGTTAAGGTTTTCCTTGCTTGAAAGATAAAGGCTACATTTTCACCCTCAAATTCAAGTTTCTTTGCTGAATTTTCCTTTTTCTGTTTGTGTTCATCTACTCCAATAAAATCAGCTTGCACAATGGGTGAATCCTCTATATAAATTGCATGAAGGATGTCATCTAAATTTCCCTTTATCCCTGGGTTGTCTTCTGTAGTTGTAGCAACTGTTTTTCCCTTAAATGCCACTGCTTGGCTTCTTGTCACTCTCTTGATTTCCTGCTTGCTTCCAACTTGTTTTGGTTTAGCCTCTTTGAACAATTTTGACCTCTGTTTTGTAGGTGATGGAGTTGGTGCAACAAGCACTTGTGTCTTCTCTGTCCTTTTCTCAAATTTTTTCCTTGGTTTCAACTTTACAAACCTCTTTTATTTTTCAACCACAGGCTGACTAGACTTTGCTACTAGTGGTGAAGGAGTTCCTTTAGTTTTAGGGTTTCTAGCTGGGGTTAGGGTTTCCATTTCAAAACCATTCATAAAAAAAAATGAAGACCAGTCCCTACTTATTTTCTAAACCTGATTCAAAACCAATAACTTTATCAAACCATGGTGAAAAAAAGATGTTTCACAACCATCAGATTTGGCTTGTACTTTATCATCTATTTTGGAAAGGCTCCTATGCAAATAAAAGGGAAAATCTAGTGATATCATACCTGTGAAATGTAGAAGCAGCTTGAAATGATAAGTATAAACTTTATGGTATCTTCCTTCACATGTAAAGTATCTTTGAATGTTGAACAGAAGCTTTGCATAGGTGTCTTTAATACAACTTCTAGATATTGCATTATTTAGGTCCATATCTACATACTCAGTTTTCATGAATTCTTTTCATGGTTCCATGTCAAATTTAAAACCTTTAAACCAAGTTTCCTGCCCCCTTGGTATTTATGTAACAGAAGCAATAATCTCAGGTATAATTGGCACATTTAACATCCCAAATTTGGTAGTTGTTCCATTGAAGTGCAATGAAATTTTTTTTGAAACCTATGTATGGAAACCTTGCAGCTTTTCACAAAATTGGAGACAACCTACTTTGCTAAAAGCCTCACTATTTGATCTTCAATTATAGCCTTCATATTTTCAAGCTCATATCTTAAGCAATTTCCCCCTCTGTGGACTTTCTTTTCCTCTACCATGCTTCTTAGAAAAACCTGTCAGCTTCTTTGAATCTATAAAACAACCTCGCTTGATTAGGATATGAACAGTCTCACTTGAGTATATGGAACAACCTCGCTTGATTAGGATGAAGATAGGCTTTTTATAGAACAACCATAGGCTTAGCTTGACCATTTCAAAGCTCAGACACTTGGATGGAGGAAAATGAAAACGAGAATGACAAAATTAGGCAAGTTTTTGAATTTTAAATGTCATCTCATAACTGAATGATGCCTATTCATGCCCTATCATGATGATGATGACTGTGATATGGGTAAGTACATCGAATCTGATCACTAACTGATTCACCATACCACTATCCTATAATTTCCTAACGAATTTTGACAAATTTCAGCTCAATTGACAAGACGGTTAAGAAACCGCGCTTTCATAGTGCTCACAGTGTATTTTTTCCAGTTTGCGCTACGAAAGTATTAGTACTTTCATAGCGCAAATCCACTTTTTTGAACTACCGGTGCTACGAAACAAAGGATTCTTTGCTAATTGCAGAAATATAACCTGAAACCTTATGGAATGACTCCTAAATGGAAAATGTGAGTATTTGATCATGGAATGGACCTTTAAAAGACTTTATTTGAATTCAATGATGACCTTGAAACTTATAAAAACTATAACCTACCCTTAACCAAATCCTAAAATGACTTTCAAACCTATTTCGAGACTATGATGAAAAATAGAGTTGACACAATGATGTTTTGAAAATTTTTGATTGATAATAGATACGACAACTTAGCATGGATTAAAACTTACTCTACTCAACGGAGTTCATACTAGTCACAAAAATTCACTCCTTTTACATGCGACATGACAGATACGTCCAATGAAAAGGGAATCCCAAAGTGAAGGTTTCTTGGCTTGTTTGTCAGTTTCCTTCCAAATTTGGGACATCTGAAACCTTTAGTTCATTTCGTCTTAGTGAGTGGTTCAAGATCAAGCCCTACCATTAGATGTTATTCACCAAGAAGTATTGATGAAGAATTAAGGCTAGCTGGAAGGATATTGTTTTTTCGATGATGGTGGTTGTTATGAAACTAGCTCCAAAAATAGAAGAAAATAGAGATCAACGCCTTAGAAATCAGCCAATTCGAGGGGGCAACCTCCAATACATTACATAAATGAAAATTTCTTGGATAATACAAATGACAAAACCTCCTTCTACATATAGGGGTATGTGGGGTCACAATATAATCCTAGCTGACCTAAAAAAAATAATGTAAGGGCACAATAATAACAATATGGGGGTTACATGGGTACAACAATAACAATAATGGGGCACTAATAACAATAAGGGACTACACTAGTAATACGGGGACCTAACATGCCCCTATCCTTCAAAAATGTGTTGTCCTCAATGCTTGTGTAGCTCTAGATGCTTCTATATAAAATTCTCATCCTCCCATGTAGAACCTTCAGTGGGTAAGTTCTTCCACTTGATGAGATACTCTGAAATTGATCGATTTTGTAGCGGTCGAGTTCTTGCTTCCGTGACTGTTTCAGGTTCCAATATGACTTTTCCTTCCTCATCAAGTTCTGGAAATATTGTTTGAACTGGAAGTTTGTCACGTATAACCTTCTTTAAGCATGAAACATGGAAAAATGGATGCACTCATGAAGAATCAAAAAGCTCTAATTTGTATTCCATAGTACCAATCTTTTGCAACGCGTTGTAAGGACCATAGTATTTTGGTGATAATTTATTATCCTTCTTAGCTTTCTTGAAGGACATTTGTTTGTATGGTTGTAGCGAAAAATACTGAGTCTCCTACACCAAAATTTCTCTCGTTACAATGTTGATATGCTTGTTGTTTCATTCGATTTTGTGCTAAATTGAGGTTATCCTTTAAGAATTGGAGAACCTGTTGTTGAAGCTCGATGTGATCTTCCACTTCTTGCACCTTAGAATTTTCTCTTAAAGATGATGTGATGGACAGTGGATGATATCGATAAAGTGCCATAAATTGGGTCATTTTTGCTGCAGTATCAAAGGAAGTGTTATACCACCATTCAGTCAGAGGTGACCACTTGACCCATTGTGCTTTTTTATCAGATACAAAACAACGAATATATCCTTCCAAACATTTGTTCACTATATTAGTTTGACCATCAGATTGAGTATGATAAGATGAGTTGTGAGCTAGTTGAGTACCCAAACAAGAAAATAATTTCGTCCAAAAATTTCTAGTAAAAATGGGATCTCTGTCGCTTACCATAATATTTTGGTTTCCATGTAGCTTTTGAATTGTTTCCATAAATGCGATAGAAATTGCACTTTCTTTAACACTACAAAGAAAATACCCTCTAGTGGATGTTTTTGAGGAATCCTTTATAAAAATACCCAGACATCCATTTCTAGAAAAGGTTACTAAAGGAGGTTGGCAGGCGGAGGGTTTTGTGGATTTTTTCCATTTGATGCACTTATCATCCAAAACCCTACTGGTGCGCTCAACAAGAGAAAGCACCAGTGCACACAAAACATTGGCACACTAGACATAGTGTGCTTTGTACACACCCGTCTGGTGCATCGTATTACTATATAGCACCGATGCTTTACAACTCTTCTATACTGGTGCATCATAAAATACTGCGCCAAAACCGAAACTTCCTAGTACGGTATTAAGAAATTGTACCACTGTGGCTATAAAACCTCGCGCACTAGAACAAGGTTAAATAAAAAAAGAATTACGACCAAAAACCCACATTTTTCACTTTTCTTAGTGCTCCAAAGTTGTCAAGCATCGGTGCAATTTATCCTTGTCTGAGCCTCCCTGACATTGGTGCTCCCATTGCACCCATTGCATGCACTGTTGTTGTACATTTCCCACCAATCTCCAGCTTGCATTTCACAAAATGGTGGTCAAATTTAATTTTTCAAATTCTAGAGTCAATATGCCTCCTCAACGGCCAAATGTACAGGTATTTTTCTTTTTTTTCCGTAATTAAGCTTTTTAGCGGATTAGAATTTCAAATAACCTTAAAATTAACCATTTAAAAGAAAAAAAATTATCGTGTGATGCGCGCAAACCATTCAGATTGCACCGGTAAGCGGTTCTTCTTGTAAAATTTACACGTCGCACCGCAACCGGTCCTAACGGTATCCATATAGTTTCCAGGGTAGTACCGAAAGGCGCATCGCATTATTTTAAAACTTAAAGAAAAGTGTGGTGTAGTCATTTAGCTGGCCACACCATTGACCATGTTGAATAGCAGCAATGTGGTGCATTGATGGAAATATCTGCTCCGTTATTTGTCAGCACACCGCATTTGACATTCTGACAGGGTCAACGGTGCGGCCTGGTAAAAGACCGCACCATTGACTATGTAATTAGTCAGGAGGTTGGTGTGTTGACAAAACTATACGCACTGGGGCGTAGAGTTTATTTAGTGCACCACACTCTTGACACCGTGCATAGTCAATGGTGCTTTGAAAATTTTCAAGTGCATCATTTATGATGCATTGAATGTCCTCTGGAGCATCGCCCCTAGTGCGCGACAAATCAAATATGCACCAGAACTGGTGCATGATTTTTTTTTGTGGCACACTGACTATTTTTCTTTCTTTTTAAAAAAAAAATATATATGTATATTCCTAAATACATGTCTCATTTAATAAAAAAAATTATTTAATATTTCAATCATTCAGAGAGAAGAGGGGGAACAACAACAACAACAACAAGTGGAGCAGTATGACATGGTTTGCCTGTGGGAGGCACAAGAGAGGGAGAAAGATGCATACCCTCGCCCTATTACAATAGCTACTCAAGGACACCTAAGGCAGGTAGGCCTCCTCAAGTTCTATGAGGAGGCTACTTCCCTAAAGGTCTATGGTGTGTTTTTGAGACATCTTATCTGTAGGTGGAATGCCCATTAATAGGCTTTCTAGGTTGGTCGTAACCAGTGGTAGACGCCCACTAAGGAGGATATATATTTCATTACAGGGATGTCGAGGAGAGGGGTGTATTTTACCTCGTTCCCAGAGGTTCCAGTTGGCTTTGTAGCAGGGATTTAGTTAGTGTACTCCTAGAGATACATTGGAGAAAATGTATTGTCTCCTTCAGATTTTCAGGTCACTGGACATATTGGTGCATTTGGTAGTGAGGAGGTGCAGTGCCTCTCGCTTCTCATTTCGACCATTTCACAGTGACGGGCAATTAATTATTTGCTCGCTTCTATATTATGTTGATTCTTTAGTACATGAACCACAACTTGTCAGGTGGTATGCCATTTTTTTGCAGCAGTTATATATAGCCTTAGATAGATTTCGTGCTCATGCGCAAGGGAGGTTCAGCTTCCCTTTTGCTTCAGAGATTGTTTGTTTATCTTTTGAGAGGTTTCCAGAGATGAGGCCTACTTTTTTTCGACAGCCTTGTAGGCTGATGTTCGAGGCACGAATGAACATGTGGGGGCAGATGATGCCTAAGAGGGGCGAGATTGTGTTTCCAGCAAGGATATCGCATGATGCACTGGAGTTGCTAGCCAGTGTTGACGAGTTGCATCCCTTCATTATGGACCCCTGTCCTTATGTTGGATTGGATTGGCGAGGGTGTCCCAACATCCTCTTCATAGATGATGAGCCGCTAGATGATAGAGGTAATATTATTGTTTTATTTAAAGTTATTCTAACATGTTCTTTAACTTGTTTTTATTAAATTGTGTAATGAAATTATCTAATTATTGTTGTGTACTTGTATATATATTGCATACATTGGGTATTTTGATGGCAAGGACATGCTGGCACCACCACATGATCCAGGTGTGGATCCTGATGACGATCAGGGCATGCCAGATGTCGAGGATCATCAGGAGGCTGGTGCAAAGATACCTACTCCTGCTACTGCGCCAATACCACCTTTTTCTACATGCGGTCGACTTGATACTGGATAAAGGATGGATTTGGGAAACCAAATCACTGCATTGATTGTTGAGGCAATCATCAAGCCCACTCATATGAGAGACATATAGGTCGATGGTAGGTTGTTATAGATGTGGAGAGGCATGTCGCATGACATGTACAGGTTGATGCGGCATGTCATAGGAGCTACGACCTTATTTAAACAATTGAGGACTTTTACACGTTATAGGCGTGGTCAAGATGCAGCACATGATCGACAGTTAGCAAGCATCGACTCATAATCTCATGATCGTTCACCTCGCACCACGCTAGATGAGAAGCCTCCACTAGCATTTAGCAGCAGTCATCATGGAGATGAGGCTGGACCATCGGCCATGTCCAGTCAGTAGCCTACAGCATCCAACAGTACTCATGATCATGAGCAGGCTGGACCATCGACCGTTGAGGCTGCACCATTCACTGAGCAAGCCTCGACTATAACTGCTATTAATGTTGTACAACCAACAAATCATGACATTTATATTATAGTTATATATTTTTAACATTATTCAGTTTTATCTATATATATATATATATATATATATATATATATATATATATATATATATATATATATATATAGTCCATGTATTTTATGTTCATGTTGCAGTTGTACTTAATTTATATGTTCATGATCATCATGATGTGTATATTTTTAGGTCATGTCAGATATGTTCATTTAATGTGCAGCTTGTAGATAATTGTGTATGTGATAGAATGAGTTATTTGACATGAGATGTATATTTGATGTTTGTGTTGTGATGATGTTATAAAATGCTAATTGTGTTTTGTTAGATGATCATGATCATGATGATGTTAGCGAATTTGAATGTGTTTTTTAGTTGAATATGATGTTTGTATGATGGTTATCATGATCGTGATGTTTATTAATTAATTTAATATTAAATGACCATGATATTTATTAAATATTATGTTGTGATTGTAATTTTAATTTTAATTTTAATTGTATGTAAAATTGTAAAATTGTATTTGTATTTCTAATTGTAATTTTAACTATAATTATATGTAAAATTTTAATTGTAATAGTAATATTTAATTTATTGTGAAATGATTGTAAGTGTAATTTTAATTGTAATTGTATATATGAAAAATTGTAAAATTGTAATTCTAATTCTAATTGTATGTAAAATTCTAAAATTGTAATTGTAAATTTGTGATTTTAATTTCAAATGTAATTGTATGTAAAATATTTGTAAAAATGTAATTGTAATTGGAGATGTAATTCTAATTCCAATTCTAATTGTATGTAAAATATTTGTAAAATTTTAATTGTTTTACTGTTAAATGATTGTAATTGTAAAATTTTAATTGTAATTCTAATTGCATTTGTAATTGTAATTGTATGTAAAATATTTGTAAAATTGTAATTGTAATTGTAAATGTATTTCTAATTCTAATTCTAATTGTATGTAAAATATTTGTAAACTTTTAATTGTATTACTGTGAAATGATTGTAATTCTAAAATTTTAATTGTATGTAAAATTCTAAAATTGTAATTGTAACTCTAACCGTAATTGTACGTGAAATTGTAAAATTGTAATTGTAATTCTAACTGTAATTTTAATTGTAATTGTATGTAAAATATTTGTAAAAGTTTAATTGTATTAATGTGAAACGATTTTATTAAAATTTTTAAATTTGTAAATTGTAAATAATTGTAAAATAATAAAGCTTGAATAATATGAACTTTTGTAACATAATAAAGTTTAGAAAATAATGCAAATAAATTCATGTACTTTATAATTATCATTATTTTATTATGATCTTACATACCAAAAAAAAAAAAAAATTATACAGTACGCTATTTCTAGCCGAGATTCCTGGTTTTTCGTCCGATGTACTTATAATCATAACCCGCACTGGTGCGTATGAGTACAAAGCCGCATTGGTGCTTCACAACTCTTCCGCACCAGTGCGTCATAAAAAATTGCGCCAAAACATAAACTGTGATCTTACGAACTGCACCAGTGCACTTATAAAACCCCTCACACTAGAACAGGGTTAAATAAAACCTCGCACGAAGCATATTTTCATTGAAATGTCTTTTATAAGAAGGAAAATTTATTTTGTATAGTGCAATATTGGAGTAGCGGAGGGTTCAAATCGTGGGCAAGAATTTTTCGGAGGAGATGAGGGTTTGAAAAGATGAGAGTTCGAATTTCGGCTGAGAAGTTTATAGCAGAGAAAATGAGTGATTCAAACATAAATACGAAAAAAGACGCTTACAGGGATGAAGACGGCTACAGAACTCGACAAAGTACAAAAGGAGAAAAGGTTTATGAAAAATCTGAGACACACATGAGAGATATCAATTGAGTCTCTTGAACGGGCTAAGAGATCACATGAAGTTAACGATTCTCATTGTTACAAGGATGGCATGGAAAGATTGCACAATAGATAAATATCAATCAAGGCAATCGATAAAGCCAAGAGGCACCATGAAGGGAATGATTCTCATTCCCTTAAGGACAATAGAGAAAGATCAAATGATGTTGTTGATCAGGCTGGTAGGTCCCATGAAGGGAAATATTCTCCAAAATGTGTTTAAAGGCAGTTGGCTAGATTCTTGTCTGAGCTTCAGTTGGCTTACAAAAAATTTTACCAGCAAAGTTGACGTCACATAAAATCACATCTTTGGCTTTCAATTGAAACTGAATGTCCTCTATAACTTGTCTGATTTGTGGTCCTATGGATAATGAGGAATATCACATGGAAGGTACCAAAAAATCCAAATTTTTGAAAGTATAGGTGAATTAGCACTTATCAAAGAATTAAATGCTGAACAAAATGCGAATGGGATACACTTAAGGATTCCCTGGTTCCATTTGTTATTTAAAATGATGCTCTCTCTGGATGATACCAGTAAAAATTATGCTTGTATTATAAATGGAAATCCAGTGACCATTTCTGTGGGAAGAAAAGCATAGATACCTATAGCTACCATATATCCACCTGCAAATCGGTTTCCCATAGGAAAAGCTAATGTAATAGCCCATTTTGAAATATCTTTCCTCTGCTCAACCCTATACTCATTTTCTATGGGAAACCATTGCCTCCACATGTAATAACTGCATCGTCCAGTCGAAAATTTTTCTTCTTCTGCTAACAAATGTAGAATGAAGGACTCATTTTCATTGCTCCCAAAACATTCAAGGTCAGTTTCTTGTAAAAAGATATTGTATAAATTTTGTTAAGATCAAGATAGAAAGCACAAAGGAGAAAATAGGAAATTAGATGCCCAGATGGAGGAGGAACTTACAAATGAGCAACTAGATCGTGGGTCAGCAAATAGATCATGGGGCACCTTTTCTTGTTGTAGGTAATGGAAAGGTTCAAGTTTCTTTTTCTGAAAGAAGAAGAGGCGTAGTTTTGAAAACAAATGGTGAAAAGATTTTCATAGCAAAATGTACATTTCCAACATGTGTAATTTTGGTGTACACACGTAAAAGTAATTCCAGTGCCTCAACCACAAATCGGTGCTAATGTACATATAACCGCACTAGTGCATTCTAGTTACTACGTACCAGTGCGTTTTAGTTACAATGCACCAGTGCCATGTTACTAATGGATGCACTAGTGCAGTGCTATTAAGTGATGCACCGGTGACGAATAAATGCAAATAAAAAAAGCACAACTCTGTTTTCTTTAAGTGAAAAAAAAGCAGCAAATTGAAAAATGGGTGGCAAAATATTTTCAAAAATCTAATTTCATAAAACAATTCTTTAAATACTAAACACCTTTAATTATTTCACTATTTTTTCTAAAATTTTCATCCAGAGATTTGCAGGAGACATACCTGGAGCAAGAGAGCATGAGAGCACTGTGGAGCAGCAAAATACGTTTAAACAGAAGTATTCATAAAATCAGAATCCAAACCTCTGTTGATTCAAACCCTATAGCATATAATTTCAAACGATCTCGTGACTAAATTTGACTAATTTTTTTACTTTTTCTTCATTTTTATCCATTTTTACCCTAAACCCTTCATTTTTTTTGTTTTTTCCCTTTCTTCTCCTTGTTTCTGTGATTTCAGAATTAGGGCTTTTTAGTAGATTGACATCCAACCCATGGGACAACTTCCATATTCGGATCCCAATCCATGTCGTCCCTTACATGAATTTTTGAAAAAAAATGGATTTTTTTATCGTTGCACCCTACCTAATTGAGCGCATCAGTGTGTTGCATTATATAGGGCACCACGCAAGTATTGTGTAATAAAAAATTTAAAAAAAATATTTTTAAATCAGTGCGCCATATCTAAAATAGGGCACCGGTGTTCTATGTTATGAGGATAGCATCGTACGGTCTATTACATTGTTTGTGCAGTGCGTTTATAATATCCCCACACACCGTATAGCCTATTATATTGTTTTTATGGTACGTTTATAATACCCCCACGCACCGATGTCAATGCTTACATCATGAAAGGCGCACCAGTTTCTTGAGATTTATTTTTTAACTGAAAAGTTGACAATTTACTTATAAATATATTAATGAAATGGTAAAGGTTTTAGATTGATAGAGTAATGACTAACAATAGATCAAGTAACAAAAATACTGATAACACATTGAGAAAAGAAAAAAAGGTAAGTTCTTTGTAAATTCTTTACAAAACATATTATTTTTGAACTATATGTAAGTTTAACTAATATGTATTGTTTACTGTGTATCATGCAGAGCCACAAAATGACGAAGCTTGATAAGGTTATTTATGGTCTAGAACCATAAGAGCTTAAAATATTAATGGAAAAATTGCAAAAGTATGAATCAAGTGAATGAAAAAATACTATCAATCCAATATGAGTTTCTTTTTTTCATTTTCATTAATAATATACTTAAAATTATTATATAACATGTGCCAAACATTCTATTAATTCAAATATGTTTAATGTTCTACAAAAACCAACAACTAAGAAAAGGAATGTTGTTCTAAGAAAAGAAAAAAAATAGAACATGCAAATGAAAATGAATTTCTCCTTAGCTCATCAGGAGTGGTGCTAGAGGTTAACAAAAGGGGAAAAATATTTTACAAAAGTTTGAGGGCTCTATTGGAATGAATGTATAGACATTCTTTCCACTTATAATACAAAAACCAATCCAATGATTCCAAGAACCAAATTTTATCTAAACTACAGGAAGATTTTCTAGAGAATTGGTCAATGAGACATGTCAGACTTTTAATAGCAAAAACGTACAACAACAAAAAAGGAGTTAAAAAGAAATATTCCTTTAAATTTTTGTCTAGCATTATTTATAGATATCACTTTTGTTATATTTACTTTTCATATATCAATATAAAAATTAAATATTTTATTGTCATGTTACACTTTCAGGAAGATTATGAAAATCTCAAAAGATGAATGAGCTGATATCCGAAATATATTAGTAGGAATGTCCAAAAATGTGTATAAGGAGATGGTTAAAGAAATGGACAAAATTGCATCGTAGGAGGAGCCATCTTGACAATAACGTGCTTCAAATGTAATAATTAATCATTAAATTTTTCGATCATTAGGTACAATAAATAAATAATTTAGCATTAGATATTAATTTTCAATAATTTTCTTGCAGAAAAGAAAAGAAAGTGGAACCCATTCAACACATAAAACATGACGACAAGGAAGAAAAGGATCGATATCTAAGTTTGTGAGTAATTTTTACTTCCTTATAACAACTTAACTAGATTTCATTTGTGTATTTTTTAAGTTGTTTTACAAAAATAATCATCGAATGTCTTCAAACATGTGCTAACATACAAAGAAGAACCATGAAATGAATTGATTGAAATTGGGTTAAATATGGGTTGTGAGTATATGTTGGCATATCAGAAATTAATTGTGGAATTTGTAAGCATCTATCAATATTTTTTTACTTAGCTCCATCTATAATTAATAGAAAAAAAACATCTTTTATATTAAATGTATGATTTGTTATGGGGCATAAAACTTGTAGGAAACAAAGTATGGAACTGCGCCAACAGATGAAATTTTGAAATATGGCATGGTACATGGTTTTGAAAGAATGTGTATAGTTTATGAGTCAATTGTTTCTATGGTATGCCATTTTTATTTTCGATTTACAGTGATGTATATTATTTAATATTTCAATTTTCATTATTCTCACCAATGTATATACACTTTTTTCAGTTTATTTTTATGTTTGTAGATGGAAGGTGAAGAAGAAGAAAACAATATACACCGTGAACAAATCATTCCTAAAAATAACCCAAGTCATGGAAGTAGCTCTAGTAGTGACAACAGTTCAAGCGAAGAATGATGATCACTATGCTTGATATCAAAGCAAGGCATTCTATTTTTTGAAATATTTGTCCTTGAAATTATACATTTTGTTTAATGTAATGGACATAGTGTCCCAATTGAAAGACAAAGGGATACAAATAACTGTCCCATTTTATATGAAAAAGACTATCTTATATATATATATATATATATATATATATATATATATATATATATATATATATATATATAATGTTTTAATTTATTCTATTGTGTTCTCCATTGTCATTCTCAAATTCACTAATAAAAATTTAATTCATATGAATATTGTTATAAGATATATATGTGTCAACTTTTTATCAATAATTAATTTTAAAAAATCACAATAATTATGATATGATATAACAAATTAATCCAAACATCACATTCAAATGCATTAATAAAAATTTAATTAATATGAATATTGTTATAAGATTTGTTGACTTTTGATGAATAATGAATTTAGAAAAATGACAATAATTGCACTGTCACATGTCGATGTTTCTAAAAAATAAAAAATGAACACCGATGCATGCCAATTATTGTATACTAGTGCGTTTATATGATGCAACACACCGGTGCATTTCTACGACCTATGGGTATCACACAAATACCAAAACCAATTAAAAATCTCAGTTCGTTAGTGCGATACTGCACACTGGTGCTTTTGTGTGAGACTACGCACCGGTGCATTTGTACGACGTATGGGCACCACAAAAATACCAATACCAATTATAAATATTAGTGCGTTTGTCTAATACTATGCACTGGTGCATTTATATAAGTCTATGTACCGATGCGTTGAGAGGACCTATGGACACTGCACAAATCCCAAGACCAATTGGTTTGGCCCCATGCATTGTATCACCAACACTGCACCTAGTGTGGTTTTATACCTTGAAGTCCCAGTGTAGGAACCTTCGACCACCCCGAGGCCACCATCTACATGACATGCACCGGTGCGTTGAAACCTTAGTGGCGCACTAATGAAAAAAACATCCGTAATAACCTCCGGTCACCCAATTTTTTTAGTTGTGTTGAATTTCCATTAAAAGCTCCACCAAAACATTTGTAACCATAAATGGATGTTGTATAAAATGTTTTTTTGACGATTTTGGCCAACTTTATAACACTAGAAACCTCCTTTATAACCTCCGCTAGAGGGTCTTCTCCTTGTAGTCTAAATGGATGAGATAATGCAAAAAAGTGTGCATACTTGGTAATTCTATCAACTACCACCATGATGACACTCTTTCTTTCGGACTTAGGTAAATCTATGATAAAATCCATTGAAATCTCCTCCCAAAATCTACTTGGAATGTATAAAGGTTGTATAAGACCTCGGGTCTTCATTGTCTTAAATTTATTTTTCTGGAAAACCAAACATTCTGCCACAAACTTTTGAATATCAGATTTAAGTACATCCCAAAAAAATTATTTCTTCATCCTGTGGTAAGTTTTTAAAAATCGTGAGTGTCCTCCTAAAGGATAAGTGTGCAATTCCAAAAGAATATTTTGATTTAGTTGGGAATTCTTAAAAATATATAAGCAATATTTTTACCATAAGGAATCATTTTTCCAACTAAATGTATCAGATGTACTAGGATCTTGCTTCAATTTTTAAATGAGTGTCCACACTTATATGTCCTTCTTCCATTAATCCCTTGCTTCGGTTATCCAATCTGGTTGGATAATAGAAATGGCACAAAGCAATAATTCTCCCTCTTCATCCTTTCTTGAGAGTGCACCAGCAACAACCTTTAGCTTCCCTTTTTTTAGATGATTTCAAATTCATAACCCAACATCTTTGTGACCCATTTTTTTTCTCTTCTAAAGATAGTATTTCATCCAAAAAATGTTTAAGACTATCATGATCAGTTTTTACCTTGAAGTGCCTTCCCATTAGGTAAGTTCGCAATTTCTTTAGTGCATGTAGTATTGTCAACATTTCTTTCTCATAAATATATTTCTGCAAATAATTTCTATTCATTGGATGACTTTAAAAAGTAATGGGTATTCCTTCTTGCATTAAAACAACACCAATTCAATTTCCTGAGGCATCACATTCCACAATAAAGGTTTTTGTGAAGTCTGGTGTAGTTAAGACCAGTGCTAGGCACATTTCGTCTTTAAGATGTTCAAAGGCCTTAGTTGCTTCAAGAGTCCATGAAAATTCATATTTATTCAATAATGTTGTTAAAGGTGCTGCTATTCTCCCATAATTCTTAACAAACTTGCGATAATACCCTGTTAACCCGAGAAAACCTCGCAAGTGCTTTATGGTTGTGGGGACTTTACATTCCTTAATGAATTTAATTTCGTTAGGGTATACCTTAACACCCTCGTGAGATACAATATGACCCATATATTCCACCTCTTGTACTCCAAAGAAACATTTGGATATTTTTTCATACAATTGTTTCTCCTCCAATAGTTTGAGCACCCTATCAACATGTTGAACATGATCCTTCCAAGACCTGTTGTAGATTAGTATGTCACCAAAAATACTAGCACAAATTTTCTAAGGAAGGGTTTCAAAATGGAATTCATCAACCCTTGAAATGTAGAAGGTGCATTGGTAAGGCCAAAAGGCATGACCAAAAATTCATAATGACCCTCATGAGTTCAAAATTCTATTTTCAGAATATCTTTAGTCTTCATTCTAATTTGATGATATCCTGAATGACGATCCAACTTGGTAAAATAAGTTGTGCCATGTAATTCATCCAATAACTCATCATCATAGGAATGGGAAATTTATCTTTAATAGTAATCTTATTGAGCTCCCTATAATCCATACGCATGCGCCTTGATCCATCCTTCTTGTGCACCTATACTACTAGAGTATAGAAAGAACTTTGACTAGATTGAAATATAACAGCCTCTAACATTTTTGCAATCATACATTCAATTTCAAACTTTTGGACATAAGGATATATGTAAGGCCTGATGTTTGGAGTAACATTTCCTGGAATCAAATGAATATAATGATCATGATCACGAATAGGTTGGAGTCCTTTGGGAGTTTCAAACGCCTTGGAATGATTGTCCAATACTTTTTTGAGATCTGGAGAACTAGATGATTTTGATGTTGGAACTTCTAATGAGCATAATTGTGCAATTACACCTCGTTGTTATTTCTTAAGAAGCTTTGTCATGAAATTAGAGCTTATTATGTTTCTTGGCTTCCCTGCGATACCCCGTAATTCAATTTCCTTTACCTCTGAAAAAAAATCAAGAAAAGTTCTTGAAAATTAAAAGCTATCATCCACAAAGATTGTAACCACTGTACTCCTAGTACAACATCAGCACCTCCCATTGGAATGGAAATCATTGGAATATTCAATACATATTCCCCCGTGGTTAGCTATATATTATGGCCTTTTCCAGATAAATTTATAGTTCCTCCATTTGCAACCATCACTTGAAATTCTGGTGCTGGGTATAGGAAACAATTCAATTCCTTGGCTACCTTACAATGAATAAAATTATGGGTACTACCTGAATCAATCAACAATATTATCTTTTTCTTCCTGATATGTCCTTCTATCTTGACATTTTTAGGAGTGGTAATTTCTGCCAATGCATTACACGATATGGTCGAACTCATTCCTTCTTCTTCTAGGGTTTGTTCCTTTTGTATATCCCCTTCTTCTGAATTTTCTTGTTCATTTTCTTCCTCCTCTTCACAATCTATGTAAAATAATTTCTTCTCAGCACACTTATGACCTTTAGTGAATTTTCTATCAGAACTTTAGGAAAGCCATTTTTCTCTTTTTTATTCCAATTGTTTTGGTGTCAACCTTGTAGGTTGTGGAAGTCTAGGAGTAGCAACACTTCTATATTTATACATGTGAGTGGTAGGCTTCCTAAAGGTGGAACACTTGGAGGAGTGTGGAACACTTGTGATTTAGATCAAGAAGTCAAAGGAAGAGTAGGAAAATTCAAGAGGACATCGGGATCAACAACTACATCAGGTTTTCCTTGTAGGTATTGAGCTACATGTATGATCTCCTTGATAGTTTTGGCATGCATGACACATGCATGTGGTTTCCTGGTTATGATCTGTCATTTGCATGGAGGAGTGCCAATATTGACAATGGTTGTGTCTAGGATTTCCATTCCCTAGATAGCCATGCTCTTATGTTTTTACATTTGTTTTCTTATTGGTGCTCATATTCCTTATTGTTGTGGGTTGAGTTACAAGTTCTTGGAGGCCTTGGTTGGAAAATCGCTATCAAAACCCTGTAATAGCTTGGGTTGAGTTACTACTCCTAGAAGCCTTGGTTGGACAAACACTCCTGAAGCCTAAAAGTAGCTCTAGAATCCTTTGGTGGGTTGAGTTACTGTTCTAGGAAACCCTAGTTGGAAAAAGTCTCTCGAAGCCTGGCAGTAGCTATGGGTTAAGTTACTGGTCCTCGAAGCCCTGGTTTGAGAAAATTCTCTAGTGCTCTCGACATCAAGGGTAGAGAAAAATATGGTTATGGTTAGTGATTTCCAACCATGAGGTGGAATCAGTGGTTGAGGGTTGAGGTAGATTGTCCTTTGGAAGCATTGGTTTGGTTTTGTTTGATTTTTTTCATGAGATCCCACATTTAGTCTTGGAATATGGCACGGGGTTGATTATTTGAAATAAAGGTTTGGTTCAAACCAATCTAAGTCTAGGTGGTTTTTGTAAGTCCACAACTTCGTTGGCATGTGAATTAATTAATAATATATCCTTTTCCTTTGATATTTCATGTGTAAATGTACTTTTTTGTATGTTATTTTTATGGTTTTTATATCCTTGTTATTTCTATTGGCTATATGTTAGTTATGAGTATCTTTTATGACAGACTTGATGTATTCCTCTCATCATGTCTTTACTATTAAATGAATGAATAATGAATATATGAAATAATATATGATAATACATCTATTTTTATAAGGCATCAAAACTTCTTTACAAATATCTGATAAGTATGATATCTCTATGCTTAGATCTATTATTACGACCTGTAGATTACATATTTGTGGTATGTTTGAAAAAATGTTTGTCATCGCTAGTATGGGTACGGTCAAGTAATTGATGAAATGTTTATATTAGTAGCTTAATTTCATGGTTATGTATCATTTCTAAAATTTTCATGAATTTTTAGGTAGAGGCCTGAGACCTAGCCCTGAAAATGTCACTTAGAATATGGGGTCGCTCACTCATCACTACTTGAAAAAATCCACATTCACTGGAATGCATTAAAGTGGGAGTATCAATAAGGCCTCTATGGCATGCATGGATTATCATCGTAGTGTTTGAGGGCCAAGATCAACAAAATGAAAAGTTATTTTAATGGTTAAGCACCTGGAAGGGTTGGTTTCCCCGTGAAGGGTTTGTAGCTCCTAAGCTATGTTAGATTGGTTTTGTTTTGTAGGTTACACTTCCCTAAATCTACATGTATATTTCAATCAAAATATAGTAGCCACTTCTCACATTCTTACCCCAACATAAATTTGGGAGGAAGTGTTACAATTCCTGAGACTTTCCAAAAAGGAGAGATTCTCCAAGATCGAATCAAAGCTACTACAACAACATGTATGACGATAGAAGAAGAAAAAATTACCTAAGAAGAAGTAATGATAAAATAAGGTGAGATGGTAGAAGTAAGAGAGATGATCTAATAGGAAGAGATAATTTGGATGATCATAATGAAAGTCCTCTTCCTCAAAAGAAGTAAACAAACTTTGTCTATGAAAGTAACGTAGGTACTTGCCAATATGAATCCATTCTTATTTCATCCCTCTCTATTACTTATCCTTTGGATTCCTACGATAGCTCATTAGTTGATACTAGAGCTTCTAAACACCTCATTGTGTATAAGTAAGTTTTGTCAAATTTGGTTGAGAGGGAGACAATCTTGGAGATTATTCTTATGGACAACTCTACATATTCAGTGATAGGATTTAGTACCATCATATTTGATTTGGATTATGGAAAATATATTATTATTCATGAATTAATGTATTTTCTATCGCTAAATAATAACTTGATATATATATTTTTGTCTTAGGTGATAAAGGAACGAAAATAACCTTCATTAATGGAAAGGTCCTCTCCTGGTCAAACGGATCTCGTATGAAAGATGCCTTTATTTTGGGATCTATAGTGGGAGGATTATATAGAGTCATTGGAAGACCTATTCTAGAAAATATCCATGACACCAATCATCATAGTATATGGCACAGAAATAAAAGGAATTATAGGGGACCATTCCCCTCTAACACGATCAAGACCAATGATAATTTCAATGAGGATAAAGTAGCAATGAGAGAAAAATATTGGAAGGATACTCTGGATGAAGGATCGATTATGAAGAGATATGTTTGCGATATTATTATAGGACCACAAGATGAAACTTTAAGGTGGATGAATAAGCATAAATTAGTTGGAAGAAACAAATCCAAGCCTAAGCCTCTATTGGTAGTTACTTGGTGAAGCTTGATATTAAAATAAGCAATCATGACCTATACCTCCACTTTAAATTGGTCAAGGGTATAATTTTTATTTCGATTTTATATATTGATGATATATTCCTCACATGTAGTAGGCCTCTATTATCAAGCATAAGAAGGATTATCGTCTGAGATATACTTACAGAGATATGAGTCTCTATGGATACACTATATTTTCTCATACTTCGACTAAAGAGAAAATTGCAGTTTGGATTGATGTGACCCTTTTGAAAAAGGTCTCAACTAATCGAGGATACCGAGCAGAATCTTCCCCCTTATTTAAGCACCCAAGATAAGGAATTGATATGTAGGGCTCCTATGGTTGAGGTATCTCTAGACAATAGGGAATCACCCCTATCTCTTATCCATAGGGTGGAATATATAGCTCCCCTATTTTTTTCTATGCAAAGTATACCCCAGTTAGCATATGTCTTTCCAACCCATCAAGTGAATGGGTGTTGGATGCTTGATTTAGGTGCCATCCTTACTATTTATGGTAAGTGGCATCCTGCTCAAGCTAGAGATATAAGTGTTCTACTACTTGACTCTTCAAGTTCACCTTGGGAAGATAGGTCAAGCTTCTCGGGTTGTAGCATTGGATCTCTACTAGAATATTTTTCCTGATCATCTAATTGGCTTCCTGTTGGTAGAGCTTCTCAGGTTGTAGCATTTGCTCCCCGTTGGAAGAGTTTCCTGGGTTATAGCATTAGATCACCACTGTCAGAGTTTCCTAGGTCATACCATTGACTCCCTACTGGTAGAGTTTCCTGGGTTGTAGCATTGTCTACCCATTGGAAAAGTTTCCTGGTTCATAACATATGTTCCCTACTCCCATAGTTTCCAAGGTTGTAGAATTGGATCCCTGCTAACATAGATTCTAGGGTTGTAAGATTGGATCCCTACTGATAGAGTTTCTTGGGTCATGAAATTGGCTCCCCACTAGAAAATTTTCCTGAGTCGTAGAATTGGATCCCCGCCAGCAATTATTCTAGGTGGTATAAGTTTCTCGTTGATGGATATAGGATGGTAGATGAAGCTCCCCTATGAATATAAATTTTTTTATTTGAAAATGTTTCAACAGATAGATTCCAACAGAGTTTGGATATGATATGATGACAGGGTACTAGTGATGATTACATGATGCACTTATAATTTCTCCCTAGCTTAGTGGGAGTGTTAATTTTTGGAAGCTTAGTGACAAATTACAAGTATTGTGCTAGATTCCTTTTTTTGATATGACCAAATTTTACTATTGAAGAGATCAATTTTGACAAGGGAAAGTCTATTTTTGAAGAAAATCCCACATGGGAAGAAAAGATCAAGTCAACCATAACAGGAAATTAGAAAACCTTAGAAGCATATAACTATAAGTGACCTAAAACTCATTTGGAAAGGCTTTGGAAAGGAAAAATGCCATTAATTGGAATTTTATTAATGAAAATAATGGAAAATAGGAGAAAATGAAGGTGAAAGGTCACTGGCTGCAAGTGAGAAGGAAATTTAAGGAAATATTATGGAAAAATGAAGAAAATGGAGGCTTCATTGATAAAAAGGCTTCTGAGGATTAGTTTATAGATTTTTTCGGTTGAGAATTTTGTCAGTTCAATTTTGGAGCTCTCATTCTCTCTCTCTCTCTCTCTCTCTCTCTCTCTCTCTCTCTCTCTCTCTCTCTCTCTCTCTCTCTCTCTCTCTCTCATACTATTATACATCTATAATTTTCTTGGGGCACTCTTGGAGGGGTATGGAAAACTTGTGATTTAGATCAAGAAGTCAAAGGAAGAGTAGGAAAGTGAAAGAGGACATCAGGATCAACAACTACATCAGGTTTTCCTTATAGCTATTGAGTTACATGCATGATCTCCTTGCTAGTTTTGGCATGCATGGAAAGTGCATGTGGTTTATTGGTTATGATCTGTCATTTGACAGTGGTTGTGTCTAGGATTTCCATTCCTTGGATAGTCATGTTGTTGTGATTTTACATTTTTTTCTTATTGGTGCTCATATTCCTTATTGATGTGGGTTGAGTTACTAGTTCTTGGAGGCCTTGGTTGGAAAAATGTTATCGAAGCCCTATAATAGCTTGGGTTGAGTTACTAGTCCTAGAAGCCTTGGTTGGACAAACAATCCTGAAGCCTGGAGGTAGCTCTAGAATCCCTGGATGGGTTGAGTTACTATTCTAGGAAGCCCTAGTTGGAAAAATTCTCTAGAAGCTTGGCAGTAACTGTGGGTTAAGTTACAGGTCCTGGAAGCCCTGGTTGGAGAAAATACTCTAGTGACCTCGACATCATGGGTAGAGACCAATATGGTTATGTTTAGTGATTTCCAACCATGAGGTGGAATCAATGGTTGAGGGTTGAGGTGGTTTGTCTTTTAGAAGCATTGGTTTGGTTTTGTATGATTTTTTTCATGAGATCCCACATTTAGGCTTGGAATATGGCACGGGGGTGATTAGTTGAAATAAAGGCTTGGTTCAAATCAATCTAAGTTCGGGTGATTTTTGTAATTCCATTTAATATTTCATCTGTAAATGTATTTTTTCGTATGTTACTTTTATGGTTTTTATATCCTTGTTATTTATGTTGGCTATATGCTAGTTATGAGTATGTCTTATGACAGACTTGATGTATGGCTCTCATCATGTTTTTATTATTAAATGAATGAATAATGAATATATGAAATAATAGATGATAATGCATCTATTTTGATAAGGCATCAATGCTTCTTTACGAATATCTGATAAGTATGATATCTCTATGCTCAGATCTATTATTATGACCTATAGAATACATATTTGTCGTATGATTGAAAAAATGTTTGTCATGGCTAGTATGGGTATAGTCAAGTAATTGATGAAATGTTTGTATTAGTATCTTGATTTCATGGTTATGTATCATTTCTAAAATTTTCATGAATATCTAGGCAGAGGCCTGAGACCTAGCCTTGAAAAAGGTGGCTCAGAATCCAGTGTCGCTCACTCATAACTACTTGAAAAAATCCACATTCATTGGAATTCATTACTGTGGGAGAAGTAAAAATGCCTCTATGGCATGCACAGATTATCATCGGAGTGGTTGAGGGTCAAGATCAACAAAATGAAAAGTTATTTCAGGGGTTAAGCACCTGGAAGGTTTTCTTTCCCCGTGAAGGGTTTGTATATCTTAAGCTATGTCATATTGGTTTTGTTTTGTCGGTTCCAATTCCCTAACTCTACATGGATATTTGAATCACATTATAGTATCCTCTTCTCACATACTTACCCCAGTGGACATGTTAGATTGGATAAATGTGGGAGGAAGGTGTTACAATTCCCGAGACTTTCCAAAAAGGATAGATTCTCCAAGATCGAATCAAAGCTACTACACCAACAAGTATGATGATAGAAGAAAAAAAAATTCATCGAAGAATTAATCATAAAATAATGTGAGAATGATCGAATATGAAGAGATACTTTGGATGATCATAAATAACATCCTCTTCCTCAAAATAAGTAAACAAACTTTGTCTATGAAAGTAATGTAGGTACTAGCCAGTATGAATTCATTCTTATTTCATCCCTCTCTAATACTTATCCTTTGGATTTTTACGATAGCTCGTTGGTTGATAGTGGGGCTTCTAAACACCTCACTGGGTATAAAGAAGTTCTGTCAAATTTGGTTGAGAGGGAGACAAGCTTGGAGATTATTCTTGTGGACAACTCTACATATTCAGTGATGGGATTTGGTACTATCATATTTGATTTGGATTATTTAAAATATATTATTTTTCATGAATTAATGTATGTTCTATCATTAAAGAATAACCTGGTATATATTTCTGCCTTGGATGATAAAGGAATGAAAATAACCTTCATTAATGGAAAGGTCCTCTCCTAGTCGAATGAATCTCGAATGAAAGATGCCTTTACTTTGGGATCTATAGTGGGAGGACTATATAGAGTCATTGGAAGACCTATTCTAGCAAATATCCATGGCACCAATCATCATATTATATGGCACAGAAATGAAAGGAAGTATAGGGGACCATTCCACTCTAACATAATCAAGACCAATGATAATTTCGATGAGGATAAAGAAGCAGTGAGAGAAAAATCTTGGAAGGATACTATGGATGAAGGATTGATTATGAAGAGATATGTTTAGGATATTATTCTAGGACCACAAGATGAAACTTTAAGGTGGATGAAGAAGCGTGAAGTAGTTGGAAGCAACAAATCCAAGCTTAAGCCTCTATTAACAGTTACTTGGTGAAGCTTGATATTAAAATAAGCAATCATGATCTATACCTCCACTTCAAATTGTTTAAGGGTATAGTTGTTACTTTGATTTTATATATTGATGATATATTCCTCACATATAGTGGGCCTCTCTTATCAAGTGTAAAAATTATTATTGTCTGAGATATACTTACAGATATATGATTCTCTATGGATAGAATATATTTTCTCATACTTCGACTAATAAGAAAATTGCAGTATGGATTGATGTGACCCTTTTGAAAAAAGGTCTCGGCTGATCAAGGATATTGAAATGAATCTTCCCCCCTATTTGAGCTCCCATGGTAAGGAATTGATATGTAGGTCTCCTATGGTTGAGGTATCTCTAGACAATATGGAATCACCCCTATCTCTTACCCATAGGGGGGAAGATATAGCTCCCCTATTTTATTCTATGCAGAGTATACCCCAGCTGGCATATGTCTTTCCAACCCATCAAGCGAATGGGTGTTGGACATTTGATTTAGGTGCCATCCTTAATATTTATGGTAAGTGCCATCCTACTCAAGCTAGAGATATAAGTGTTCTACTACTTGACTCTTAAATTTCACTTTTGGAATATAGGTAAAGTTTCTTGGGTTGTAGCATTGCATCTCTACTGGAATATTTTACCTGTTTGTAGAATTGGTTTCCTGCTGGTAGAGCTTCTGGGGTTGTAGAATTTGCTCTCCATTGGAAGAGTTTCCTGGGTTATAGCATTAGATCACCACTGTCAGAGTTTCCTAGGTCATACCATTGACTCCCTGCTGGTAGAGTTTCCTGGGTTGTAGCATTGTCTACCCACTGGCAAAGTTTCTCGGTTCATAACATTTGTTCCCTACTGCCATAGTTTCCCAGGTTGTAGCATTGGATCCCCGCTAACATAGATTCTAGGGTCGTATCATTGGATCCCTGTTGATGGAGTTTCTCAAGTCGTGACATTGTCTCCCCACTGGAAAAGTTTCCTGAGTCGTAGAATTGGATCCCCGCTAGCAATTATTCTAGGTGGTATAAGTTTCTCGTTGATGGATAGAGGATGGTAGATGAAGTTCCCCTATGAATATATATATATATATATATATATATATATATATATATATATATATATATATATATATATTTTAGAATTTTTCAACAGATATAGTCCAACATAGTTTGGATATGATATGATGACAAGGTACTAGTGATGATTACATGATGCACTTATAATTTCTCCCTAGTTTAGTGGGAGTGTTAATTTTTGGAAGCTCAGTGACAAATTACAAGTATTGTGCTAGATTCCTCTTTTTTATATGACCAAATTTTACTATTGACGAAATCGATTTCGACAAGGGAAAGTGTATTTTTGAAGGAAATCCTACATGGGAAGAAAAAATCAGGTCAACCATAACAGGAAATTAGAAAACTTTAGAAGCATATAACTACAAGTGACCTCAAACTCATTTGGGATCACCAAGCACCATATTCTTCTATTCTTCATTGATTGGTTTTCACAAGTCTAAGGTTGGGTCGAGGAAATTAGTTCACTCATGTTTGAGATTGCAAGGTCCAAAGCATGCACGTGTGTTGGGGTTTCGGTTTCCAACCTCGCGCTGAACATAAGAAATGGTTTGTTATAAATATAGCCACTAAGGCTCATCCATGCGGTTGGAAGCTCTCAACCACACCCATACCTCCTCTTCCATGTTTTTAGGCTTTGGGGTTGCAATTTGACATTTAACTGCAGTGGAAAACAAACAAGAAAAATTGTCTCATATCTCGATTGATGATGGGAACATATTTATGAATGTTTTTTGGTTAATCTTGCTAGATGATCTTGTATTGTCTCATTTTACTCTCCATTGAAAATTTTATGACAATCTAATAGAAGAAGATTTATAAAGGGTTTTCCCCACAAAGGGTTTTTCCCAATTCATTGACCGAAATTCTGGTGTCTGTTGTTGATGTGTTGATTGTCTCCTTTATCATTGAATTTATTTTTTTATCTTTAATTACTATTGATGATTGGAAATATTCATTATTGATTGTTAATTAAAGAATTGAATTGGGTTAAATTAATTGAAGCAACATAGTGCATTCTGAAAAATGAACACACAGACACACACATACAAAGATAGAGGTTTATTATTCTATCAACATGTAATTTTTTTGGAGATATGTAATTATTTATGTGCTTAATGTCGATTATAAACAATCATAACCCATTATAGCTCCAAATATATCAATAAGAGTGGTTGAATCTCTTAACTTGTAAAAATATCTTTGAATACAAAACATGAGGCAAGGTTTCCACCTAGAGAGAGTTAATCCCTTTCTATAGTTAATATATAGAGTTAAGATGAATGTATGGTAACCTTTTACAATTTTTTGTAAGTATATCATTTCTATTAATTCTTAAACATATTATAAGATGGAGATATTGTGCACAGTAATACTAAGTCCTCACTCCCACATGATTTGTTTTCCATTAAGTACAAACAAATTTTTTTTGATAAAAAACATTACAAAACTGGAGACCACATGTCAATGGCCCAGAAAGCCCAAAAAATTTCAAAAGAAAAATATAGCCCACTCGTTTCATTACCCATGAGAATTATTAGGATCTTTAGAAGCATTATTACCCTTATTGGGGCAATGGAAAGCATCGTGAACATCTGATTCCAAACGTCCCATGTGTCCCTAGAAGTTTTCTAGATATGATCTTGAAGCCTCTTCTGGCCTCTTTGAAGGGAATCCTAACAATGAAGGATATGATGCTAGTTATAATGAATATCATTGAGGAAATTTATGACTTCATTCAAGTCATTTTGGTGATATTTTTCCTTTTGATAAAGTATCATTTGAACTAGACATATTGGGGCTTCCAGTGAGTGAGAAGGGGATGGAAAGTCCACCTGATCGGGGGAACCACCGAGCAACTCATTTAATTCTCCTTATTTTGTTGGAAGTACCACTTCAGGCCTTTCCCCTTGACCCATATATCCCCCACCTGACCACAATATTCATATTTCACGATGCATAAGTAGGCCTAAGAGAGAATTTTGTGGACTTGGGATAAATAACCAACCTCGAATACTCTGGACTACTTTCCTGACCTACATGCATACCCCCTTAAAAGAAGGGAAGTATTCCACCTCCCTAAACCGGTTTTGCAAGAAAAATATATGGATACAAGTGACCCTAACTCCTCTCTCTAAGGAAACACATATGGCTACTGCTCACACACGAATTAACCAAGGTCAAAATTTTTCAATACCCACTCCTCTCACAAGAAAGCATAATACAATATGGTATCCTCCAAATAAGGTTTCCACATAGAAATATTTCCAACCCGCCATGAGGGTGCGCATGACAAGGTAATTCATATCCCTTAAGGAAAACATCATATAAACCACTACTATGAATAACGAACTATAGGGCCACCTAGAGAGGAAAAGTGGCTCCTTTTTCGCCCTCCCTAACTGCCAACTAGTCCACATTGACTGAATATACCACAAGCCAACCATTACATATGAAAAAAGGAATTGTATTACCTGGTGAAATGTGTGACCTATCGCTCCATCACCCTTTGCAATACAAAGCCAAACTTCCAAGTGAAGGTCCTCGCCAAAGTTGATTATTCTATGAACAAGGCATATAACAAGAACCATTTCCAGAAAAAACTTCGAGCCCAAATCCCTTATCACAATTTAAGTTACTAAATATGAACATACTCCTCTAGAGAACAACCTATCATTCGCATGAGAGCTCCCCAATGAACTAGGAATAACCTTTGCTCTCTATAGAAGCCACCTGTAATTCCCAAGACACAATTCCCACTACAGAATAATTTCTCATTTCACAAGTCCAAAAAATGCATGCAAATTCCATTACCAACATTGTTATAACCCCAATTACATCAAAAAGTCTCTCTTGCATGCCTACTAACCCTACTTTCTTAATATGTTTCCATATCATATATGTCATATATGTCATATAGAAAGGCTATTAATTCCTAAATGTTGTGTGATATTACCCATGTTTATCACCCGAACAAGAAGCTAACCTTTTATAGTATTATTTATTTTATATGTAAGTTTTACATTTTTATGTTTTTTATATAAAATTATTCGTGTTTAATATTATTTTATTATTATTATCACTCTAATTTTTTTACTTAAAACTATGTATAATGAAATCATACCATATTTACTTATTTTTACTTTATCTTCCTTTCATTATAATTTCAATAATATATTAAAAATAGTATTAAACGAGTTGAGTACATAGTATTACTACACAGATAATACAATGTGGACATTCTTGTAAGAAACTATTAAACTATTCATAACAAATTGTTCATAGTAATTTCTTTCTTTCACATGTTTTATAGCTTACTTCTATTTTAATTTTTTAATTTGATATTTTTAATATATGTGCACGTTTCACATCAAACTTTAAAACTTATTTTATAGAGATCATACAACATGAACATTGATATGGACATGATATAACATTGCACCTGTTTTATAGTTTTCATTTTTGTTTATATCTATGGTTGTTTTAAGCTAAATATTTAAACTTTATTTTATATTATATAGACCATATTATGTGAAAATTAAAGTGGGAAAATATTAAAATTTTATGATAAATATCATATACTGAATATGATACACAATATAAAATATATTATACTATGATATTTATGGTTGGAAGGGCTCGTCGACTATGTCGACACACTAAAGATGTATGATAAGTTAGTGAGCTTATTTTTCAAGTCAGTGGACCAGGTTGGTTAAGATGAGTCAATTGAGATAGTTAGATTTTTGTAATTGTCTACAATATGTACTTGACTCCATGCAAATAATGAGTTATTTATCAAGATATATCCAATAAAAATGTGATTTTGTTGGTTATTTACTATTTTTGTGTTTTTCTCTCTTTAATATTATTTGATGTTTAACTCTCCTCGTAACTATGTCATATTTTTCAAATCTACAATTCCTTTGTCGGTACTTTTGGACTATGTCAGACGGTTCGGGTTCGAATGAGTTCGGAAAAGATTAAGTTCGATTCAAATTCGAATTTTTCGTAAAGGTTCGCATGAGGTTCGACATTAAGTTCGACTATATATATATATATATATATATATATATATATATATATATATATATATATATATATATATCAAAATCAATCAATAATGTTATATGCATAGCAATGAGCACGCACGAGTCAAAAATCACAACCACTATTCACTTCACGCTCCGGGAGGCGTGGACAAGCAACGTCTAGAAATTGAATTAAGGAAATTGCAGAGAATACAACATTGAGCACAATAGAATGAGTACACTCACGCTGAAGTTGGCCTATGAAAATCTATCGACAACCATGGTAAATAAAGACAAACCAGTGGCCACTGCGGGAAACTAATTAGCAGGAAGTAGAACAAGAGAAAACCATGTGTTGCCCATGGTTTTTCTCATAAGCCTTAAAACAACTAACAAAAATTGCCCAAACTCTAACCTCAAACCCCATTTTTTTTTTCTTAATTATAAAATTTGACTTCAGGTTCATCTTTAGGTTCGCCTTTAAGTTCGAATTCGTTCAAATTCGGTGAACCCTGTGACATAGCTTTTGGACCCAATTTCATACAATATGCTCGCATAAATGCGACAGATATCAATAACTACCCCAAAAAAATAAATAATGTAAGGAGAAATCAAACATCTATCATAGAAGTTAGGGCATACTTCTTCAATGAAGCAAATAAGAAGTTTATTAAATTACTCGTCATAAAAAAAAATTATCAAATAACCGCCTAATGTGACAAATAGAATAGAATATGATGGGTGGTTAAATCTAAAATTAATTAACCCCAAGAGAATGAATTTGCATGAGCGAGTTGAAAAAATATTGAACGATTTGTATGAGGATAAAACCATAGAAGATTGCATTTATATTGAATAAATCAAAGTAAGGTTCTACGACGACTTTCATGAAAGCTTCTTTTATGCTATACCTACTAAACCTCTTAAAATTCTCCTCAATAAAGGAGTCGCTTACATATTCAAATATATACCACACATGTAAGCTTATTTTATGCTATACCTACTGAACGTCATAATATTCAAATATATACCACACATGTAAGCTTATTTTATGCTATACCTACTGAACGTCATAAAATTCTCCTCAATAAAGGAGTCGCTTATATATTCAAATATATACCACACATGTAAACCCCAATCTACGATTACAATAGTAAGTGAGAAGATGACTCAGAGAAATCCCTTAATGTCTAGATTAAAGCACAAGAGAAGCATGCGATTAATTCGTGACTAGATGAAAATGTTCGATAGAATATTCGTCACAACATGATTTAGTGGGGTTGGCGATGGGAGGAGGTAGTCGTTTGTGAGAAATAAATAGATAATAAAAAGAAAGGAGGAGAGGTAGACGTTTGTGAGAAATAAATAGATAATAAAAAGAAAGAGGAGGATGTAAATTGGGACTTAGAATGGGAGGAATAAGGTTGGTTTCGTGAATACAAGAGTAAACACTTAATGAAGAAACCTGATGAAGAACTCAATCACATATTTCACAATTAAAAAATAGAAAATAGAAACGGATAAATAAAGAGTAAATAACAAGAGATCAGGGAAATTTTTTTTTGTTCATAATTGAAGACAACAATAAGCTTTGAAGTAACAAATTGAATATGCGTAGGTCTTCTCTAATTTCAACATAGAGCAGCTAGAATGGAGAGGTATAGGACTCACAACACCAAGGAGAAGTGATAGTTTAAAATGAAGAATGAGTAAGGAGGTAAATAGTATGGAAGTCAATGACTCTAGATTAGCGATTGATCCCCTACAATAAGTATAAAAAGATTCATCGAGAAAACTCCATGGTCACTTAGGATTCCCTGCGGTTTTTTATAAACAATATGAGAAAGTAAATTTAAGAGACCATTTCCAAATTGAAACACGCACAAGTAGTTAATTAGGATTGGATTAGAAAAAAGGAAAAACAATATATAATTATTCATATAATAAATCTCATGAACATACCCCCTCATGAGATTATTATCTACAAAGGACGAAGAATATAGAAGTCTCTACGAGGAATCGTCACAATCTATAGCAAAATGGTTTGTCGAGTATATAGACAAATTTTGTTAAATGATGAAAAGCTTGTAACTCTTGCAAGTGTTGAAGTAAAAAATAGAGTGTGCTCTATGAGTTGATCATATACCAAGTGTCGAATTAGAAACTAACATAATAGTTGAGATTGTTTAGTCATTTGAATTATCTGAGAATTATACCATCCTAACAACTCTACCTCTAAGTCCAAGGAAAATAATGTAGAATCCACCTTCAAAAATAAACATGTGATGAAGCCATATACCCCTCTCTGAGGGAGATGAATATCCCAAAAAGCAATGGTTCATTTGAGAAAATTTGTAGACAACTAATGATGTTAGAAATGAAGGCAATAAATTGGCACAATTTCCAACAACTCTTCGAAAAAGAGATTTGGCTGGGTTCATGAATTTTATAGAGAACAGACTAAAACTAAGACCTATATCAAAAATAATTTCCCATCCTTCTTTAAAGAATAATATGTTAAACATATTGTAGTTCTAAAGCTTAAAGAGATTAAACCAAGACCAAAGGAAATTGTAGGAGAGTATGAAAAAATATTTAAGTGTTTTTAAAGAAAACCCCATGCAACATTGACAAAGTTGTCATAGTCCAATGATATGTTACTATATTGTTGCATAAAATTTGAGGGTTGCTAAGAATGCATGAAATTACATTTTGTGTGGAATAAATAAAAAATGGTCAATATATCGAAACACACGATGATTGGAAATCATATTGTTTTTACTGATAAAAGAAATTGAAGAAAAAAATGAGTGATTGTAGCAATCCCCGTTGAATATGTCAGAACAAAAAATATGGTTCATGGTGCACCAGATATAGAACTAAAGGGCACACAAGGATAACTATAAATTTGTAAACTATTTCAAATTGATAAAATTGAAAGGATCAAAATTATTAAAGCAATACTGGTTAGCTCTACAATGAGAGACTACACTAGGAAGGACTATGTCCACAGGTTGCTCTACATTCTCATTACAATAAAAACAATATATAGCTTACATGCTTGTAGGCAAGTTAGAAGCAATACCTAAGAAATATGAACAAAATCCTAATCTAAGGTTCTGGTGAACTGACTCTCTCTAATTAAGTTTCTCCATTATCTTCAACACTCCCTCTTAAAGGAGAAAGGATTCACAAATATTCCTAACATTTCCCTAAACATTTAAAATTTAATTCTACCAATAGGCTTAGTAAAACTGTTGGCAGCATTATCACAAGTATTATAATATTCGACATGAATTTCGTTTCACTGAATTTTCTCCCTGACGAAGTGAAACTGTGTATCAATGTGCTTAGTGTTTTTATGAAACGCCAGATTGTTTGCAAGTTTCATGGAGCTCTGGTTATCACATTTGATAATTGTTGCATCTTTATGTTTCCCTGGAGAATTCTCCTCAACCAATCTACCTCACAAGTCATTGCACACATCGCTTGTTACTCAGCCTCTGCTGAAAACAAGGAAAATATGTTCTATTTTTTATTGCTCCATGCAATGACCCCGTACCCAATGTTGAATGCATAATATGTTATGGATCTCCTTTCATGTACATTTCCAGCCCAATCGGAGTCTAAAAAACCTTTCAATTTAACATCACAAGAATCAGTATATAAAATGCCATAGTCTAAGGTTACTCAAAGATACCTTAAGATGCCTTTTGTTGCAACCCAATGGCTCTCAAGTGTCTTGGACATAAATTGGCTTAATACACTAACTACATAAGCCAAATCTCGGCTAGTAGTGGTCAAGTAGATTAAACTCCCAACCAACTATTTGTACAATGTTGCATCTACCTCCTTAGAACCATCATCACTCTAAAATTTGGTATTTCATTGTAACAGCATTATTGCAGCTTTACACTGATCCATCTTAAACTTTTTCAGTAGACTCGTGACATGCTTACCCTGTGATAGAAAATTTTGTCTTGAATCTCTCCAAATTCAAGACCCAAACAATAGCGAAGCTCATCGAGTTCTTTCATCTCAAACATTTGTGACATCTGCTCTTTGATTTATTTAATGAGTTTATCTTCATTTCCTGTAATGATAAGATCATCTACATATACAGAAATTAAAAAAAAATCCCCTTTTCATCAAACACAGTATACATATTGGGGTCATTTTTTCTTCTTTTATAACTTTGCTACAAGAAAAATGAATCAATTTTATCATACCATGACCTCGAAGCCTGTTTTAGTCCATAAAAATCTTTCTTTAATCTACAAACTAAATTTTCTTTCCCTTTCTTAGCAAATCCCTCGGGTTACTCTAAATACACTTATTCTTGCAACTCCCCATTTAAAAATACATATTTAACATCTAGCTAGTGCTTCATCCAGTGATGTTTAGTAGCTATGGAAATTAACATTCTGACTGTATTAATTTTAGCTACAGCGGTGAAGGTTTCCTCACAGTCTATACCTTATTTCTATGAATACCCCTTTGCAACTAGCCTAGTCTTATATTTATCTATACTCCCATCTGCTTTAAATGTAGGCTTGTATAGTCATTTGTGACCTAAGGTTTTTTTTCCCTCAAGTAATTCAACTAACTCCCATGCTTCCATGTCTTCCCTCCATTCATTATATTGACTGGATTTTTTATAACTAGAGGGTTCGACAACATTTAACATGCTAGTTATAAAAGCATTCTCCCTATATCTTGCTGGAAATTATGTTTTCCTACCTGATCTCCTGAGTGTTAGAGTGGCATCAAACATGTTCTAAATATCTCTTGATGGACTTGGCTCAATGACTGTATTCATAGCTTCTGCTTCTTCCTTTTTCAGTTGTTGTTGCTCATGGTTGTCTCCTATTTTAGTACTCCCTTCTTCCACCAACAAAGGAATGTCACATTATTCATTGTTATTATCACTGCTTCCATCATGAACTTGTTCATGAAACACTACATATCTACTCGCAAACACTTTATGGGTAGAGGTATCACACAATTTGTAAGCTTTAAATTCAATACAATACCCAACAAAAGTGCATTTCATAGCCTTTGAATCCAGTTTCTTTCTGTCCTCCTTTGGAACATGAGAAAAGGATTTGGATCCAAAAATTATTAAATGTTTAACTACAGGTTTAAAACCTAATTTGGCTTCCAATGGATTTTTAAATTTAATACTCTTTTTTGGACCCATTTTTTTCAAATAGACTACAGTATTTATCGCTTCAGTCGAAAATCCATTAGAAATATTCTTACCATTTAACATGTTGCGAGCACATGTTTTTCCTCTCTGCAACCCCATTCTATTGAGGAGTGTGGGGTATTGCAAATTGTTGCAGTATTCCATAGTCTTTGTAATATTTCCTGAAATCAGTCTTCTTGTATTATCCCCCTTGATCCGAGCGCATAATCTTGATGAATTTACCTGTCTGCTTCTTAGTCATGCTTCTGAAATGTTTGAAATATTCAAAAGTATGACTCCTTTTGCTGAGAAAATATACCCGCATGAATCTTGTACAGTCATCAAAAAATAATAAGAACCTCCCAATGACCTTGACTGCATTGGCCCACATAAATCAATGTGGACTAACTCTATTATATATCTCTATTTTCTGTCTACATTTACAAGAAACTCATCTCTGTGCATCTTCCCAAAAGCACATGCTTCGCAATCAACATGAATATGCTTTAAATCAGGGAAACCATTGACCATACCTATTTTTTGAAGTAGCAACGAACCATTGAAATTAATATGGCCAAATATCTGATGCCATAAATATTCTACAGTCATACCTAATGGTGTCAAAGCTTGATGTGGCGCACTTCTCACATTCATCTTGTAAAGACTACCCACATGAATCCCTGTTGCAATTGTCTTCATACAATCCAGCAAAATCCTTAAAAACACAATATGACTTAAAAAATTATACCTTAAGGTTATGATATGTTATCATTGAAATAGAAATCAAATCCTTATTAATTATGGTTACATACATCACATTTTGAATGTGCCTAATATTCCATCAGGCAGAATTACAGGAACATTACCATGTCCTTTGATTTGGTACCCTTTGCCCTCACCAAGGTATATTTTTTTCCATTGATGGTTTTTTTGAAGTCTTCAATACATTGTCTATTACCTTTCACATGGGTGGATGCTCCTGAATCCACATACCATGTATCTGCTTCATTATTCTCATCAAAATCAGCCATAAGCAGTCCAAGCTCCTAGTTATGGTAATCATCGGCAAAGTGTCCTACATGTCTCTTGTATCTCTTTTGACCTTCATCAAACTTCTTCTTTCGGAAATTTTTGGCCATATGGCCAATTTTACCACAATAGAAACATTTCAATGTTGAATCATTCCTATTTGATGACATAACTTGGGATGGATTCAACATTTTTTGTGATGTACCTCCACCTCTCTTTCCTCTCTCTGTCCTCCGTTTTCCTTCCCTCTGAAGGGCTTCTTCTTCGCCATTAATGAAATATCTGAATTTTTGGGTTTCAGAGTCATCTGCATTTCCTCCTCTTGCATTAGAATCCTTGTCAATTCTTCAAATTTGGGGGCTTTCTCTCTCGCATTCAAGTTTGCGATAAACATCTAATAGCCATCAGTCATACCATTCATAGTAACTGTTACCAAATCAATATTACTTACTTCCTCTCCTATGTCGCTAAGCTTGTCTTTGAGGTCTTTGATGTGAGAGATGAACGCAACTACTATTTCATTCTCCTCCTTGACTTTAATTGATAGAATATTTATTTTCAGGAACAATAGGTAATTTGTATTTTTTATTTCGTACAAATCCTTTAGAGTTGTCCAGATCTCGTTTATTGATTTGAAATCTATGATCTGAGGGATAATGCAATCTTTGACTGTCATTTTCAACATTTTTTTTCCTTGTTCTCCCTCTTCTCCCAATCCTGTACTATCGCAGTTGTTGCGCCTCCTAAAACTATAGGTTCCAATTCATCATCATTCATGATCCCTCATGCACTATGCCCTTCCAGCATAGTCTGCAACTTGAATTTATAATTAAATAATTAGGACTATCAAGCTTGTTGCTCTCGTTCAAGTATACCTCCATCATATTATTCATCTTGACACTTAAAAAAAAATACTCCCATCAATTTGACAAAAAAATTGATCTACAAATGGATCTACCCCGGATCCACGAAAAACAATGTTAGGAAACATATACCTGATCTTTGACCACTTTGGAAGGCTTCTCTATGCACTGCACCACGAGCTCATGGGCTCCTCTGCCATAACATGTTCTGCTGCGAGCTCACGGGCTCCTCTTGTCACAGATCATGCTTGCAGTGATCCTCATACTTTACAGTGAGTTTCTACTGACTCTACTGCCATGGCTCACTGGCTCCTCTGGCATGATCTCATTGGATCTTTAGGCATGATCTCCCTGGCTCAATAGGCACAAGCTCTCTGACTTCAATTGGCGCTCCACAGCACAATCTCTCTGGCTCCATGGCACTCCACAACACGAGAACATGTTCAAATAGACATATATTATGAAATATGTTAATTTTTAATGATCCATACTACAAGAGAGTGTCAATACAATTTAAGAAATGAAAAACATAATTGGTATACTAAATGTGAAGTAAACACCCTTTCAACACATGAGTACCATTTGAATGGAATAAAAAAACCTAATTATCATTATGTATATCATACACAAGCATATGACAAGTTAAGCGATCTAGCAACACAAGGAAGAGGAAATGCATTTTAAAGAAGAGTATTTGGTGGAAGAAGAGGAGGATTCAATGGATGAGTTCAAGGCCATAAGTGATGCCATAAAGGGATATATTTCTTCGCATGATGGAAGGCCATACTTGGCATGGATTCGCCTTAAAGGATAAAACCAACTTGTGTTTCTGCAACATGTGTGATTTGGGTGATTATTCTATGGAGGATTTACATAAAATACGATAGATTATAATGAATAAAAGCCTTGTAAATATTCTCCATTTTTTTCCAATGAATTAGGTGTTGAACTCCAAAAGTTTAATTTTCATCACTAGATTAGGACTAAGCTAAGGGAATAATAAAATAACATCAAATATTCCAATCGTTAAGAGATACCCCCTAATATCCTCACTTGCAACTACACAATGATAAAATGGAAAAGGAATTCAAATCTTTTAGGAATGAAGCTGGGAAATAGAATTTGACCAAAAATAATGTATTAGAAGACTTTTGGACTTTCTAAAAGAATAATAGTCACTCGGATGATTTATTAAGCTTCGTTGCATACTTAAAGGCTTTAATGAGGAGAAAATTCAATATAAAAACTTACGATGATTATCTCATGGAAAACATGTAGATGATTATGACCCTCAAGTAGGCTTTGAGATACATGGATACATGGAAAATCAAGTCGTAGTCCATTTTTTTCCAGTTAATACCCTTCTCTAAGTATTATGGATAAAATTTGGAAGGCCGACCATAAAGAAAATGATTAATAATTTGAAATTAGGAGACTAGAGATATATTAAGCCTATCAGAATGACCGCTAATGGATGAAAACCTCAATAATTGGTATCGAGATCTTGGTCTACTTCGAAGTAATTGACTAATTGGATGGAATACAAGATTATCCATCTTTGGTCAAAAGACCATGAAGTTGAAAAATGAAGGCAACAATTTCCCTGTAAAGAGATAGAATAAAATGAAAGGGAAATAAGAAAAAAATCATAATCCCTCGTAACCCATGTGAAGGAAATCCTTAGATATAACCCTTTGATGATGACATAGAAACAAGGATAATATATTAAATTTTGCAGGTTGACAAAGATAATATGGAGCCAAATATTTTTGGAGAAATTTTCTTTGGTTCACCACTCTCCACAGACACTTAGCTTGTATATTATTATACCACAAAATATATTATTATTATTGTAATGAAATATTTAACATAGTAGGGAAAATCGAAACCAATCAAATTCTATACCAAATAAGTAGACCTAAATTTATTAATGAGATTATAGTAACAAGATTTGATGCCCTGTACTATAATTAGTGACAGTGGAACACATTTTTTCAATGCTACCATTACAACTACAAAAACTTATGATTAAGCATTTAAATATAATGACTTACCATCCATACGCCAATGGCGCAGTAGAATTATTTAACAAGACCTCACAAAAATGACATACCAAGATATGCAGTACCGAAAAAGATGACTACATGATAAAATACTCGTAGTTCTATAGGCATATAGGACCACATATAAACAATTTACTTCACATATGTGTCATTTAATAGTGTATGGAAAAAAGTAATAATGTCATTTCGTTATAAAAAGAAACTCAACAAGAGTGTCAACCATGCTAAATTAGGACATCAACAACATTGGAAGAGAGAAACTTCCTTGGCTTCCTTGAATACAAAAAGAAAAAATATATGCACTCCACTAACAACAAGTTACATGGCTAGGCACCTTTGTTCCATGGCTAAGCACCTTTGTAGTAGAATATATACAAACATGAGGTGTGGCAAAGATGAAGACACTTCAATGACACCTATTTGAATTTATAGTAAATAATTTCCACCTAAAAAATATATAACCTAATGACTTGACTCGTGAAAACCTTGTCGAATGAAAAATATTGGACATCAGCTAGACTAAAAAACAATTTGTGGTAGTCGAGCCTCTTTATTTTGTGTATGATAGAGTAATTGAGTAAAATCTAATAGACAAAATTATTAATAAATGAAGAAATTATAAATGAAAGTATAGTAAAAACCATGCTAAAAAACAAATACCATAAAAAAGATCAACCTCACAACTATGTGTCATAGTAATGGAGTGATTCAAAGATTTGAGAAGTTTTTTTCATAAAAGCTCACATTGAAACTTACGAGAGCGTCGTCCACGCATCAACGTGAGAAGAGAAATTATTTCCAACATAGGTTTCAATAATGTTTCCAAAAATAAGGACAATTTTCCTCGACCATAAACACAAATGAGAGACCACAATTTCACTTCAAGTCTCAAGCTCTCAAAAAGACATTACTCGTATATTTGGTGTTGGAATTAATGCTTACATCTTATATTTGAGATGTTGGTTTTTGATGGTTGAGAAATTCTCTCAACCTTTCTATCTAACTTAGGAATAAGTTAGATCTGAGAAACTCTATATGTTAGAGTAATTTGAATGTAATATACGTGCATGTGCTTTGACACATACACCTTTGTGTGAAATATATGACTGCTTTCAGTCTTTTTTTATCATGGTATCAGAGCCTATCTAAGATAACCCCTTATGGGAAGGTTGAGGGGCAGAGAGAGAGTGTAATTTTTTTATGCATTGTAATGTGTTCATTTGTATACGAAAGCATGAATTATTTAGTCATTTTTAACCAAAAAAAAAAAAAAAAAAAGTAGGGACGTGTCATGTTGGGTGAACTTCTTCTTGACGAAATTTTGGACAAAAAATACTATCCATCCAAGATCTGCGAAATTTTCAAATTGACAGACAGACTCAGCGACGACATCAGATATTTTCAGGATTGAGAAGGTCCTGTTCTGAAGAAAAAACCGGAGCCAAATGTGTTGCCCTCGTTTTTCTTAGGACAATGTAGAAATTTTTGCAGTGTTGTCATGTGGATCATGCAAATACAAGGGTTGCTATAATGAAAGCGTTGATCCCATTGTTGGAAGCATGCAATAAAGGACTCATATTCCGCAAGCTAGAACTACACAAAGCATAGATTTGGGTTAGAGTTTGTGAGGGTGTCTTGTATTTCGGCAGAAGAAATCTACTCATGAGGACGGTTGTTCGCTCGGGGTATGAATTGGCACTGAATCTAAATATACAAGCAAATAAAGCATTAGAAGTGTTTGGTTTTTGAGAAGAGTAAGAAGGAATGTGGTGGACTGTTGGAGCTAGCTCTCGAAAAAAAGGAATTGATCTACGCTCATCAACAAACCAATAAGTTCCTCAACCTTTTGTGAAGCATTTTTTTGTTAAATCAGCATGCTCGGTTGGAACAAGAAACAATCTTCTTCCACTATGAATCCAAGACAAAAATTAAACCATAAAGTGGATGCAAAGATACTCAGTGGTGGATAATAAGGTTGAAGTGCGACAAATATTGATCTTGTGCACTATCAATTTTTATCTTGGTAGTAGTGTTTGCATGTAGTGTAATTTATTTAAATTACTTTTAGTATTGAAAATTTGTAATCTTTTTTGTAATTCAACGAAGAATTTGAACCTCTTAAATTCTTTTAGAAGAGCTACATTTGAAGTTCAATATGGATGGTTGTCCAAATAGTATGGCAGTTGCGGATCTAGGGAAGGTTCCCTCATTCGTTAAAGGCGTGGAGTGGTCTTCTAATGAGGTTATGGGATAGCTTGAGACGTTGTCTGGTAATTGACTTCGGGAGGTCCTTGATTCGGGAGTTGAGGAGTCTAACTCAGGAATCCAACTTCCGACTACACCTTTATGAAGGTTATGAGGCAACTTGATGGAGCCTATATTGATAATTTGTAAACCAGTTAAGGAATGATTAGGTATTTTGTTGTTTATGGGTGATTTCAATCAATTTATCTAATGTAAGAATTAAAAGGAGATGTGGGAATTAATACTTACATCCTATATTTGAGATGTTGGTTTGTGATGGTTGAGAATTTCTCTCAACCTCTCTTTCTAACTTAGGAATACGTTAGATCTAAAAAACTCTATATATTAGAGTAATCTAGATGTAATCTTGTGTGTGTTTTGACACATACACCTTTGTGTGAAATATATAAATGCTTTCACTCATTTTTTATCATTAAAAAAAATTGCTTTCACTGAAAATATCAAATATCACTTTCCAATATATATTTGTTATACCATTCTTTAATTATTCAACCAATATATATATATATATATATATATATATATATATATATATATATATATATATATATATATATATATATGAAACGATTAGTTTTTATTTTTATTTTATTTATTTAAATTAAAAATATTTGAAAATGTGATGCATTCTACATATATTTTTTTTTCAGAAGAAAAAAAATGCTGTATATATTAAAGGATATATATGAAAGTACATGTTCTTCATATCATTCTCAAGCTGTTATATAAACCAGCGAGAATACACCATATTCCAAATACATCAAGAATACATTTCTGAGAAGAAAGGTATTCGATATATATGGCCAACAATAATGAGTGGAATAAAACACACCCATCAGATCATACCTGTATACAATGAGAAGACAAACAAAATAATACAGCAGCATCCTAATTCATAACAATGAGAAAATAAAGGGTAAATGCATAGAAAGAAGGCTAAACAATTTATGTTCCAGAAGTTCCAGAAGTGGCCTCCATAGTGTCATTCATGTCTGACTTGAGGCGGGCTCGCTTGAGCGGTCACCAAATCAGGCGCATATGACCTTGAGCGACTGCGATCCCCTAGAAAAGACAATAGCCGAAAAATGAAAGGATAGAAACTATAACGGATAGTCGAAGATGACAGCAAAAAAGCGCAGGGATTGGCAGCCAAAGTGTCATGAAAAAACGTTGATCAGGCTTGCTTGAGTAAAAGAACAGGCTCGCATGAAGAAAATTCATGCTCGCCTGACATATGGAATTCGCCTCGCTCGATAATTTTTCAGGCTCGCTTGATAGAAAGAAAAGCATCCCTAGAGTAAACCCAATGTCCCTGCACTCAAAAAAGAAAGACAGTATGCTTGATGATAGAGAGACGACCCTGTAAACGAAAAAAGGCGCCCAGTTGCTGATACCCATTTTTAGGGGAAGTCCAGCTCCCCCGCGCCCATCAAAAGCTGAAAATTTGAAAAGCAGGACCCCCTACAGCATCATCAAGAAAAGCTGCAAGAAGGCGCCCCATCAAAAACACAGCATACAAAACGTCGTGCCCCACAGAGTCGAAATGGGAAGGGAATGAATGACCATGTAGAGAATCTAGCTCTTCGGCGTCCCATACCAAATTCAAATCCAGAACCATCATGAAAACTGGAGGCTCTGTATAATCGGCGACCGTTTTATAGATCATGTGATCTGACAACATGATGTCAAACAGCTACATAAGATATATAAATTTAAAACCGGGAGAGATCCAGCTGGAGAAGCAATCTGATTAAATCCGAAAAGAAATGGATCAGAGATCCCAAGCAAGTACAGAAATCCGGAGGAGATCGGCCGGCAATCAAATTAGATTTGGGGGCACACCGAAACAATATCGGCAACATGCCACCGCACTATAATAAGGACACCCAAATCGTGAGTGGGGTAAATGCACAACTGACAACCACCCAAAATCATAAATAGGTCTGCATAAAACGATGCAAACCGATGGATGTGAAATCCCTCCAGGACAGAGTAAATAAATGAAACAGTGCCGTTGAAAATGATTCAAATTTAGCCGGAAAAAGAAGCGACTAATCGGAAAAACCAGATAGCTCACAGAACTGGCAGCAACAACAGCATTGACTTCCTGAGAGAGCACATCATCAGTTTCGAAAATACATGCGATTAAAGATACACCAGCATAAATATCCCATCCCATGTCCACTGTTCGAAACCAGCCGCGACACCATACCCGTAGAGACTTCTCTATTCTTTCGACAGAAGATTGCCGATATATTATATCATCTCAACTAAAAGACACAGCTTCAGCGACACCAATGGCCACTATATCATATGTACACCAGCAAGCATGAATCCCCCAATGGATGGAAAGGAGCAACTGGAAAATCTCGGCAAGCCAATGGCCATTCTGTGCACCCTCCCTTAAAGAAAGAAAGCCCAATTCCTCAAACAACGCACACATCTGCAGGCACCGGACCCCATGGCCATCCCGAGGTATTCAGGTGCCCCAACCCCAGATCATGCATCCATCCATCAATCCAGCATATGAGCTAACGAAAAAAAACTTAGAGACGACGAGACACATAAGACAATGGTAACCACCAAAGGCAATAAAAATTGTCCAATATAGGGTTCCAACTAAAAACCAACACAAATGTGACTGCCTTAGCCACCAGAAGCAACTGAAATGTCCTCCACGGTTTCCAGCTAACATTAAAAAACCAGAGCACACATGCATCTGAAATAGCCACCAAAAGCAACAATTTTTATCCACATTGGGTACCACCTACCAGTTGCCTCCATATCCTATAATCTACCCAGGAAAGCTAGATCATCCGATCAAACTTCTACGATGTCTATCCTGCAGTGCTACAACTGTCCAACCCTCATAGCTCCCTTCGTAGCAAAGGCTAAACCATTGCCACAAATAAGACAACGATAACCACCAAAAGCAATAAAAATTGTCCAAATTTTGGGTTCCAGATAAAAACTGCACAAATGTAACCGCCTTAGCCACCAGAAGCAACTGAAATTTCCTCCATGGGTACCAGCTAACATTAAAAAACAGTAGCACACATGCAACAGAAATATCCACCAAAAGCAACAGTATTTATCCTCATTGAGTTCCAGCTACCAATTGCCTTCCCTTCAACTTCTACATATATTAACATAATGACAAGGATGCTTAAACGGAAATTTTATTTTATTTAGAAGAATACAATGTCTACCTACAATGCATCATGTCTATTATCTGTTTAAAGGGCCCTCCCGTGAGGTTTCATGTACAAAATCGCAATTTTTCCTAAAGCATTTTACATGAGATGTCAAATTTGTAGGTTTTTGTTTTTTTCATTTTAAATTCGCTATCCAAGTTGAAACTCTCCCCAGCAGGAAGTGTGTGTTGGGTTGTTTTGTGGTTTTTTAAAAATTTTAAGTATATGTTGGGTTGTTTTGTGTGTGTGTGTGTTTTTTTTTTTTTAATTAATTATATAGAAAGATTTATTTGTGGATTGGGTGTAGTTAAGATGGCAGGGAAGTTGACCTATTATTTTTCTCATAATATTTCAGTCTTATGAAGGTTGACATGCACCCTTTTTTAAAGCAATTTCTAAGTAGTATCAATTTGTTTTAAAAAAATTAGAAAGAAAATGCATAAATTTATTTTAATTTATAATTTTTTAAATATTTATTAAAATGTGATTTTTTTAAAATAATTTAAAAATAAAATAATATTTGGAAGTATTTAATATTTATTTAAATTGGTGTATGACCCATTTTTGGGTAGCTATTTGACTACTAAATCTATAAAGGCATACATAGTTTTCCTCTCTGGTTTTGAACCAGTGACTTTTTAAGAGGAAACATGTGCTCTTAACCATTAAGCCCACATACATCTACTTCCACAATAATTGAGATGTCAATTGTAAATGTTCAACATTTAACATAAATATTTAACGCTCAATTAAAAAAAATTAAACATTAAAATTATTTAAAAAATAAATAAATGTAACAAATAAAAAGTTAAAGGTAAAGTCAATTTGTTATATTTTGATACTTTTATTAAATTGCGAATAGGCTTTGTTAAAATACCATGGGCCAATACCTTGGTTTATCAATACTACATGCCCAAAAACCATAAATTATTTCACAATCAAAATATTTTATAACAATATGACATGATTCTTAACCATGGATATTCATCCTCACTTTATCGTGGATATTATTAACATGTAAGTAGACTTTGTTATAATACCATGGGCCAATACCATGACTTATCAATACCACATGCCCAAAAAAAAAACTTACATTTTATAAATATGTTATTTATACTTAATTTTATAACACTTTTTAATTAAATCTAAAAGCAAAAAAGTTATAATTACTTTTAAGATTTATCTAAACCCTCTATCCTGATAACTACTAAAAAATTCCCATAGAAATTACATTGAGGTTATAATAAAATTAAAACTGAGAATATATATATATATATATATATATATATATATATTTGAAATTTATATAATATAAATAGTATTATCAAGAACAAGTGTAGGTCCATCCTCACTAAGGATCTAAGCAATGAGAGCAAGAAAATTGACTAACAATAATAAAGGAAAGATAGTGCATGATTATTTTAAGTTTTTCATTATTGTATTTTCTTTGACATGCTTGATCCAAAATATAGATTTATCTTTTGTGCCGAGAGGCGCATTCTATAGCCCCAACATTCTACAGTCGGAGCCCAATATGACCCCTGATGTGTAAGTATGTCACACCCTCAAAAGCTAAGGTGAATCTTTTGATTATACATAACTTTCTAGTATTATGCATGGACTAATATTAATGATTATAATAACACCATGTATTATTATATATAATTTGAATGGATAATAAATTATCTCATGTATTTAATGGCTCTTATATCATTTACGTGAATTTGAATTGATCATAACTTTACCTTTAACAAAAAAATGTACCACATTAAAGTCCAAATTAGGTTAATTTTTAAACATCATTACTCTTTACTAAAGCCAATAATATTTCTTAAATCTAAAGAAAAAGGTTAATTCAACAAAAAAATTGGAAATCCTCCTCCAAAATGTTATGCAACTAGCTCCAAAAATAGAAGAAAAGAGAGATCAATGCCTAAAAAATGAGCCACTTTGAGGGGGAAACCTCATCTACATTACATAAATGAACAATTTTTGGATGATTTAAATGAAAAAAACCTATTTTCTATATATATGATTCCATGGGGTTACAATATAATCCTAGACGACTTAACAATAATAATGTAAGGGCACAACAATAACAATAGTGGGGTTTTATGGGGTAAAATAATAAGAATACGGGGACTACATGGGTACAACAAAAACAATAAGGGTGCAAAAATAACAACAATAAGGGACTACACTAGTAATATAGGGACCTAACATGCCCCTCTCCTTCGAAAAAGTGTTTTCCTCAACGCTTGAGTAGCTCTAGATGCTTCTGTATAAAATTCTCATCCTCCCATGTGGAATCTTCAGTGGGTAAGTTCTTCCACTTGATGAGATAATCCGAAATTAATCGATTTTGTAGCTATCGAGTTCTTGTTTCCATGACTTCTTCAGGTTCCAATATGATTTTTCCTTCCTCATCAAGTTCTAGCAATATTGCTTGAATTAGAATTTTTTCATCTATAACCTTCTTTAAGCATGAAACATGTAAACCTAGGTGCACTCGAGAAGAAGCAGGAAGCTCCAATTTGTGTGCCATAATATCAATATTTTGCAACACCTTGTAAGGACCATAGTAATTTGGTGATAATTTATTATCCTTCTTATCTTGCTTGAGGGACATTTGTTTGTAAGGTTGTAGTCGTAAAAATACCCAGTCTCATACATCAAAACTTATCTCGCTACAATGTTGATATTCCTGTTGTTTCATTCGATTTTATGCCAAATTTAGGTTATCCTTTAAGAGTTGGAGAACTTGTTGTTGATGCTCAATGTGATCTTCCACTGCTTGAACCATAGAATTTTCTCTTAAAGATGATGTGATGGATGGTGGATGATATCCATAAAGTGCCATATATGGGGTCATTTGTGTTGCAGTATGGAATGAATTTTTATACCACCATTTAGCTAGAGGTAACCACTTGACCCATTGTTTTTGTTTATCATATAAAACACAATGAATATATCCTTATAAACATTTTTTCACTATCTCAATTTCCCCATCGAATTGAGGATGATAAGATGAGCTATGGGCTAGTTGAGTACCCAAACAAGAAAATGATTTTGTCCAAAAGTTTCCAGCGAAAATGGGATATATGTATCTTGCAATAATATTTAGGTTTCCATGTAGCTTTTGAACTGTTTCCATAAATGCAATAGCAACTGTACTTTCTTTAAATGGATGAGATAATGCACAAAAGTGTGTATACTTGGTAAGTTGATCAACTACCACCATGATGCCACTCGTTCCTTCAGACTTAGGTGAACCCATGATAAAATCGATTGAAACCTCCTCCCAACGTTGACTTTGAATCGGTAAAGGTTGTAGCAGACTTCGCCTTAATTGTCTCAACTTTATTTTGTTGGAAAACCAAACATTCTGTCACAAAATTTTGAATATCAGATCTAAGGCCATCCCATAAAAATTATTTCTTCACTCTGTGATAAGTTTTTGAAAATACTGAATGTCCCCCTATTAAAGAGGTGTGCAATTCCCAAAGATTTTTTTTTGGGGAATTATTACAAAGATATAAGTGATATCTTTACCATAAAGAACCATTTTCCAACTAAATGTATCATATGTATTGGAATCTTTCTACAACTTTTTAATGAGTGTCCACACATTTTTGGCATTCTTCCATTCCTCCCTTGCTTCATTTATCCAATCTGGTTGGATAATAGAAATGGCACAAAGAAATGCTTCCACCTCCTCACACTTTCTTGAGAGTGCATCTACAACAACATATAGCTTCCCTTTTTTTGTATATGACTTCAAAGTCATAACCCAACATCTTTGTCACCCATTTTTGCTACTCTTCTGAAGAAATTCTTTGTTCCAAAAATTATTTAAGACTATAATGATCAATTTTTACCTTGAAGTGTCTTCCCATTAGGTAAGGTTGGTATTTCTTTAGTGCATGTAGTATTGCCAACATTTCCTTCTCATAAATAGCTTTCTGTAAATACTTTCCTTTGATTGGACGACTTTCAAAAGAAATGGGTCTTCCTTATTGCATTGAAACAACACCAATTCCATTTCCCGAGGCATCACAATCCACAATAAAGGTTTTTGTGAAGTCTAGTGTAGCTAAGACCGGTGCTATGCACATAGCCTCTTTAAGATGTTCAAAGGCCTTAGTTGCTTTAGGAGTCCATGAAAATTCATATTTCTTCAATATTTTTTTAGAGGTGCTTCTATTCTCCCATAATATTCAACAAACTTGCAATAATACCCTATTAAACTAAGAAATATTCGCAACTGCTTTATGGTTGTGGGGAATTTCCATTCCTTAATGGATTTAATTTTTCTAGGGTCTACCTTAACACCATCCTGAGACACAATATGACCCATATATTCCACCTCTTGTACTTGAAAGAAACATTTGGAGGTTTTGCATATAATTGTTTCTCCTACAATATTTTGAGCACCCTGTCAACATGTTGAACATGATCCTTCCAAGACCTAATGTAGATTTATTTATCATCAAAAAACACTAACACAAATTTTCTAGGGAAGGGTTTAAAAATGGAATTCATCAACCCTTGAATGTAGAAGGTGCATTAGTAAGGCCAAAACGCATGACCAAGAATTCATAATGACCCTCATTACTTCAAAATGTTGTTTTCAAAGTATCTTCAGTCTTCATTCTAATTTGATGATATCCTAAATGAAGATCCAAATTGGTAAAATAGATTTCTCCATGTAATTTATCAATCATAGAAATGAGAAATTTATCTTTAATAGTGAGCTTATTGAGCTCTGTATAATCCGGACACATACATCATGATCCATCCTTCTTGTGCACAAATACTACTGGAGCAGAGAAAGAACTTTGACTAGGTTGAGTTATACCATCCTCTAACATTTGTGCAATCATATGTTCAATTTCTCTATTTTGGACATACGGATATCTGTAAGGCTTGATGTTTGGAGGAACACTTCCTGGAATAAAATGAATAGCATGATCATGATCACAAATAGGTGGGAGTCCTTTGGGAGTTTCAGACACCTTGGAATGATTGTCCAACACTTTTTGGATATATAAAGAAATAGATTATTTTGATGTTGGAACTTCTAGTGAGCACAATTGTGAAATTACGCCTCGTTGTTATTTCTTTAAAATATTTTTTATGACATTATAACTTATTATATTTCATGGCTTCCCTATTATACCGCATAATTCAACTTCCTTTCCTTCCAAAAAATATTTCAAGAAAAGTTCTTGAAAATTAAAATCTATCGTCCCCAAAGATTGTAACCATTGTACTCCTAGTAAAACATCAACACCTCCCATTAGAATGGAAATAATTGGACTATTCAATGCATATTCCCCCATGGTTACCTTGATATTATATCATTTTCTAGAGAAATTTATACTCCCTCCGTTTGTAACCATCACTTGACACTTTGGTGTTGGGTATAGGAAGCAATTCAATTCCTTGGCTACCTTACAATGAATAAAATTATGGGTACTACCTGAAATCAATCAACACTATTAATTTTTTCTTCTTGATATTTCCTTCTATCTTGAGAGTTTGAGGAGTGGTAATTCTTGCCAATTCATTACAGGATATGGTTGGACTCATTTCTTCTTTCTCTAGGGTTGGTTCCTGGTGTATATCCTCTACTTTTGAAGTTTCCTGTTCATTTTCTTCCTCCTCTTCACAATATATGTAAAATAATTTCTTCTCAGCACACTTATGGCATTTAGTTTATTTTCTATCACAATTGTAGCAAAGTCATTTTTCTCTTTTTTCTTCCAATTTTTGTGGTGTCAAAATTGTAGGTTGTGGAAGTCTAGGAGTAGAAACACTTGCATCTTTATAGATGTGAGGGGTAGGCTTCCTTGTCACCATAATTTTACTTTCAATTTTTCTTGCCAACCTGAATGCCTTCTCCAATGAATCAGGTTCCGAAAGGTGAACCTCATGGTGTATGTTATCCTTTAACGTACCTATGAAGACATGAATCCTATGTTCGTCTGGAATATCAGTTACCCTTATAATAAATTTTTGGAAGTCCTCAATGTACCCCACCATTGAACCCTTTTGTTTGAGATTTATTAGTTGGCTAAATAATGTATTTCTCTTTGTATCGTCGTAATGTGTTAACGAGAGCAAAGCAGGGGAAATTTTAGGGGCTAATATTCGCAAGTGGGCTAATTTTCAATGTTTTTTCCAAAAAAGAGATTCACCAATTTCCAATTTTCCTAAAAATTATTCGCCCAAATCTTATATCATAAAATTATTTTACCTTAAAAATCGCCAAAATTTTTTAGAGACTATATATAAAATCATTATAAATTTGAATATTTTTACAACCATTTCGCTAAAATTTTTATAGTTTACATGTTAGGGGCTAGTAAGATTCACCAAGGTTTCTAAAATTTAAGATAAATTTCCATCCTTCAAATTTTCCCTGGAGAAAATCCATCCATACCATACAAATGTATTTTGTTATAAATGTAAATTTGCAATGCATACCTTTCGTATGTTTTGAAAATTATGGAGATCAAAGTATTGCTCCATATGTAGTATCCATGTTACAGGATCGTTGCCATCAAACTTCCTTATGTTGAGCTTTGGAATATGGTGGGTCTTCAATCCAACATTATATTTTATGAAATCATGATTAAAACTTATTTTTTTTCTCAACATGAGTTTCTTGTACTACCCTTTTTCCATTAGGAATCATTTCTTGTATCAACTTTGTCAAACCTTCCTTCAAACCATCCATGTCTGCTTTTAGATCATTATTAATGTCTTCCATGTTGTCTTTAATTTTTTCATCTAGCTTAGCTTCCATGTCTTCCATCTCAGCTTCCATGTCATTCTTCAAAACTTCCACTCCTTTCTTCAAACCATCCATCTTAGCTTCTACACCTTTCTTCATAACTTCCATTTCATTTTTTGTTTCTTTTTTCAAGAGCGAAATTTTGTGCACTTGGTCTTGTAATTTTGATATATGATATTGCACTTCTTCCTCTTCATGAGTCATAGTAGAGTCTTATAAGGGTTTAATTGGTGTTGAATTCTTTTTAGGTGACATTTTAGAACCCAAAACTGATATATATGCTTCAATATGCCCTTGGAATCTCTTCAAACTGATTTTCCAAACAAGACTTATGCAATTAAAAAAAAAAATACACACAGTTTTCCTGCTTTTGAGGAGCTCCATATAGAAACTGATGTATCTCTGTAATTTTGGATCCCAAATAATTTATCTTCAGTCCTATAGTATTCCTCTAATTCTTCTTTCTAATTCCACAAGTCTAACCTGATTTGGATTCTTCAAGACAAAGTTGTGCCCAATCTCCCACAATGACCTAATTATGGACTAGTTCAGTAGAGCTAACATGTATGGCATGCCACGTTTCATTGTTTTCTCATTCAAATTTGAAATTGATTCACAAGAACCTACAATCCGTATAATTTCGGCCACTGTTTACATAATTCCAATCCGTTTCCAAGAGAGAGAGAGATGACGATTTTCCCAAGGTCACCTCTTTGAGATGAAATTTAGGAGCCTGCAAAAACCCTAATTTCAACAGAACATATTTCTGAAACTATTGTGAATTAATATATAAACTTTTACACAACGTTCCTCAGGATTTCTTCGCAAATGGTTTTTTTTTAAGCTTTTGAGCCTTCGTAGAAAACAATTTATAGCAAAAATTCCACGATGGCTTGTTTGAAGTAGTGAAACCCTAGAATCCAAAGCTCTGATACCAAATTTTATGAAACCAGCTCGAAAAATAGAAGAAAAGAGGTATCAACGCCTTAGAAATGAGCCACTTTGAAGGGGAAACCCCCTTTACATTACATAAATGAAAAATTCTTGGATGATTCAAATGACAAAACCTTGTTTCTATATAGGAGTCCATGGAGTCACAATATAATCCTAACCAACCTAACAATAATAATGTAAGGGCACAATAATAACAATAGTGTGGTTTTATGGGGCACAATAATAACAATATGGGGACTACAAGGATACAACAATAAAAATAAGGGGGTGGCACTAATAACAATAAGGGACTACGCTAGTAATATAGGGACCTAACACAAAATATTTTAATATTTCTTCTAATTAAATATTTCTAAAATGAACCTTTAAAAGGAAAAACAAAATATATTAATTTCATGTAATTTTATTATAAAAATTGTTATCATTCTATGTAAAAAACATCATTAAATATAATATTGATATTAAAATATTAATATTAATATAATTTAATAACTTTGGATTAATGCAATATTAAATTTAATATAATATTTTTTTTATTATAACATATATTAATATATCAGGATATATAATTAACTCTATATATATATATATGGAGGGAATAACAAAGTCGTAGAGTGATATAGGTGGAGAAATAACGGGAGTGACAAGGGAGAGATGGAGATAAAATGAAGGAGGGAGAGAGGAGGAATGATGAGAGAGATTGAGAGAGGGAGAGAAGGGTAAGAGAGGGAGAGGGAGACACAGAGATGGAGGGGGGAGAGAGTAGGAAAGATAGGGGGAGATAGTGACAAGTTTGGAGGGCAAAGAGAGAGAAAGAGAGAGATGGGGGGAGAAAGAAAGAGGTAGGAGAGAAAGGGAGAGAGAAGAAATACTAGAGAGAAGACTTGAGAGTAAGGGATAAAGAGATGAAATTGGAGGGGTAGAGGAGTGATGAATAAATACATAGAGAGAGAAAAGTGGAGAGAGAGAGAGAGGAAGTGACAAGGGAGATATGGAGAGAGATTGTGTATGTTTTGGGGTGAGATAGAAAGACAAATAAGGAGATATTATAAGAAGGGGGAGAGAAGGAGTGAGGGAGGGAGATACTGACTAAGTTGGAGAGAGAGAGAGAGAGGAGGGGGAGACAGAGGGAAGTGGGAGAGAAAGGGGGAGAGAGTAAGGAAGAGAGAGAGGATGTGAGAGAGATGATAGAGGGAGGTAGAGAAAGGGAGGTAAGAAGAATGATGTAGAGAGAGAAAAGTAGAGAGAGATAAGGAGGGAGTGATAAGGAAGATATAGAGAGAGGGGGAGAGGAGAGGAGTAGTGATGTGAGATAGAAGGGGGAGAGAGGGAGAGAGAGGAGGAGTGATGTGATATAGATGGGGGAGAGAGGGAGAGAAGGGGAAGCAAGAGGGAGAGGGAGAGGGAGATGAAGAAGGATAGAGAGATAAATATATATGGATAAAGACCGTGTATGTTTTGGGAGCGATATATAGAGACAGAGGGAGGGATAAGGAGGGATATATAGAGAGAAGGGGGGGGCTATATAGATAGATATGGAGAGAGAGATCGTGTGTGTTTTGGGGGGTGAGATAGAGAGACAAAGGAGAAATGGAGGGAGATGTAGATATAGATGGAGGGGGGAGTGAGGGAAGAAGATTTCTTGCACTGACTTCAGAGTAGATAATGATTTCTAATCCTATTTGATTACTTGCACTAGATGCATTGATTTAAGTGTAGATGATGATTTCTAATCTCATTTGATTGCTTGCACTAGATACAATGATTATCAGTGTAGATGTTGATTTCTAATCCTATTTGATTTCTTAGTCTAGATGCTTTTATTTCAGTGTATAGGTTTCCTCTAATCATATTTTATTCTTGAACTAGATTCATTGATTTCAGCGTAGATGTTGGTTTCTAATTATATTTGATTACTTGCACTAGATGCATGTATTTCAATGTATATGTTGATTTAGAGGCTTATTTTATTGCTTGCATTAGATGCATTGATTTCAGTGTAAATTTCTTTCTAATCCAATTTGATTGCTTGATTTATATGGATTAGATGTTGTTAATCATTAGGTTGTAAAATATATTTTTAAGATTAGATGGAGGGGGAGAGAGGGAAGAAGATGTCTAGCACTAGATGCATTTGTTTCAGTGTAGATGGTGATTTCTAATCCTATTTGATTTCTTGCACTAGATGCATTGATTTAAGTCTAGATGTTGATTTCTAATTATATTTGATTGCTAACACTAAATGTATTGATTTCATTTTAGACTTTTATTTCTAATCCTATTTGATTGCTTGTATTGGATGCACTTATTTCAGTGTAGATGTGGAATTCTAAGCCTATTTGATTGTTTGAATTAAATTCATTGATTTCAGTGGAGATTTTTATTTCTTGCATTAGATACATTGATTTTGATGTAGATATTGTCTTCTAATATTATTTGATTGCTTGCATTAGCTACATTTGATGTTAATCTTGAGGCTAAAGATTATTAAAAAAACATTTTCAAGATGTATTTAGTAATACCTAGAGGGACACTATTAAGAATTATTTAGCTATCAAAAGTTGTGATACCTAGAAGTAAAATTAAATAGATATGCATAATCATCCTCTTGCAAAGTGAAAATTAATCCTTGACAAGGCCAACTAATTACTAATATACAATTACATATATTCAAAATATATTCAAAATTACTAATAGATAATTTCTTATAGTAATGTATTCAAAATATTTATAAGAGGAAAATATATATTTAAACAATCAAAACAAATCAAAATATTCTTGAAATAGATGTGATAATTTTTTGGATGTAAATATTTTACAACTCATTAAAAAAAATTAAAAATGCATTATTTCTTGACTTCGAAAAATAAATTATAGATAAAAAAAATCATCAAAATATACTTGAAGGAAATAAATCATTTCAAACATTAGAACAGAAAAAAATAATTTCAAGAGTGATGTTGATGCGGTAAATTATTAAAACTACTCATGAAGCTATATTTAGTAATAGCTAGAGGGACACTGTTAAGAATTAATTAATTGTTAGAAGTTGTGATACCTAATATTAAATGAAATATATGTGTAATATCAACCATCCTGCAAACTATTGAAAATATTGGCTCTCTTCTTCATCAGTAAGTAACTATTAATAAACAAATACATACCCAAAAATATAACATGACAATGTAACAGTCACAAACACTACCATCCAAATCCAAACACCTAAATAGACAAACCGCTCAAAGCATCCAAACACATGTACAAACCATTCAAGGAAAACAGCACAAACTAAATTATTGAACAGAATGATATTATTATGCCAAACAAAGAAAAAACAAGTTTAATTTTGAATTTAATCTCAAACATATACATAATAATGACAATCTAAAAATGTGACAATGTTGCCCTCAACTCAAACCAACTTAGATCCATGTAACACTAGATCTATCATGTGTCGAGAGGGATCAAATACCTCGAGGTGCAAACCTTTCCTCAAGTTCTACACTCGAAAAATAAGGTTTTCACCTCAAGGGATTTGATGCCTCTCGGCGCATGATAGATCTAGCGTTCAATGGATCTAAGATGGTCCCAGTTGAGCACAACATTGTCACACTTTTAGATTATCATTATTATGTATATGTTTGAGATTAACTTTAAAATTCACCTTATTTTTTCTTTGCTTGGTTCATAGAGAGAGGAAGGAAGAGAGAGAGAGGAGAGGATTGAGAGAAGGAGAGAGGGAAAGAGAGAGAGAGATGGAGTTGGAGGGTGGGAGAGAGGGAGCAAAAAATAAATACATAGGGAGACATAGGTGGAGTGAGAGAGAGTGAGTGATAAGGGAGATATCGCGAGAGAGTGAGGGAGAGAAGAGAGGAGGGAAGAGAGAGAATATGAGAGAGAGATAGGGAGAGAAGGGGAAGACAGAGACAGGGAGACAAAAAGATGGAGGGGAGAGAGATAAGGGGAGAGAGAGGGAGATGGTGACAAAATTAGAAGGAAGGATTTCAAAGAGAGAGTGATGGGGGGAGACATAGGGTCATGGGAGAGAATCACATAGAGAGGAAGGAAGAGAGATAGGACTCAAGAGAGATAAGCGAATAGAGAGATGGAGTTGGAGGGGGAGAGAAGAAGAAAGATGTAGAGGAAAAAATATGGAGAGAGAGAGAGAGGGAGTGACAAGAGAAAGAGGGGGGGGGAGAGAGAGAGAGGGAAGAGAAATAGAGATGGAGGGAAGAAGAAAGACGCGGATGCAGAAAGGTGTAGAGAGAGGGAGTGAAAATGGAGAGAGAAAGAGAGAGAGAGGAAAGTGGGAGGGTAGAGAGAGGGAGGTGGAGAGAGAATGTATGTTTAGGGGTTGAGGTAGAGAGAAGGAATAAGAAATAAACACATCGATACAAACATAGATATTATATATTATTATATAACGAACCTAGATTTGTCTTCACTCCAGATCTATTAAGCATCTAGAAAGATCAAATCTCTTGAGGTGCAAACCTTTCCTCAAATTTTGCACCCAAAAAATAGGTTTGCAGCTCGAGAGATTTGATCCCTCGCAACCTTTGATAAATCCATGGTTAAGATAGATCTAAGCTGGTATATTTTTATATTCATATTTTCTTTATATATATATATATAGTACTTATTGAATATTTCTATAATTATTGATGTTTCACGAGTTTCTGGTATGGGGGAATGAGTATCCCACACAACTAGAATTTTTTCCCAAATTTATAGGAAACATTAAGTTGGGAGAGGAAATAATATAATATATAAAATACAAATAAAATAACTTATTTATTTCCATCCAAATCTTGCCAATGATTGGCTAGGCACCTCATATTCATTTGGATAGAAAGGCTTTCCATAAAAGGGTTGTTTCGCTTAGTTCAAGACCCAAATCTAAACGTAGCAACATACACTTCCCTTCGCACTTGAGCAACGCCCAAGCTCAGAGGGTCAAATACACCTAATTTTGCACTTATTCATTGCAGTGAAGCTCCCAAAACATCAAAAGACTTCTGCATTAAAGCTCGTGAAAAGCTCCAAAGTACCCGTTGAAACTCCGAGCAATTTTGGAGTGTTTCCTACACGGAGCTTGGGAGCTTAGGGTACATGCTCTTCAATGCCTCGAAATTAGCTATGATAATTATTAATTATGAATATGAATTATTAGAGTGATAAATATAAGGTACCATTTTTATAGATAGAGTTTGAATTCTCCACCATGTGCATTTTCTGTCAACATTTCGAGTCTAGAACAAACTCATCATTAAGACAAATCCTGATAAGTCTTGTTGTAGACTCCAAAAGTAGACAAAAAAAATACAAAATGTGGAGAATTCAAACTCTATATCTAAAAATCTACACCACAAAAACCTCCAAACTATCATAAAATATCATTATTTATTTATATTTTTTGAATTAAGTTTAAATGAATTATCTCTAATTTAAATATAATATTGAATTCACAATTTTTTTTTATATTACAATTTTTATATTTTTAATTTAATACTTCATTTCAAAATCCTACGATATAAAATGTTTTGTTAAAATCCATCCCACCTCCATATATTACACAGCTCAAATAAAATAAAAAATAAATCAAATTGCAAGGTTTCCATTAAATTTTTTAATAAATATCATCTTCAATAGTTACAATTTTAAAACCATGTACAAACATTTCCATGACGTGTAACCAACAATAACAAACAAACCGTTGAAAGCTAGGGAGCAGTTCTTTGAATTCATTTTCCTCAAAAAAGATGAGAACGGGAACGAAGGAGCATCCCCACTCAAATCTCATACGTACATAGCAGATTGGTTTCATTAGAATTGACTTACAAATCTATACATTCAGTAAAACAAAAACCGCCGATTTTTTAATGTCACAAACGCAAAGCAAACCAAGAAGCACGAGCAATTCCCGTCAGAACAAAACTGCACATAGGAACGGATGGCCGTCGATATCCCGGACCCTCGCACATACGAACTAATGGCCGTCGATCTGCAAAACCCTAGCACATGGACATGTCATCCGTTCCCTAATTTATCATATCAAACGTCGTCTAGGGTTGTGAAACAATGGTCAAACGGGTTTCTGCTGCTAGAGCGGATTTCTGGAGTGGGGAAGTTCTGCAGAGGGGGCATGTGGCGTGGCGGCGAAGCCATTGATCGATACAAACCGCGTGGAACATGTGACCACAATCAGAAATAACCCTCACAACCTCCGATTCTCTGTAATCGCCTAAGCAAATCGAACAGCAACTCTTGTCCTCCGCTTCCAAATCCTCTGTTCCCTCAGATTTCGATGTTCGGAAAACTTTTTCCGAGTACACCATTCTCGGATATGAATCCAACGTCGCCTCATCGATTCCTCCCGCGGCACGTTCAACAGCGCGGTTTTCTGGATCATTAGCATCCCTGCCTCGATCTGGATTTATAGTCTCAATCAGACATATTCGACAGCGGAAGAAGCCGATTAAGGATATCAAGCATACGCTCAGTATAACCGTGCCCGCAAGCGCTACTATCATCGGCCAATTGGTCTGGGAAATAGAGTCTTCCATACTGTTGACAGGTCCATAGCTGCTCATTCGGCTGATATCAAACAACTCACCGTAGATTATCCAACTTCTAGCTGAGCCCACGCTTGGCAATTACAACCCCATGCCCTATTTATTCTTAATTCCTGGCGCCTGTCTCCGAGTAATTCTGGGACCAACAGCTACCATAAATTAATATAAATGTCTGTAACTTCACCAATAAGTCGGTAAAACTGGCGCGTTTTATATCTGTGTTGTCACCTCCATGGACATGGACCTTGACAATGGCCCCAGCACAATATAATAGGGTTATCTAAATAAGTAGAGCTGATCAACATTTTTATAAATAGCGCTGGTGACATGGACCTTTGTTCATTTATTGCTAAGCAGGGAAGGCACGTAAGTTTGACAATGAAGTTCGTGGTCTGTAAGTTGAGCATGAAGCTTCAAGGAAGCGCAAATTAGTCAACTCGTGGAACTCACACGTCTTAATTAAAACGAGCTAAGAAATTTCGTAGCGACCCGTCTCTAGTATTATTAGGTATAAGGAAGGTACGACGAACGTTCGAGTTTATAAAACACAAGTTAGAAGACAAAAACAAACATATACTATCCAAAAACAAACTTCACATGATTGCACGATGGCCCAACTACATCTGGTTTGATGCGAGTCTTTCATGTGGTATGCCGACATCATTAAAACAAACTAGAATGAGAGGTGGCGCAATGAGGGGGGGACATCTTAGTGTGAAAAACGAAATAGGCTACTAGAAGAGGGAGGAAGGATGGAGTTACCATGAATTTAGGGAAAAATAAGAAACTTTAGAATAGAGAAATTAAATAGTTTATAGAGATATATTTTAAGGGTGTACCTTTTTTTTGTTGATGTTTTTATTTGTAGAAATGAGGATGGTTTTTTTTCCTATCAAGTATTTCACACTCAGCAATATCTTCACGCTAGCTCTTATCATTTTCCTGCTTAGAAATGAGGTGTCCTCAACACCTTAACAACTAGGGTGCTAAGAATATCTCATGAATCTCACCTTGAAGGAGAAAATATCCACCTCCTAGACGTCTTTAATAGGAATGGTTATAGTAGATCCCAAGGCATGAAAGCTTTTCTTAAAGCGGAAAAAGACCCCAAGATTAAAAAAGATCCGAAGGAATGGTCTCGTGGTGTGCGACTTCCTTTTATTCAAGGGACCACTCATAAGATCGAGAAGATTCTAGAAAAACATAATGTTTCTTCATCCTTCAGACCCCTTAACACTATTCGCAATGCTCTTAGATCGGCCAAAGATCCAATAAACCCCAGGGATGGGAAAGGTGTCTACATCACTCCATGCTCCCGTGGGACTCCATAAATTGGAGAAAATGGTCGATCAATAAATTAAAGGATTTGTGAGCACGTTGCTGACATTAAACATAGAAGATCTCGCTCCTCGGCCTTAGCTCAACAGAAAAGACTAACAATCACATCTGCATTGAAGAGGCTAAAGTTATTGCTAGGATTAAACATTTTCATCACTGTAAGTTAAGGGAGGCTTTAGAAATCGAAAAAAAAACTGTTAATCTCAGTAGGGACGATCGCTGGAATATTAGTGCCCTTTATTCCTAGTTGTTAGATTGCCCCCCATTTTTTTTTAAATAAATAAATTTATTGAAATTATTATATATATATATATATATATATATATATATATATATATATATATATATATATGATGATGATGATGATGGTGGTGGTGGTGATGGTTAACGTCCACTGTGACCAATCTTTGGTCTATCGGACCTAAAGAAAGGAGTTATTAATTTGATTTAAGGTTTTATTCCTATGCTTAAAAAGCTTGGAGAGAAGCCTCCCGAGCTCACTATAATTTTGACTTCTTAAAAGGCTAGGAAGGTCATTATTGTAACAAAGATTATGAAATTGAGCTCTAATGTGGTTGTACGCAGGGCACTCTAAGAGGAAGTGATTTTCATCCTCAATGTTCATATTCTCATATAGATGGAAAATCCTTTCCATCCATGGAGTTTTAAGAACTGTCTAATGACCTGTTTCACTATGGAGCTCATGAGAGTTTGTTCTAATCTTGGCTATATTAATTTTCTTCTTTGAGCTAGTTAAAACAGAGAGATACTTTTGATCTTCTAAGGTGGGGTTGATGACCTCCTTATAATACCTTAATTTTCTTTTAGTTGCTAGATCTTTCTCACACCACATTTTTTCTTTGAACTTAGAAGTAACAATTTTTTTAATGTTATTGATGTTTTGCAATGCAACATTCTCATCAATCTCCCAATGGTTTAACCAGGCCCTTGTGTCTTTATACCAACCTCGTTTGAGCCTTAGGCGGCTTTGGCTGGAATTTAAAGCTAGCTTAGGAAGTCTACGGTCTCCTATGTTATTAAGCTTGTGCTTGTACAACAAAAGCCTAGTCATAGCTAGGCTCTGGATAGGGGGAAGACCCACTTCTATAAGGAGAATAGGATAGGGTGTATTGCTTTTAATTTTAAGGTTATACGTTATAAAACACTTTTGGATTTTCTCAATCTTTCTCCAGGATTTTCTAGAGATGCTGCAACCCCAAACCTCACATCCATAAAGATAACGGGAGTGACTAAAGTTTCAAAGAGGAACTTCTTTCTATCCCACATTATGAGGTTTGTCATTTTACAATTATTTTTAAGACCAAAATAAGCTTTCCGGCCCCCATTAATCCTTTTCTGAATGTTATAGTTCCAGTTGATCTTGTGATGAATATCAATTCCTAGGTACTTGTAAGAAGACACTTCCTCCAAGTTACTATTGTCATACATAAAATTAGCGTAAGTGTCCTTCTTGGATTTGATAATCATAGCTTTTGTTTTGTCAGTGTTAACAGACATACCCATGGTAGAGCAGAAATCCTTAAGAATTCTAAGTTGCTTATCAATATCAGATGGGCACCTTGCAAGAAGAACAATATCGTCAGCATAGAGAAGAAGGATGATGACTATCCCAACTAAGATCGTGCCAGCACATCCTGCTTCCTCTAAACAACCTTCTAGCTTGTCGATGTAAATGCCAAATAGGGTAGGGGAGAGGGGGAAACCTTGTTTAACTCCGATATTACACTAAACATCTTTTGACCACCCCCCATTGCTCTTTAACTTGGCAATTACATTCTTGTATAACCTTATAGCAGTCGCTCTTAGCTCGAAAGCAACATTTATCTCTTCTAATCTATTCCATAGGTTATTTCTAGGAACCGTATCGAAAGCCTTTCTAAAGTCCACAAAGCAACAAAAGAGATTGGATTTATCATTGCGGCATTCCTCCATAATTATCCTAAGCGTAACGAGTTGGTCCGTTGTTGAGTTTTTCCTTCTAAAACCCGCTTGGCCTTTAGCCCGCTTACCTTCACTTTCAAGCCAAATTCTCAACTTATTTTCCAAAATAATACCATATAACTTGGCTAAGAGAGGGCTGATCATAATTGTTCGATAATTAGAGGGGTTATTTGTATCCCCACTTTTAAAAATAGGGATAATGAGGCTCTGACTCCAAGGTTTAGGGAACCCTTGCTTGACTGCTTGGTTGAAAAGCTTGTGGATGTGGGGGATGAGGATAGGACCTCCAATTTTTAAGATTTCTACTTGGTAACCTTCAATGTCTTTAGCTTTCCCATTTTCCAGGCGCTTAACCCTAAAATCAATGTCTTCTAATGAAAAAACTTCTTTCATTGTAATCAGGGTTTCAAAATCCCTGGCATTTGGAGATTCATAAAGATTTTTAAGATAGGAATTCGAATCGTGTAAAGAAATTTTATTATTATATTTAGTTTTCCTAGTTAGAATCTGCCTCTAGAATTTCTTAGGAGCCACCTTAGAGAGGTGTAAGAGATTCTCTTGTCTTTTACGAATATATTGCATTTTCTTCCTTTTAGTTAGGGCTTTGTAGATTTTTATCTTGTCAACTTTGAGAGATTCATCAACAGCTTCCTTAATTTCTCTCCTCGCACTTTTACAATCTTTGTCATACCATGGGCTGGTTTTGCTATTTCTTTTATTACTTGAGACTTAAATTGAGAACTTGTTAATAGAATATGAGAGGGTTGTAGTAAAATTATGATAGAGGTCATCTATGTTGTCTATAATAGACAAAGGAAGAAAATTAAGTTTATATATAACATATATATATATATATATATATATATATTATATATATATAAATTTAAAAACTAATTTAGCTAGCACATCTGTATAAAAACACACATGACCTATATATATATATATATATATATATATATATATATATATATATATATATATATATATATATATATATATATATATATATATATATATATATAATTTATTAAATAAAATTTAAAAATAATTATAATTTTTTTGAAATTATTTATTATAATTAAATCTTTAACAAAATGATATTTAATAATATTAAATTAAAAAAAAAAAATCGTTGATTTATTCTAACTTAGTCAAACTAGCCATTATTCCAATTCGCTAGTTTGGGATTGTCTCTTCATTTTAGGTTATTTTTTTATTTAATATTAAAAATTTATTATATTTATTTTTTTATTTAGACGTTTATCTATATATATATATATATATATATTAAAAAAATTTGATTTATATTTTATAATAAATTTAATAATAATTTATTAAAACTATTTTATTTAAATATTTAACAAAATTAAATTTAAATATAAAATTTGGCTAATTTGACTAGGTCAAACTAGTCGTTTTTCCAAATAGCTAGTTTGGGACCTATCTACATCTATTTAAGCTTAATGTTTAGATCTGATCTCTCATCTCGTCCTGAATATAAATCACACTTGTTGGTTTGAAACGCATCGACAAAGCTCATTCTCATGTGATTTTAACCGAAAGTTTTCTAAAAATTATTATTATTATTAGAAAACAAGATTTTGAAGAGTGATAATTAGAATTTTGTTTTTCTTTGAAGTCAGATAGACCACATTGGTCTTTGTGGACCTAAATCATCATCGTTATTATTATTTATTAATATATATATTGTTAATTAAATATTAATATAAATATTATTAATTTAATATTGTTAAATATTTATTAATATAATTATTGTAAACTAAATATTGTTAATTAATTAAATAATTTATTTTTATTTCATTCATAATTAATCAATTCATTAAATAATTAATGAATTCATTAAATAATTTATTAAATAATTAATTAATTAATTTAATAATTAAATTTTAAGATATTATAAACCTTTAAAAAAACATGGTTTAATTCTCATAATGAGACAATCTTTGTCACAATGCAACATTGGACCATATTGGACCATGGTTGAACCCTTCAATTAATAATGTAAATATTGTTATTATTATTGTTAAATATATCAATAAAATATTGTTAATTAAATATTATTATTAATATTGTTAAATATTCATATAAATATTGTTGACCATGCTTGACATGCTCAAAAATATGACGTTGGACCATGGTTGAACATGCTTGACCATGATTGATTTTCAAATCGAAAGAATCTTTGTAACAATGGAAAACATCTTTGTGACAATAGAAAACTGGACCATTGTTGACCATGGTTAATTCTCATAATGAGACAATATTTGTGGAAATGAAACATTAGATCATGGTTGAACATGATTCAATTTATGAAACATGGTTAATCATGATTACTATAGTATACCGAAGGAAATAATAAATTCTAGGGATTCATACTAAAAACCTAAGGGAATAATATTAAACCCTAGGAGTATGAACCCTTAGATTAATAAACCCAAGGGATGGACATTATAAACCCAACAGAATAATAAACTCAAGGGATATAAATTATAAACCCAAGCTATATAAAGTCAAAGATAAATATTATAAACCCTAAAATAAACATGGTTAACCATGCTTGACCATGGTTGGTTTCCATATTCAAACAATTTTTTTCATAATGCGACATTTTGTTGGGAAAAAACTATGTATCTACACGACTGTTATGCAGATAAGTAGCATATATTCAGTGAACTTATATTTCAGTTAATTCCTCACCAGTTTAACTTAAACCATTTCATGACTGATTCATCATAAATTTGATAAGTAAACATGTGCATTAAGAATAGAATAAAGCATCACACATAAGAAACACACATGAACACCGGGATTTAAGGTGGAAACCTAATGTGGGAGAAAACCATCGTTGTTGTTGTCTTTTTCTTCAATTTTTATTATCATTAAAACTTTTTACAATATTCTATTGGCGAATACTCATACTAGCACGAAGGAACCCACTCGCAGAAGGCTACAACCTTCATTCATTCTCTAGCACCTAATCGAAGGGAGCTCCAACCCCCTAATACCATTTACCAACATCCACTCGAAGGGAACTATGACCCCTTGATCTTGTTTACCAACATAGAGTGGAAGAGAGCTACGACCCCCTGATTTGATAACTAGCTACCAATAACAAGAAGCTTTGGCTTCCTCACTGAAGGATCCAACACTTTGCACCATCATGGACTACATTTCATAAATTTTCATAATGGATCCACATGCTTTAAGACATCACAACTAGCAGGCCACTTTCATCTAATTTTCAGACTAGACCCACTACGAGAATTTAAGCCCAATACCATGTATCAAAACTTAAACTTATCACTGTACCAAATCATTCAGCCAATCACTGGTCTTCAATCAAATACAACTAGCAGCATCATTTATACTCAAAAAACCCATATCTACATGAATACTTCATTAACAGAAAGCATAAACACAACAATATTGTTTAGAATGATCTGACGTATTCTTGAGAAACAATTCTAGCTCTCATACATGATTTTTTCTTAAAGTATTTTCGCGTATATGCGTGCTTCTCAGGAATAAACCCCGCATACAAATGTCAACATTCTGCAAAATATATACGTTACTGCTCAGAATAGAACCCGTGTGTGTACGAGCCTTACCTGTGACAAACCGACGTGTAGATATATAATTTTTAACTCACAACTGCAATGCACATCAAAACTTCAGGCATACCAGATCACAACATACAAAGTAATAATCACACTTCAAATCCCATATCTAATCAACCCATAAGAATATCATAGAATGTGTAGTTATTTGAGGTCTAATTATCTTGATCCATCATTATATTCACAGGTGCATATTTATTTCAGATTAACCACTCATATATAGGCCATGCCATGTAATCATACTTCAGATTGAAGTATTCATCAATCACCCTTACTCATGCAAACCTTAACACTTTGATCATCACCTCCTTATATAGCTTGAGCCTTAGCCAATACCACATGAAAAAACCACACTAGTGCGATTGGTAATCTTTAGCGGGATCAAATAGTCATTAGGATGCTAAATATTGTGGGTCATTACCATGGTAAATACCCTTGGTATTTAGTGAATCATAGTGCACCGAATGTACGTACCTTTTCTTCTTCATACTCGCCTGTGTACGTTACTTTTTTGGACTGAACGTGCATATACACTACTTCGCTTCATCAAACCTACTTATGTGCATTATTTTTCTTCACATAACCTGCGTATAAGCGACTTCTTTTTATCAAAAAACATATGTAAAATGATTTTATTCACCAAACCTGCATACATTTCGTCAAACTTTACCTTCATCATTCCTCTGTCATTGACTGATATTTATTTCTTTGTCACATCTGAACTGGCCTGTAGATACACCTTGTTGACATCTTCATCAAGTAGGTTTTTATCAAAATAAAAATAATCAAGTAGGTTTCCATCAAGGAAAACACATTATTCACAATGCCAACAATCTCCCCCTTTAGACTTGATGGAACCCACCTTTTTGTTTTATCACCACAACCTGTAGATACCTATAAAATACATCAAGCTAAGCACCAATTCAATTCAAACACAAATTTACTTTTCCTCTTTGACATCAAGGGAAAAGGGTTGACCAATGCCGAATGAAGAATTCTCTTTTGTAGAGACATGAGAATTATAGATCTGAAATCCATGATATACTAACCATGGTCCCCCTGAGCACATGTTGAATCTTCTGAAACATTTTCAATGAAGTACATGACTCTAGGACTCAACTGAATATGACCTTTCCTATCACCAAGGAATCAAACTTACATCAATCACAACTAAGTGTGGTTACATATTTTACTCCATCATAACATAAAATATACATAATTGACTCGACCTCAAAATCTCATACATGACAAAGTATGACATAAATTAGATTATTTGTCTTTACATGACCTTTACATCAAATTAAAGATATTAATTTTATAACCAAGACTAAAATACCTCAATCAGATGATCATATCATCATTGAACCAACTACAAGAGTCTCTTGAGCAACATTGCAAACATAATTCCAATAATACATCATTATCATCAAGGCTAATGATCACCCTGAACCTCTGCTTTATGTTCACTATTAGATCTGACCACATCAACTCATAAATCAAAGCATATTTATCAGTTAGAAAAGCATCAATGTCATGTTGTACCAACTCATATATCATCATAACTCAATACCACTCATAATTTACATAATCAACTTCAACCATCAACATCAGAACAAGAAAGCCAAGTAATAATTTTCTGAAGCATCTCAGAGTATTTTCTTTAGTTTGTTCCATTGTTTCTCTATCAGAGGAAAATATATGCAACTGTATATGTAGGAACTCGTGTATATACGTGATTGTTTTTCATAGGATCCGCACATAGTAAGTGAAATAATGAAATTTCACAAGTTTGGCTCCCTCTGAGCTTGTACAGTCTGTACATGTCTTATCTTATCACATCAGATGTAATTTCAGAAATATAAGCACTCTGTATTCATAAAAAAAACCATGGGGATCATCATATATTGTTCCTTCTGTAATGATACATTAGTGATCCTCATAATGTATCTCACATCACTTCTGCAGTCACTAATTTAAGTAAGCTTTAGAAACAAGTGACTGCAGTAAGGTCAACATTCCCTATGTTTTTTATCGATGTTCCTTATTTCTCCATATTTGATTGAAATTTCTTATTATGTGTTAGAACTTATCCAATCTCCTAGTTCTATTTAACATACTTGACCTAAAATCAGTGGCCTTATGCCCAAAAGAGTTACAAGAGAAAAAACATCCATGAAACCATATTTTCTTCTTTAATATAGGAGATTCTTTAATAAAAGGATAGTTCTCTTCTAGGGAATCCATGAAATTGTCATCAAATTCATTAATACTAAATTCCATAAGTAATTGAATATCTTGATCAGAATCTCCCTCTTCTCCAAGTGATAAAGCATCACCATCTTCATGCATATAATAACTTCTTCTTTTTTCAAATTGTTTCCCCTTTTCATGAAAACATGAAGTTGGGAAACACTTTTTGCTCTTTTTTGACATTGAAAATTGTAAATTTCTATGTTTTTTCAACTTCAACTCCATTAAACTCATATTTTTAATGCAAATTATTCTTTGACATAAAAATAAGATTTTTAGAGAATCATCTTACCTCCATACTCATATATTTTTATTTAAAAAATATTTACATATAGAGGGGTAAATTTGTTGTTTACTAACTGCATATATTTGAAATTTTGAGGCAAACATAAATAGTCATTTTTTGAACCCTAACTGTTTTTAGGGAAGGTTATTCATTTTTTGGAATAAACCATATCATCATAATCTACATATATTGCACTAGTGCACTGAATATTTTTCGATAATTTTCAAATTAAATTACTATTTTTTATTATTTTTTGAAATGGACGAAGACAAAAAAAAACGGTGATTTTTCGGTACATTTTATGACCCCCAGATTTTATTTTCAATGTGATCATCAATAAGAAAAATAAGAGTACCCTTTTGAACTAGATAGGGAGAGGAATTGCAATATGATTTTTCTGATTTTTTTGGTGTTGCCATTTTAAAGCTATTGAATTTTCATTCAGTGCAATTTTCCGAACAATGAAATTCCACAATGACACAGTTTAGTATAAAATTAATAAAAAATTGAAATTTTTAGTGAAACTCCACAAATCTTACATCATCAGAAACTAGATTCAGAGATGAATCTAATGGTACCTGGTCCAAAATATAACATTTTATTTTTATAGGTGTTCCGCTCCTCCAAAGTTGCAGGTTCTTGAAAACTGCAGAATTTTCTAGGTTTTTCGTTGACCAGAAACTCTCGGCCGAGATAATTTCTCGAACGAGATATTTATTAAACTCTCAATCGAGAAATTTAAAACTCTTGACCGAGATTTTAAACCAACACAGGTTAACTTTAACCTCGTGGCTAAACTCTTGGCCGAAAGTTTAAAAAACTCTTAGCCGAAAGTTTAAAAAACTCTCGGCCGAGAGTTTGTGCCCGAGAGTTTACCCAAGCCAACTCTCAGCCAAGAGTTTAGTGAAGGCCAACTATCGTCCGAGAGTTTATTATAAAACATTCCATAAATGTTAATTTAAAACCGACACAATCTTTCGGGCGAGATTTTTATATAAATACTCTCGTTCAAAAGATTAATTCCACACACAATTCTGAACCAACGAAAATTGCGAAGGTGCGAGGGTCCGAATTCCTTTTCTATTAAGGTGCGAATATTTTCTATGTGCAAAATTCTTTTTAGCAAAAAAAAAAAAAATTAAGTTTTTTTGGGTGCAACATTTTTTTGGTGAAAATCTTTTTGAAATATTTTCTGGGTGCAAAATTATTTTTTAAAGTTTTTTTGGGTGCATGGATGTATGAAGTACTTTTGCAAAATTCTCTATGAAGACATGGAGTATTTTTGCAAAATGTCTCTATGAAGGCATGAATTATTTTTACAAAATGTCTTTATAATTTTAATTATTTATTTTTAATTTTCTCTCTTATTGAAAGCATGAAGTACTTATTTTGAAGTCTTTATGTTTTTTTGGGTATTTTTTCCAAATAGAATTGGATTTTAGGTTTCTAATTTTTTGAACATGGGAAACCAAATGAATTACCTATCAAGGCACGATTGAAAAAGAACTGATTCAACAGATAAAAATGAGAGATTACAAAAAAAGAGCGAGAGGAAATGGAAAGATTAAGCCATGAAATAAATGTGGAGGTAGAGCATCGTGAAATAGATGTAGAGCATCGTGAAATAGATGTAGAGGTGCATGACAATGACGAGGAAATGAGAAATGTTGAGGAACTTGTCGACGAGAATATTGAAAACACAAATTTCCAAGAGAATATTGATATCGATCTCACTGGTGAGTCAATAGTTTCTTCAATTTGAATTTTATATTTTTTTTAA